>ML780928.1:199571-285141 GCA_009831015.1 Picea engelmannii
AATCAACTATATTGGAAAGACCCACTCAGTTTCTTGTTAATCTGCTTAGTCGAATCAGAAATAGAAAGGGTTATAAGTGAATTTCACAAAGGAGTGTGTGGAGGACATCACGCTTGGAGGGCCACAACTTACAAAATTCTAAGGGCTGGGTATTACTGGCCAAAACTTTTCTTAGACATTAACGCCAAGGTCCGAGCCTGTAACCCTTGTCAGCTATTCGCAGGCAAACAAAAATTCCCGGCGCTACCTTTAGTTCTAGTCAAAACTGAAGCCCCTTTTCAACAATGGGGGCTAGATTTTATAGGAGAGATTAATCCAAATTCTAGCACCCAACACAAGTGGATCTTAACTGCCACATACTACTTTACTAAATGGGTGGAAGTTATTCCAACCAAAAGGGCAATTGACTCGGTGGTAATAGATTTCTTAGAAGACAATATCTTGTCAAGATTTGGCTGCCCCTAAAAGATAGTCACAGATAATGCCCAGGCTTTCAAATCTATGGCTATGATCAGCTTCTACCAAAAGTATAATATCGTTCTTGGCCATTCTACAGTGTACTACCCCTAAGGAAATGGACTGGATGAGTTGTCTAACAAGATCCTGATCAATATAATTAAGAAAGTGTTGGATGATAACAAAAAGTCTTGGCATGTGCATTTAAAGTACGCCTTGTGGGAAAATCGCATAGGCACTAAAAAGTCTATCAACATTTCCCCTTTTCAGATGGTATATGGGATACATGTGGTGTTACCTATAAATTTAGCAGTCCTCGTGATGAAATTGTGGCAAGATCAGAAAGAAGAACCTAATCATGTCACCAGGAGGATAAACCAGCTAATCAAGGTTCAACAAGACAGGGTCGAAGAAGATGAAAGGTTGCAGAAGTATTAAGACGACATGAAGGAATTATTCGATCGTAGGGCAAAGGACAGAGATTTCCTCCCAGGTGATTTAGTTTTAAGGTGGGATGCAAGGAGGGAAGAAACAACGAAACATGGTAAATTCAATCATCTCTGGTATGGGCCATTCGGAGTCTCAGCTCTCGAAGGAAAAAATTATTTCCTACTAGAAAATATAGACGGTGAAATCCTCAACACCCCTGTCAATGGGAATTACCTGAAGCATTATATGACATAAGCAGTAGCCTAAAAATATAAAAAAAGAAAAAGAAAAAAGATGTATATATTTATATATAGATTTTTTCATATATATATATATATATATATATATATATTTCATTACGCATTGTTATTTCGATTTTCTTTTCCTTTTGTAAATTGTTGACACCTTTCAAAAAGCCTCGATAACCTTCATATTTTCCTTTTTATAGGTTTCTAGCTGCAAACAAAACAAGCAGAAGAGGTACACAGAAAGTCGTGTATCGGAAAATCAATTGGCTTAAAGAGGTGATAAAAAAGATTTTTTGATATTTTGGAAAGAAAATGAAACGGTAAGGTAAAGGTGAGATTTCCTAAAAAGACTTGTTCTGAAGTGCTATCAAAGAAAACCAAGATAACCTCATAAGATACAACAACATCGTCTGAACAAATAAATAAAAGAAAAATTCCATGGTTAATCATTTACGAAAGAATAAGATGAAATAAACAAGTCACTCAAAGTAAAGCGCCCCCGAAAAAGATTTTCAAGAGTCAATTTTGATTTTTTGACCTCTGTTTTTTAGTTTATAGATCTCCATCTATCACCCTTTTCTGTTTCCTGGTTTGCCTTTGAAATGACAACATCGTTCCAGTTTAGCATACATAGGGAGAAGAGATTATGTTTTAACCTTGAGAGCTTCAAAGCATATTGTGAAAAGTAAGTTAGTCTTCACAACTCCTCGGTCCCTTACTAAACAAAGTGATGCTTAAGTGATCCTGACTTTTCTAGGTTTTTCAACAGTTTCAGAAAATTGAGGCTTGCTCAAATAGGAAACTCCAAAAATTAATTTTTCCCTTTCTCCCTATGAATGAAGGTGTTGTGAAAGTTAGGGAAAGGTTGGTACCAAGTAATCAAAGTAAGTTGACAGACCTATAATGCAAAATATTACACAGATATCAGCCCTCATATAAACTGATTGCCCCCATCTCCGCACTCTAAAAAAACAAATTATAAGACAGGTGGTGAAAGGAAATTTAGAAACGATTGCCCCCATCTAGTCCAAAAGACGATGAAAGGAAATTCAGAAATGATTTCCCTCATCTCAGCATTTAAATGCATAAATATATTCCGAAGTGGTGAAAGGAAATTCAGTAAAAAGGGCCAGATAACTTCACCGGGGTACTGAATAGGCTCGCTGGCAGTGAAGCAATATCTAAGATATCCATAAGGCTATTATACATGAATATCACTCTACTATGGTAACAAATTCTTTTTAAAACTTGATATACATCCCAAGTTCAGACAGGGCTCCTTGATTAAAAACATAAAAAAATGTTTCTTTTGACACAAGTCGATAACCACAAAATATGTTGGGTCTCCTAGAATTGTTTTGATTATCTTAATGCAGACCTGAATTCAGTAATGGGAAGGAGAAAGTCGTGAAGGGGACTATATCTGTGTTTAAAAAGTATCTGAGTTTTGAAAAGATTTTCAAAAGTAAAAAACGAAGTCCTTTTCTCCTTCGGTATCCTGTTCTAGGGAACATTTTCGCTGGATTAAAGCCATTGACTCCATTTACCCAATATAGGCACGTGGTCTATTGTTCTTCCCATCTTGCAGGAAAACGGGATCCCTAGTTGGAGCCTATGTTGGAGTCGCCTTTTTTTTTTTAGCTTGTTTAAAATTTCATATCTTAATGCTTGAAATCGAAAGTCAGTTTTCATATTTTCATTTATTTTTCCCAAAATCTCAGAAGTCTCATCACGCAAACAACGACGGTTATCATACTCTTAAGGTAACTTTTTTTTTTTTTATCATTTAAACGAGTCTCTCCTTTTTACCTCGGGATGTCGCATGTCGGGAGTTATAGATCACATAGTTTACAAGTCCCGAGGGGCGAAACGACGAACTAGTTTTAAAAAGTTTACCCAGATCATTACCGAGAGTAAAAATACTCTAAACCGTAGCTAAGAATCATCGGGATTTCATGTCTTGGCGTTTGCTAGCTCCAAAATTCTTACCGTCGTAACCCCGATAGCCGAAATCGTGAGACTCTTGTTTTAAGTAACCCAGGTTAGTGTTAAAGGTAAAAAGTTCATCCGCGGTTAAGCTCAGTTGGGAATCCACAACTCAGCATGTTTTCCCTCAAAAGCTATACCTTCAAAGCATCGAGTCGCGAAGTCGCGATAAAAATAGAAACATAATTAATTAAACACTCAATCTAGTTTTATCCTCCAATTTAATTAAATCATATCATCGCGATCTCGCGATTTCGCAACTCGGCATATGAGCCTCTCGGAAGCTATACCTTCAAAGCTCTGAGTCGCGAAGTCACGATATAAATAACAACGTAATTAATTAAACGCCTAATCATGGTTATGTTTTTTATTAAACAAAGCTAATTATCGCAATCTTGGGTCTTAAAGGTTCAAAGGGTTAAAGTGAAAGCTCCCGATGAGGCGAGTGCCAAAAGATTAATTAACATTTGAAAAAGGCCTGATTAATTAAGCTAAGCCATCATTTCTAGTGTTTTATACAAATTAATATGCACAGTCTCTGAGGAAATTTTAAACTTTCCTTGCACCAACTTGCATTACAAACTGTCAAAATCTAGGACATTAATTGGAACCAAGGTGAATCGACAAGTAAGGATTTGGTTTTTATTGCTAAACTTATATTTAAGAATGATTTGACCGTTCTATTCCTAAGGATGACCTAGTTTTAAATGGTCGAAGGCATGGATCTTTTATTTGTTGTCACAAATTTCATTTCTATTCTACGCAGAGCAAACCTTTCTAGAGAAAACTAATTTCGGTATGTATACATATTGTTATCGCAGGAGAGCTAAACTAGAATCCCCTGCCATGGCCCCACGAAAAGCATCTAAAGCCACTGTTGAGGTTTCAGGACAAGGTTCAGACAAAGTTTCTGATACTTCACCTCGAAGTGTCGACTCTGTCAGGACCTGGTCGTATATTTCTGAGGTTCTACAGTACGAATTAGTAGATGTTTCAGATGATTCTAGTGAAAATGAAAAAGACGACCTGATCACCAAGTGTAAGATCGTCGTCCAGGCTCAAATGCATAAAGTAGTGGCTAGGCCACATCTGCTTCCTTACTACGATATGATCTGATGGGCATTAGACCATGTAGATATACCAACCAGAACCATCGTTAATGAGTAGAGGGTCACCATTGGGACTTTCAGACCCGAACAATTGCAGGCTATGTACAAGTTTCCAGCCGTGTCAGACTTTGTTTACAATGCTGAATTCCTGGAGAATTTTAAATATAAGGAATGTGTGCAATACAACAAGACTATGTCTGGTTTAATCAAAGATTGGGTTTCACACCCTGCGAAGTTCAGGGCGGACAATAATGGTATATATTCAATAGCTTCTCTGGAACCACAGTTCAAATATATTTCTATGATGACCTGCATATTATATGGGAGAGAGGACACCACACATGTTTTCCTTTAGTGGGTGCCTCTAATTCACGCGGTCGCTAAAGGTTGTTCCTTCGACTAAGCTAAACTGTTGTCTGATAGTTTGACCAGTCGATTTACAGAGTATCGAGCGGAGAGGGAGAGTGGAAAGATTGCTTCATTCTTTATGTCCGCGTGTATCATGGACGCCGTGTGTTTTCTGACACCTTTTCCCTTGATGAGTTGGAGATGGACTCCATCGGAGGCATAACCCATCCATGTCTATCATTCAAAGTTGTGGGAAGACAAAGCCTCAGATTTTGTGTATGAAATCTTTAACTGGGTGATGGTACCGCTGCATGTCACTATCTTCAGCCACCCACCACCCAGAATCTCAGACAGTTTCGCAGTAAATCTGAGCAGTATAGACGACTGGTACGTGGAAGAAGAATTTTCATATCTTAGGGTTTTCATCACTTATGTTCCTTCCAATGCCTTGCCTTTATTCATACTCGATAGGCTGTCTTGCTGTGATATTTCCAAACAAACCGTAATCGGTGGCGTAAGCAAGGAGCTTAAGGGATATTCTAAGAAGGTATGGCCACCTTTTCCTATTCATTTAAGTTCCTATTCTTTGTTAGATTTTGGGCATGCTAAAGCTGAGGCAGTAGCCCTAGAGGACCTAAAATTGGTTCATTTCGAATTCAAAAATCACGATCCACGGAGGGTCATAAGTAATCACTTAGCCAATTGCGGGCTTAAAATGTTCGAGCATGAAAATTCGCCCTCGGATGACATTTTCTGAGGCACAAGATCTTATGCCGAGGTTTTGGCTCGAATACAAGCCCTAGCACCCGAAGAGAGGGCCGATGTTTTAAAATTCCAAGAACATCGAAAGAGTTGTCTTCCCCTAGTATTGTGGAGTGAGAATCCAATAACAGTAGAGGTGCAGCAAAAAGAAGCCGAAGGCTCCAAATATATAGCACCCAGACAAGAAAAACACCAGGACAGGGGAGAGAAAACTGGGAGTCCGAAACCAGAAATGAAAACTCCTGATCCACCAAAAAAGCCGACTCCAGATGCCACTTCTGGCCAATCAGCTAAGCAAATTGGAAATCCCATTGCTTCCATTACTCCCTTACAGTCAACTAAGGAAAACATAGATGGAGGGTGGATTTTCAATGAAGAATTGAGACCTATAAGGATGGAAGAGCTTCGCGAAATGAGTTCTTTTTTGATAAAAAGAGAAAAGATGTGGTAAAAAGAGAATTCTATCAAGAAGAGGGATCAACGGTCAAGAAGTTCAAGGTGTTGACCGATGGGAAAGATATGAAGAAGGAATAATTCGCAACAGAAATAGCTGAAACATTAGGGGCATATGCTACAACAAACCAATTTTCAGTCGGGGTTTTGAAAAATCAGCTAAAGTGAAAAAATTGCCTCATCAAAACCTTAGAAGGTAAACTAGCCACAACAGAAGAAGATGCTAAAGACTAGGGAAACATAGGAATAGAACAAGCAAGGATGGCCAATAAAAAGGAAATTGAGCTGCTCAAAGCTAAGCTCGAACAAGAAGAGCTGGTAGATCAGACCAGTCAAATACAAGTAGGCCAGCAAAGAGACTTGATTGAGGAGCTACAGGTTAGATTAGAGTTCGCCGAAAGCCAAGTTATAAATATCAAGATATTTCAGTCTTAGGCTATGGAGATTTGGAGCAGAGTTTTTGTAGCCCAGCAAAGTTTACTTGCCAAGTTAGAGACGATTCGGGACAATTGTCTGCTTATTGATCAAGTATTAGAAAACTTATCTGTCAGAGAGAGAGAAGCTGGAGCAACTCAGGTCACATTTCAAGAGGTTGTAATAGCTACAACAAATAGGGAATCGGGAAAAAGTTCTAATTTTTCCATTTTGGAACAGACCCGAGGTAATATTTTGTTGAAAGAATGGGAACACAACATATCAGAAGGAAAATTGCAAGCCAAGAAGGTAAGGAAATACTGTGAAGAGGCTTTTGGTTCTATAGATGGAAATCTGTTAGGCATTGATAGCGAGAGTAATGCCGAGACGCTGAGCCAAATGAATATGGTGAAAATCTCGCTCGATATAAATGAGAAAGAAGAAAGAGATTCGGCCGAAGTCTCACAACTAACTCTGGCAGACATAGTTCAAATAGATAAATGGATTATTAAACCAAGTGTGAAATTGTGCGCTATTGACACCCTAGACCGACAGATGGAAGAAAGGTTGTTGCAATTAGTCAGAGATTGTTACATTTTTGAGGCCAATTGTCAAGAGAAACCTTCAAGGTTGATCTCAGCTGGTGGAAAAATGTGTCACTTGTACCGAGCATGCGAGAGGGCAGGCTTCTGGTACCAAATAAAGACATAGGATAAAGAAATGAAACGATTGATCTCCTTCTCATTGTAACTGAAAATCTTGGAATGATTGGGATTCCATCATATGTAAATTTGTATAAATAGACAATAGAAGGAAGAAAAAGAGGCTGGACCTTTTTGGGTCAATCGTAATAGAGATTTTTCCCCCTTGAGAGTTAATATAAAGAAAATCTGAAGATTCTTGATTCCGTCACGACTGTGTTATGAGTTTGTTTCCTTATATTTCATATTTCATTTCATTTCATTTATGTATCTGATGAATGTTTCTCTATAATTTAGTACAACCTCTACTATAGTGCATAAATTTTAGTTTTCTATATTGTTTACCATTTTTCCTCTGTACTGGCTATCAACAGGTATAAGACCAATGAACATTTTAGATTTCTATATATATTTTATGCTTCATCAGGTTATTTCTTTATCTTTTTCTTCTTTTGTTTATAAGTGAGATTCTCCCTTGATAGGAGCCTTACATGATAGACAACCTAATTTTTTTCTTACACCTCATACACATTTATTAAAATATAACTCAGTTACGGGAAAGGGCCTTTGGTTTGCACCCTGTTTTCACTACCAGAGCTATAAACTCTCCTTTATACGACTGAAATCGAGACCGCATCTAAAAGGTATTGAGATTTTCTTATCATTTTGTTCCTCTATGACTGTCCCTGTGACAAGACAACCTAATATTGAACCCAGACTATCAGATCAAACACATATTACCTTGAATATTTTTGATACTATTCTTAAAACAACCACTACCCAAGTTGAACTGGAACGTTTGTGGGTAGCGATTGAAAGGGACATAAACATCCAGGAACAGTTGGAAGTTAGACAACAACCTAGAAATCAACCCTAGCTTCCCTTGCCGAAGGCTGACATTTCTTCCTTCTCTACCCCTTACTCACTTTCAGATGCCTAGACACTATACTTCTAAGCCTTAAGTATAGACTCTGGAACAACAAGTTGTTTACTGAAGAAACCTTTGTCCTGAGCCTAACGATGGGCTCTACCTAGAGAAGTACTATGCATAATCCACAAAGTTGTGTGGTACTCTGTACATATTGTACTTTTAGGGTTTATTGTTTTCAAGTTTTGTATTCCGTAACAGTTGTTATTTATCAGAGGTTTCTATATTGTATCTATTAACTTATGGGTGAGTGTTGTTGGTCATATATACAAGACTTTAGAGACTTTTTTCTTTGTTACCTGGTTATCATGTCGATTTTTTCTGACAGGTAATGATCTCAAAACATGCATGTATGTTATATTTTCTCGTCCATGGATCATTTTCATTATTTGTTTTTTGGTTCATTTGGACTTAGGATCGACCCCACTGAGTTGTGGCAAAAAACCTTCTTTTTTTTTTAGAAGTGTTGCAATTCACATCTTAGAGCCTATGGTTAATGGGTGCCCTAGTTAGAACCTTGTTCATAGTTTAGCACCCATGCTAAAGTACTTTCATAGGATCGAGAGCCCTGTTTAGTCCTTCAATGACTTTGCGTTGAATCCTCATATATTCTTCTAATCCTTTTTATGGATAATACCCTATGAGGCTCCCTCTGTTATGTGTTGAGTTGTAATATTGCATTGCATTTCGCTGCTTGCGCTTTTGATTCTAATGTCGACTTTAGCTTATTGTTGTTTCACCTTTTTATTATGCATTATCATTAGTTTATAGCCTTTGCAATCCTTGCCTTTGTGACTTGAAACCTTTATCCCTGGAGGAAACTTTCCCCCGAGTGTCCATATCCTGCACATGCTTCCTTGCATTTGAGCATAGGTATGTTGTGCTTAGGACTAGTTTTCTTTCCCGCGACACTCGTTTCCTCCACTGTATTATAGAATTTGTTACTATTTTTCATGTGGGAATGAGTCTTATTTACCTTTATTGGAAACATTCAAGTCACCTCTGAACAAAACACAAAGTTTTGAGTCAAATCTCAACAATTTGGGTTAGTATGACTTTAGGAAACTGAACTAGTTACATCGAGTTTTACTCCTCTGACTGATTATTATTCCAGTCACTATGGAGATTTTGTTATTTTCTCCTCCATCACAAACTTATGCTAATTGTCACTTTCAATTCATGATACCTAAGTCACATATTGTGTCATTTTCTTGTTCATAGGAAGTTTTAGCCCATGTCAACCATTCCACAAAATTCATTGACTTTGCAAGTCGACCTTCCCCTATGTCAAGTACATCTCAGAATCAAGAGTATCTTTGTCCTATACTCATGCTCATGTGGAGGGTCCTATTGATCTCTCAACACACCCTAAAAAGTCTCTGCCAAATTTTACTTTTGGGGTACCACTTAATCTTTTGGTATTGTCTAATTCAGGATGATGTTGTTTTCGCTTATCATTGTTTTCTATGATTTCTCCTTGATTCTTTAAAAGTTTCCTTGAACATGTCAAAACCATCATAACTTAAAGGGATTAACATTTTATTAGAGAATCAACCACTAAATCGTTTCACCCGACGCGTCCAAAATTCGGCACCCGGAAGAATCAAAGATGAAAGAAAATCGTCCTAGAAAACTAAGGACGTCGATTGCCAATTTTCGTTGGCGTTGGTAAAAGGGGAGTTGTCCTTTCATTATAAGCATTGCACAAGAAATTTTTTGATGAACGATTTCATTCGACATCGGTGAAACGTGAAAGGAAGTAGTCATTTGCAGGGAAAGAAAGGAATTTCTGATGGCCGATCCCATAAAAGCATTTCGGCATCGACAACGTATGAGTAGCTAAACCCGTAAGGAGCGTAAAATGTTTTCCAGGCCACCAACTCTCGAAAAACATCAGCATCGGTGAAATTCCAAGAAGCTAGCCCAAGGAAAAGGATGTGATAAGTTCATCCCCAGTTACTGACCCCTGATATCTAATCAACATCGGTGATTCCTAGGCTTGATTAGGGAGCACGTAACTGAAAGAAGGTTACCACCTCTGTTGGCGCTCGTGAGTCAAGTCACTAGTCTTTATCTACCACATGTCACATCAGAACCATCCAACGAAAGTAATCGGCATCGACGATTTTCTTTTTGTAAAAAAAAAGGTATCAATGAAAAATCTCGTAGCTCTGTGCCAGTCCCCAACTTCCCCATTCAAGAAGTGACACGATGGGGCATTTTATCTCTAAGATACGCTAGATATGATGCATTTAATCGATTGATTAATTCCAAGATCGCACATTAGTTTCTAATTTGTGCACAAAGCAAAATGATTGTTTTAGCCTGTAGATACAATGCATCCACCTTCGCACCTCTATTGTCAACCTACGTAAAATTGATATAAGCCAGAGAATTTTGTGTGCAAAGAAGTCTGAAACGTCCAGAGGAGCGAGACAAACGACCTGGAGAAGGCATCCAAGGTATAGTGAGTATTAAGCAATAGAGTTTAGCAAGCATAAAGGTATGTACCAGTCTAGTTTTGTTGTTTCCACCTCACATGTAAATTAGGATCTAATATTACTCTGTATGCCTGCCCTAATTGAATTTCTTCAGTTGCAGGAACGATGTCTCTAAAGAAACCTACCACTAGGAAATCTCCTAGAGCCCCAAAGTTGCAAGAATCAGAAGGAGGGCCCCTCCCCAGCCATTGCAAGAAAATTGGAATTCACTTCCAAGTCGGTGCCCATCATTAAGACGATCACCAAAGAAGCCTTCACTCAGCCCTCATCCTTTGGGGACACAGAGGTGAACATTGGGACCAAGACAATATTCCTGCGATGGGAAGACCTATTCAAGAAAATCAAGCACGAAGAATTTCCCAAATATGCCCCGCATAGCGATCCTGACACAAGGAAGCTGGACGATGAGGTCTTCGTCAACATCCGCAAGGCTTACCTACACATGGTGGTGAGCAGGACTCCAGTATTCCCTTGCATTAAACTTTTGAAATGGCTCATTGATCACACTGATGCACAAAAGTATGTAATTAATGATGATAATGGTCAAATCGCCAAGGTTTTCCTCCCAGTAGAAGTCCAAAATTATTACAAGCTTAGGGAGCCAGATGAACGTTTGAACAAGGATTTTGTTGTGAAGTTTTATCATAAGCATGACACCAACAAAATCATGGCGTCGTAGTGGGGAGAAGACAAAAAATTCACCAATCGAAACTCCGTCGGGTATTCGACGACCAAGCTCATACAACCTTATATCTATCTAATGGCTCTCCTTTGTCAGTTGCATGGAGGGAAAGATTGCTCCAGGTTTTCGAAGGCTTGGATGCCTTTGGCTTATAATGTCGCCATCTCTGGAACAAGTTTCAATTGGGGTGCTATCGTCTCCAAACATATTATCCCCTGCATTCTATAGGCTCATCAGCCGAAGGAAGGAGAAACTCCTACCTTATACATGGCATCTTATCTATTGGACGTCGTCTGTGCAAGAATTGCCTTCGCCAGGATGAACCTGAGTTGGCATGCTCCTGAGCTCCTAGTTCATGTCCACTTCGGTATTTTGTGGGAGAAAAGGTATAAAAGATCCTACTCTCTCATTTGTGACCAATTTATCGCACCTATTTATTTTTTACTATTCAAGAAAGAGTGCCCAAGGCTATCTGATGCGGCCAAAAAATTTATATCGAAATTTGGTCACTGGTACCTAGATGAGTGTGAAACCTACATTAGGGTTTTTAGCGCCATCGAAGCACCAAATTTTCTACCTATATATGTCCCCGACTGACTGGTACTAGGGGAAATATGTTACCAAACTATCTTGTAGGGCTACAATGCCACTTTTGTGAAGGATAAGAAGCGGGCATTCATACCCTATGGGTTTCATATCGGCTTCTACTAGGTTAAAGACACTGCATAGGCCAAGTAAGAGGGACTAAGTCAATTGGAATTTTGGTTCCAGACAAGACATTTTTGCAAGCACGATCCCAAGGGACTGGTCTCGAAACATGCATCACAAGTATCGTCATGTTGGCCTTATGCCCACAACCAGTTTGAGGATGAAATTTTCACTGAAAACGCTCAATACTAGGATGAGGTGGTGGCAAGAGTGGCTGAACCTAGAGTAACGAAGTTTAAGGCCATGAGTTGGGAAGAGAAAACGATGTCCTTGGAGCAAGCAGCGCAAGAAATTCTCAAGACTAGGGAATAAAAGGTAACATTCGAATTGGCCGAAACGATGGAAGCTCCCCAGGAAGCCCCTATACAGAACTGGAATTTTCTCGAAACTCCAGGTGCACTGGAAAGAGGGACACTCTTGATCCAACATTCTCAACAAATGATGGATCTGGCGTCGAATGATCCGTCCCTCTTATCAAATGTTCCGACTAGTAACCATGAAGAGATCCCAATAGGGGTAGGTGGCTCCGAGTTCACAGACCACGGTAACATCAATGGGTCAGATGAATTTGAATCCACATTGTCATAGCCGATTCACTAGCAGGCGCGATGATTCAATCAAATTTGGGTTGGGTGTCGGTTGAAACAAGTGTGCCTAACCCTCTGACCGAGTTCATAAATATATACAATGATGATGAGAGCTCAGAGGCATCTCAAAAAACCTCTGTGCATGTATAAGAAGAAAAGGGAGCCAAGGAAAAAACACATTTTGTTCCTGATGTTCAGAGTCAAGAGGACACACGAGAAGGAAAAGTAGTTGAAAGCGACCTAGACACAGAAATGCCCGAGGAGTTGGAGACCCAAGTAGGTAGTCCCAAGGACAAGTCAAAATTAGACGAGTCAAAAGAAAGATCCCCATAGAAGGATGTTGGCAATGCCACGACTAGTATACAAGCAAGTATTGAGATCCCTCCCAACACATCTATTCCATTTGATACTCAGGTCCCCAATAAACAAAGGGAAGAGGTCGGGCCTTCAAAGAAAAATAAGGAGGTTCAAGAGTCTGATATTGAACAAATATATACCACCGACAACTTGGGAAACACGCTCACATGGGGCGACCAACAGATACCAGAGCCGGTAGATGAGGTAGCAGATGTCTATGCAATCTCCTATGATCAAAAGAGGAAGGCCATCGTGCAAAGAACTGCTGAGAAGAGAAAGATTATTGTGGACCATTCCATTTTGGTTACCACAGAGGAAAACTTGATCAACACAGTAGATGCTCGCATGTATGAATTGATAGGCATGGGAAGAACCCTCTCTGATGCTGCCCAGGATAGGGCCAGGAGTAACGAAAGAGAACTAGATGGTACTTTGAAGGAACTGGAACACTTGTGCCATATTGTTGAGTATTACAAAGGCACCACATAGACTGTGACATATTTGAAGAGTGAGTTTTTCAGGAGTTTACAACAAGTACAAGAAAGAAAGAAACATGTTAACCGAAAATATAATTGAATTCCAGGAGGACACTCTCATGGCCCTCGCAACATGCAAGGAGATGGAACGATGGCATGAAAGAGCATTGCAAGAGGTGGAAAGACTCAAATACATTGAGGCAGTCTAGTAGGGTCGAGAAAAGGAAGAACATGGAATTCAACTGATAGGAAAAAGTAGCCTCGACCACATAAAGAGATCTGCATAATACTGGACTAGGATTTCCCAGGACCCACATCGAGAGATCCAAAAAAAATATGCCAAGTGCCAGAAGCACTGGGATAAAATTAATAAATTAATGAAAGATATCAAGTTCCCCGAGTTCGGAACCCTCGGTGAGTTTATCAACATAAGAGACGTGCTCAAGACGTATGCCGAACAAGACTCCCTATGGACCGAAGAGTGCGCAAAGGTAGCCAATGCAAGGTCGGGACAGGTGCAACAATTCACAAAACACCCGATCAGAGCTAAAACCATGTTGCAACCTCTGAATTCCACCTTGGTAAAGTAACGAGCTCATGCAATGTACATCGAAGGGATATATGCATCCCCAATGGAACAACATAGATTCCCGTGGGCCCATACATGTGAAGAACTGTTCATCAATTGGTCTGAATACAAAAGGAGTCATCCTTTCAAAGAAATATCATGGGTGGACTGATCAAGAAACTGTTATGAGATAATGCCACGTGGCAACTTTGGTTTGGTTCAAACTGTACTTAGCTATTAAACTTCGGTTAAGCTTGAGATTATAAATAAAAGCCTCGACCAATTAATTAGTGGTCGATGGTTTGTTGTAAGAACTATTTGCTTTCTAGTTGTTAAGAATTATTTTGAAGCTGTTATGAATTTAGAAGTCCTTCTGGACCAAAGATGAAGTTATCTTTATCAAATTCATGCGTGATTGAGCTTGAAGAAGAATTATTTCCTATTCAATTTTATGAGCAGATGTAACAAGTAAGAGCTATCGAATATATTGTCAAGTTAACTGGTACAATTGCTTTGTTGTTCTTTTCTTTAAGATGAAGATGATGAATTGTTGTGCGAATTATGAGATGAATTATTTTGCTTACCATTTATCTTGTTCGATATGTGTTTTTCTTTCTGGTAGTTAGTAATCTCAGGCAATGATTGGATGCTCGCATGGTTAATGTATTATTACTATACCTGTGGTATAGAATTGTCGTCTGCATGTTTGAGCAGTGGGTTATCTCTAGCTCGAACTCTTCTCAATAGTTGAAACTTTATCCTATTATTTTTCAAGTTAGTTTATACTGGCTTGCACTTCTCATATCTGCCCCACCCCAAGAGAAAATATAGAAAAGAAAAACAGGCCCAACTAAAGGAAGAGACTTCGCCCTAAAACACAAAGCCCATCAATACCTTGGTCAGATCACAAGATCTAGAGAACCATTCCATTTTAAACGCTGCAGAGTCTAATTGGGCCTCGGTGGCAGGTTTGGTTCCTGATTTTGAGTCAAGTTATTTACGACCCATCAACAGGTCCTTATTGACTTCCCGTTGGTGAGTTAAACTCTTATTGACTACGAAAAATTGCTCTAAGAGTTTGACCTAGAGTTGCACCCTGGGCCTATTTACATCATTGACAAGTTACCTTGTGCTCAATAGATGACATTCCATCATTGGTCTATGATTGAGTGGTTTCCCCTATGTTCTAAGAAAAGAACATTATTCTCTTATTGGGATTCGTGCAATACCTTGGATTCCATTTGTCCCCATTGGTGGTTTCCTCGCCTTTGCTGAAAATATTCATTATTGGCTGATATTCAAAGCGTCTCTTTCATGCACTATTTACATCTTGTGCATGTGAGAGACGTGCTTTGTGGTGGTCCTTTCAATCTTTCAATCCAAGTCCTTCAAAATATTTGTCATTTTGCTACTGCTTGTGTTGGACGATGGGGAATTCCTTAATTCCCTGCTTCCAACGAATCTCTTCCTATCTACTTTAACACATCTTTCTTTGGTACAGTGGTCTAGAGTCCTTATTAGTAAAGTCATCAATGGTATATTCCCTCGCTATTGAAAATGGGAATACATCAATGTCCCTTGATTGATAGAATCTACTAGGTGTTAGACATTAGAACCTCTATTCACACCTGCTATATTGTATTAGGTACCTTGACTCCCATTATCATTATTGGTAGGTTGTCTCACATTTTTTAACTATATACATAAATTACTGGTAATCATATGGTGTCTCACTATGTTCAGCTTCAACTCTTCTATTCTCATGGTGTAGACTGTACCTTGGTGGTTGATTTGAATACCTCGCGAAAGTAGCATCACCCTCTTTTTTATGTTGTTTCCCACTTTGCGATTGGATAGTACCACTCCTCACATTGGTACTTGTGAAGGATCAATCATCTAGCTCTTGCCTCCAAATATCCTTCACTAATTTTGATACATAGATCAATGTGTATCTCTTTCATGGCTATGATATATGATTGACATGGATGCACTATGTATATCTTTCGTGGCCATGATCACTTCTTTCTATATATACATTTTACATGGATCCAAAGTGTACTTGATTAGGGGCCATTCTTATCATCACACCTGAGCATGGGTATGCTCGCCTCAGGGATTGAGTATTCTAACTTGTTTCTATGTTTGGTTGTTATTCTTATATTGGATTCTGATGACCTTCACCTTAACACGCTACTCTTTGAGGACTTATAATTTATTTTGGCCATTGGTTTCTCTTCTGACCTCACACATTAAGGGGCATATGTTATAACGTTAATTTCCACATTTGAAGCATTGAAAAGCTTGTTGGCCTAATCCCTATCCTATTTACAGACTACTTCTCCCCATAGCTCCTTGAGACCTTCCAAAAAACCTCGTTTTGGAAGATGTACGCGCCCTCATAGTTATGGAATTCGCGTATATGAGAGACACTCAAGGGACAACTGCGTACATGTCAAAAAATGATTAAAAAATATATTTGTACTTAATTTACTGTTGAGTTACAGTTTTGGTTATTTTCCTAACTCCTTTTACCCATACTCAACCATCTCTAACCAACTAGAGACCGCATAAAAGGAGCATTTTTCCAAGGAGAAAGGTAATTACAAGTAATGATTATTTTCACACCTTAAGGAAATATTTATTTGGCTATCCCCGCCAAGTTTTTAATCCCTTATACATCCCTATTACTGTTGGTTTGACCTGGAAACCCTAGTTTATATCCTGTTTCTAATCACCAACCTATCTTGCTAAGAGTTTCTCTCTATAATCTCTTTCGGCCTGTGACGAATCTGGAATCAATACCAACTTGTATAGCATAAGCAAGAGGAACCTGGGATATCTCTTGATAGGAAAGTGTCGTGCAAGATAGGTATAATGTTCTAACCACCTTAAATGTTGAATAAATATAGAAACTCTTTCCTTTTAAATATGTTGAATTTGTAACATTGTTTTTGCAATCTTTTCATATATATTTCATAGAATAACAATTGTTGAGATCTTACTGTTATTTTTAATTAGAGTAATAGGTATTTATTAGTATAACTTGTTCTCTATATAGTATTTCATATTTAAGGTTCTTGCATATTTTAGAGAAGATGTTGGAAAAGAGCTGAGAAACTACGACAATAAGGAGCGACATCAACCATAGGACTCTGGGTGAATCAATCTTTCCCTTCTTCTCCATAGTTAGTTATTTCTTTTGAAATCAGTTATTGTATCTTTGTTTCATGTTCTTTTTGGGAATTTGTTTCTATACGGTCATTGGTATGCTGCAGTGTAGCCCACTACTATAGGAGATTTCCCTCGAAAGCAGTAAGAAAGGAGAGAAGGTGGAATCTTTGGAAGAGGATATGATCCATATGCACCAACATTCAATAATACTATAGACGAGTGTCAAAAGGCCACAAACATAATGACTACAACATTGAGTATCGATGTTGATGAACAATTGAAAACAATGGAAGAATTGTTGAACTTTGTTGTGGGACAAGTAAAAGTCCAAGAAGACACCATTAACTTGTTGAAACAAGTTGTTGCTAATGGGCATAGTTTTTCAGTGCCTTTGAGGATAAAGGTCAAGGAACCAGAACCATATGATGGCACTTGAAATGATAATTTACTTGGTAACTTCTATTGGGATGTTGAATAGTACTTGGAAAAAATGAATGGAAGTTAAGATGAAGCCAAGGTTAATGTTGTAGCAATGTTCTTGGTAGGCACTGTAAAGATTTGGTGAAGATACTGTGAAGAGGATTTGGTAGCCAGATGTAGTATAGAGAAGATTGAAAATTGAGAAGAGATGAAAGCATCCTTGAAGGCTCGGTTTGGGAAAAGTAATTAGTATTGAATTGCACAGAGTTGATTGTTGGCTCTTAAGCATATAGGGATTCAAGATTATATCAAGGAGTTTTTAGGCCTCTTGTTGGAGATCAAGAACATGTTTGAATAATATAGGTTGTTCCACTTCATTAATGGATTGCAACCTTAGGCATAGAGTGACTTGTGAAGACAAAACATGTAGACCCTTTCGGTAGCCATCATTGTAGAAACCAAGCTATTGAACTATAAGGAAAAGGAAAAAGGTGGTCCAAGGATAGGTGAGGATTCTCTAGGAGAGAAGTAGTATGGAAAGTGTTATCCCCAATTTCTAGGGATAACTAAGGAGATGATGTCTCAAGGCCCTCAAGTTGCAAACATGGAGTACTGAGAGACAGATGACTAAAAACATCCACATGCACAAATAGAGACCCACTTTACCACCACACATCCTTAGTTCATCACGATGGAATTCACCACATCAACTTGCTTCCAGAAGACAATGGGTCTTTCTCCATGAGGTACAAGTCAGGTATTGTGGTTAAGTGTCACTTTAATACTTGAGGCATTTGAGTATGTTGTATTAAAGCTAATTTTGATTATAGAACGTATGCTTGGAAATTATGCTCTTTCCCTTGTTTCACCTTGGTGGTTGACATTGTGCCCTAGTAAGTGGTAACCCTTGGGGATGGTTTTTATACTAGTAGGTCCCCTTGACAGGTCATCATGCCATTCCCAATCATACTTATCATTTTTCACACTTCATCCTTTTCATATCCTTATATTTTGGGATTTTTGGGTGTACTGACCCAAGAAGGGATTATACCTCATTTCATGGGAATAAGGGGCCGAAAACCCAGAGGGAATGTAGCTGGAAAAAGATAAAAGAAAAAACTATAACCTTCCATGTGCCTACCCAAATAGGTCTTGAGAATGATGAATCATTTCTCCTAAAAAATCAAAGACCCACACGAAACAATTTTATATTATATAGATGTCCCACTTGTTGAGGGATCTACACAAGTGCGTTACAACCTTTGCTTTACCCCTATGGAACTATGTGACCTCTCCCTTCAAGTGAAATTGTGGTAATGCCTCCCAAGTCTTATGTTACCCTTTTGGAGTACCCAATTGTTCTAGACCTTAATTAATTAATGGTAAATAAATGGGCTTGGAAAAATGATGCATTGAAAATGAAGGTGCAACACACCCTCTACAAAGGCACCCATAAGTGAGACACTATGAACCATTGTATGTCATGAACCCCATGCCCAAAATTATTACCCCGTATACTTCATATGTTTCACATGCCTTAGAGAGGGTACACATAGGAAACACTTCTTGAATTAAGGAATGACTCACCCAATAGGTCACCTTGACAACCCTCCCATACCTAAACTTGGAAAATTGCATAGGGTCTTTGAGAACTTGTTTGATTTGATGAGGTGGTTTTGATGCACATGTTTAGGTGGCTCGTGTATTAAATATGATTTTATTTTCCATAATACATTTGACTTGATACCCTTGGAGGGTGCACTCATATGTCTTTGCAAGACCTTGTTTGATGGACGTTTTCAAGGAACAAGCCAAACTTGGGCCTTCATTAGGGCTTGAATCCCACAGACTGGATGCCATGACCCACAACATTGGATCATCCAGAGCTTGGACGTTTCCTTTGGAGGAAAGGAAAGGCACCTTGCACATGATACCTAGCCCATATTGGCCCCATGCTTGGCCTTGAAAGGTCAAAACACCACCTTGGAAGAGCTTGACATCACCCTTGGGATAGGGTTTCGATGATGATGGTGAGGTTTTATGATTATTCGGCACATTATGATGTATATAAGCCATTGCATAATGGAGGGATGTCGTTTTTAGTCCCCACGTTTTCTTCTCCAAGGTCAACAACTTGCTAGAAGTGCCACGATGTCACCCCCTTAGGGCTTGACGCCACTTTTTAGGGTTTCTTTATGTGTAAAATCAAATTAATGTTGAAAAGGGGAAAAATTAAGGGGGATGAACCCCTTATTTTGTGGTTTACCCTAACTAAATGTGGACAAACACTTTTTAGAGGTTTTGTATAAACAAGGATCAAATTTATTTTATTTTTATCATAACTCTCTCATGTGAGAAGAGTTATTGGCTGAAATTTTTACCCCTATTGGGAAGTTTACATATCTCTCTCTTTTTGCTATGGTTTATACTTGTCTAGTGGAGATAAGTTGTGTGTTATCTCTTGGAGGCTATGCTCTTTCTATGGTGATGAAAGTTTATTGGTAAATAAGGGTTTGTCTAGCATTTCTCTTGAAATTGGTAAGAAAAATCTGGATATTGTTAGTTCTTCTTTCTTGTTTCATGGTTGTTCTTGGCAAGATCCTTGGAGGAATAAAAGAGCTTATAACCTGCACCAAATTTGTCATTATTTTTTATTGAATAATCCATTACAAAGGTTGCTAGGAGGAGTAAAAGGGATTACACCCTCCTAGATTTACCTTGTTAGAGTTAATTGCTCAAGGGAGTAAAAGGGCTTACACCCCTTGAGAAGTAGCAGACCTAACCTAATACAAGAAGACTCCATAACCCTTTTGGAAAGACACTAATCTAATTTTGCATTGGAGATATAAATTACTTGCATTGGTACACGAGATTTTGAGAGATATGGAAATCATTCAAGTTGAAAATTTATATTAGTGTCTTAAGATTGCTAAAGCCAACAAGGCGTATTGATTGGCCTAGTAGTTCCTTGGCTATAATGTACTAAAATCTACAGCCATTAGGGCTGCAGAAAAACACATTCAATTTCTCATTTTAACTTGCTTTTCAATCGTGGAAATTACTTGTAAACTTGTATTCTTATTTTACTGCTCATTGGATATCGTTTTGACGGTTTACTTGTGAATTTTCGAGGTTGGAATTTGTTGTTGTAGAAAATATTTGCTACAACCACTTGGCTGTTACAATAATTCTCTGAAAAAACTATCTAACATCCCTCTTTTACCATCAAATTTTGTGCTTGATTATTGGAAAGTTATCTACTGATTTAATGCTTCATTGGCCAACAACTAATTGATAATTTTGATGGTTAAATCTGTAGTAACCAACGCTTATTCTTGTTGATATGTATTCTTGTTTATTGCTTCAATATAGGACAACAAGATTCACTTTCTTTTCCATTGGATATCTTGGCTTGTATCTCGATCATTTTTCTTGTCTCGAGCAGGTTTAACACTTTGGTTCACGTACTGAAGCCTTTGGAAACTATATTCCATCCAAAAGACTCATTTCCAAGCCATCTTCCACCTCTTACTTTGATCTATAAGGGCATCACCTTCCATCACTATAATTTTCGTCTCAATCCCCCTAGGGTCACCCGAGATTCCCCCCTTGAGGTGATTGCATCATCTCTAAAGCAAGGGGAGTGCCTAATTTTATAGCAAGATTTGTCTCACCCTATGAAAACTTACACATAAGGAATTTTTCCATTTCCCTATGTAGACTTGAAGTCCCTTTTTGCAAATCCCAGAGCTAAAAACATTATTTTTCCACATATACATGCCCTACCTATTGTACAACATGTGTATACGCAAGTTGCACCACTATAGCTCACGTACATCGGGTTTTGTGCTCAAAATTAAAAAATGATGTTGGGTTTCCATGTCACGTCACGAGATCCATTATCCTTGACCTTCCATATACTCGAAACGTTCTGAATCATCCCTTCAATTCCACTTGAAGGATATAAATGGGCCAAATCTGAGCTATGGAAAAGAGGAGAAGAATTCAACTTTGAGAGAAAAGTTACTCTAGAGAAATTATTCACTTCATATTGAGTCTGCATCCCTTTGTTCTTTTAAGTCTGAACACATTGTTCAGCCCCCAAGCTCTTCCCTACTTGATTGAGAACCTCATCATATCTCTTATATGAGCTTGCCTTTGGTGGAGGATTGAAGTGGTGGAGGCCCAGCTGGAAGGGTCGTGCCGACACAAAAGTTTGTAATTCATTCACTTATGTTGATTACATTTTAAAAGAAATACTATTTTCTCGTCCAATTAATATATTGCAAATATTTGAATTGTTATTCCATGGGTGTATTTTTTATGAATGTTGATGAATTATGCTATTGAATGTGCTAACATTATGTATTATCACCATATGCTTGAATTTCTTGGTTGTTGAGGACAAGTTGCAGGTGTATTTCTTTGAGTCAAGTGCTCAATGGTGGACTTCATCGAACGCATAGATGAGGTAGGCCTTTTATCTTGTCTTGCTAGCATATTTGTTTATATATCATACCTGAGATTAGTGTTGATTTCTGTAGTCGTTTTTGTCTGTTGTGGTTTACCCCTAGCCACGGAGATATTTTCCTCATAACATAATTAGTGACCATATTGGGGATAAAATCTTCTTTTTCAGGGTTTGGAGTGTTTTTCTACTTAGATTGCTCTCATTTATATCGAGTTTCTTGTCATCTGACTGCTTGACAACCTCTGTTCATTCTGAATCTGAGTTTCTTAGCCTTATCCTTAGCCTGGCTATGTTTTAACACATATATATGGGTTTTTAACTGACATTCGCATACATACGTGTGTTGTCCTCCTGCAAGAGGCATATATATGTGAGTTTCCCCTAAACAGTCGCATACATCACCCTTTGTTTCTTGGTTTCTAGGTTTGATGGTTGATGAGTCTTCTTGGGTCTCTGTTATGATTGTTAAGTGTCTGTGGAATGATAGGAAACCTTTCTTTGGTTTAATTTTTGGGTGGTGCCTTTCTCATCATCCTTTTCATTTCATTGTCCTTCCATATTGGGTTGGGTGTCTTCTCCTTGATATCCTACTTGGTTTGTCTCTGTTTACATACAATAGAGTTTTTATATCAAGTTGTTGTTCAGTCCTTTCATTTTCATTCTTTTATTGAAAATACAAAAATATTAGGCATTTTACATTGTTGGCATTTGATCTTTTGAGTCCTTATTATTGATCTTAGTACATCTAAATAAAGATTGCATCTTATTTGGAATTGTAGAACTAAATTGATAATTTCATTTTGAAAAGCATATCATTTATTGGGAATTGAAGTTAGGATTTTTCATTGTATTCATATTCATTTATTTTACTTGCCGAGTGATAACATAATTAGTTTCATGACCGCACCTTTTTGAGTAAGAAAGGCCACTCAAAGTAAAGCTGATAATTTAAAATTGGTTAGAAACAATTTTATTTTTCTAGGGTGCACAAACTAGCTTAGGATTTAGAGCCTTGGAATAGGATTTTGTGAGTAAACTTATTCAAGGCTATTAAATCAACATATGTGTCTAAATAAGGGATTGGATAAATCCATGGTATAATTGGTGATGTCAGGAGGCTTCTCTTACACCAGAGTTAAACACGAGGTCACGTGAGGTTGGTTGAAGGGATATCCCTATGATACCTTCTTAGCGTCATATATATTTCTGGGGATCTATTCATATATGGGGATCTTGCTAGTACCTTTACCTCTATGAGAGGAAGTGCTTTCAAGGTTTTGAGCTTTGTTACCCTGCCCATATGGTGGACCTGACTTACGAGTGTTTGCATACACATCGGTTATATCGTGTTTTCTTAGTTGCTTGACATAGGTACCACATAGGTAACCTGCAGGGGTTATTCTGCAGGTACCTTGGGTCAGATAAGGGTTAGACAACACACAACCTTTATGGAGGATTACCTCTCTGGGGTGATTTGACTGACTGTTTGTTAATCCCACGAGGGACCTTATAATTGATTCGGATACCTACGATATTTAGCAGGAAGTCTCAGGCCCCTCTTGGGCAAGGCATACCTACTTTAGGGAGGGAGGCCCCTTTCAACCACTTTATCCTATTGTGTGCATATTGGCCTTTTTTTTATTTTGGTGTGCTCTTTGATTATTAGTTGGCCTTAGGATTTTTTATTGCAACTTGAGTCTTCATTATTATGGACAATGGAGCCCCCATGACTCCCTCAATTAGTGCTACCCTCCCCATGGTCTTTGCTCATTTCATGGGGATGAATCATTATGTGTTTCCTAGTGGTATGTCAAACCATGATAATCAACAAATAACTTGGGCCTCTAATCATTTTTCTCATGGTATTCCAGACATCTCTTCACACTTGTTGTCCTCTGTCTCGTCTCCTTATGTGAATCCTAGTTTTGGGTATGGGGGAATGATGCCTCCTTATTCTCCCTTTTTGTTTCATGGGATTCATATCCCTCAAACAACTCTTATGGTAGGATGTTGGAATATTCCTTCCTACGGATCCACTTTTCCAGGAGAAAGTGCTCAAATGGGCGGTCATTCTACTTATTACATTTCGCCCATCTATCCTTCTTCTACTATGTCGATTCCTATGAACACTTTTCCCATGGATGACCTCCACTTTTCCTCTAGTGTTTCATCTGGGGGGAGTCAGTTTTATAGTATGGGAAACCCACTTCACGAAGTTCCTTCGTTTGGGGGAAACATATATTCTCACATGAGTAACCCTTGTCATGTCACTTTCTCTTTGCAAGCGGCTTCCTTGGTGTTAATGCAATTACAACCCATTATGAATCAGTATGGAGGAGGATAATATCCTGCCAGATAGGGTCATGGTGTATACCAGAACCCTTCTTGTCCTACAATTTCTCAAAACCAATCTTTCCCAGAACCTTGGTCTCAATTTCCTCAACCAACCGCCACCACCTATCTAGTCACTGCAAGTCATACTGACATTATATAACCAACCTATGCTAGTCATGTTGGAGATTGTTCAACAACCTATGCAAGTCATGTTGAAGACTAGTAATCAGCCACTGCAAGTCATGTCGAGCGAAAAAATCTAGTCATTTCTAGTCACAATGCACATACGTCACCAAACTCTACTAGTCATGTTGGGGATTGAACACCAACCTCTGCTAGTCATGTTGGGGATTCATCATCAACCTCTGCTAGTCATGTTGGAGATTTGCTACTAGCCTATACAAGTCATGCTAATATCATGTCACCAACCACTACAATTCATGCTAGGGGAATTCATACGATTGAGAACCCTAGACATGTAAGACATAAGCCCAAGTTCCTTTGTAGTATTTGTGAAGGAGATCACCTTACTCATTTGTGCCCTGCTACTGTTGTGGTACCATAAGTGTATTCCTTTACTAGGGGCCCTTCGAGTTCCGAGTCTTATTTGGTTTCCAAACCTTCTTTGGTTGATATAGTGATCATGTCGATGGAATCTTCAGCTGAAACCACTCTTCTTTTTGGGGGTGATGCATTTCTTGACCTTTTTGTCTCACATCATTTTCAACCAACAGTCATGTCGATGCAATCTTTGACCGAAACCACTCCTATTTTTTGGAGTGATGCGTCTCTTGACCTTATTGTCTCTTATCCTATTCAACCAATGGTTGAAGAAGTGGTCATGCTAATGAAATATTCAACCGATCCCACTCTTCTTTTGGAGAGTGACAAGCCTAAGGAAGTGATATTGCTGATGCAATCTTCAGTCAATCCCACTCTTCTTTTGGAGGGTGATGCATTCATCACCCATGTCTTTATAATTTCTAGTTCGGTACCTTCTAAACAAGGGAACATTCTACTCTCTCCGAGCATGCTCCCTCCAAGTCCTAGGGTGGTTTCCTTTGACTGGAATGATCTTGTAGAACCTCAACTTCCTTCTTCTATACCATTCCAGATAAGGGACATTCTTCGATATATTGTATATAAGGTAACCTCTACAAGTATTTTATCCTCCTCGACTTGGAAAGATTTGGGTTTTACTGATCTTGTGTCAACTATCTGTGAGTTGTTGACTTTCGACAAAAGTCATGCATGGGAGCCTTCACCTCCCCCATTATATGTTTCTTAGAAAAACATTCCCGAGTCTAATTTAAGCTCTTTTCCAACTCTTTTAAAAAACAAAAAGATTTTCGAGTGAACTTGTCTCTTTCACTCGTTAATTAGATTTGAAAGTTCATGAGTCTTGGTTAAGCTCTTTTCCGACTCTCTCAAAAAGAGAAAAGATTGTCGAGTGAACTTGTCTCTTTCACACTTGTAAATTGGATTTGAAAGGACATCTATTTGGTGAAAGTTTACCCCTTTTTCAAACCAAGTAGACTAAAATTACAAAAAATGACATTTTTTGGCGTTAAGTTGTAATTACATCTCATTCTCTTGCTTGCAGTATGGATCCTATTGTCGGTTCTAGATTTTGCTTTATAATCCTTTCACCTCAACAATTTGAATCTTCAACCAAGCAGAGCCTTGTTTATATCCTTTGTAGCTTGAGACCCTATACCCAAGAGGAAAGATTCCCCCAAGTGTCCATCTCATGCATGCACCTCCTTGCATTGAGCATAGGTATGTTCCACTACTGGAACTAGATTGCTTACTTGCAACACTTGTTTCCTCATCTGTATCATAGCATTCATTTGACTATGAAAACAAAAACAAAAAATTACGGGCGGAAAATGAATATTATCTTATAGTGGCAGCAGTCGTGTCACCTTTGAACATAGCACACAATTTTTGAGTCCACTTGTCATCAAAATTTTGGCTTTAGTATGACCTTAGGAAGCTGAGATCGTTACAGAGAGTTTACTCCCCCGACTGGTTACTCTTCCAGTCTGTATGGAGATTTTGATTGATGCCTCATGTTAGCACTGAGAGTCACCCTCAGATTGCAAGAGGATAAGCCCATTACCCATCATAATGTTTGGTGGATGTTGGTTTTATGAGTGGAGTTCAAATGAAAGGAACTTAGTACAAGAATGATTTTAACACAAAAACTGGACAAGAAATGCACAAGGAAGTGAGGTCTTCATTAACTTCAGTCAGTGATTTGAGTTTAAGCGTGAGTAGAAGGAAGAATTGGTGAGAGGAGTGAACAAGATTGTTATGAGCATCCAGATTTCAAACAACTTGGTGAATAAAACCTCAAGCTCAAGAGAACTCTTGAACTTAATATTTACACATTGAAATGTGTCACAACGACATAATAATCAAACCTACATTACCATACAACTACAAAAAATCGACTGGATCCTCCATGCCCAAGCCTTTCAGCGTAAGGGGAAATAAGATAACAAAGAAGCTAACTAGAACTGGTCACAAAAATATTGTAATCAAACCTACATTACAATAGAACCACAACCCTCGATTGGATCCTCCATGCCCGAGTGTTTCAACATAGTTTAAACAAAGAGATGAAAAAAGCTGACTTCTATTAATGCGAAAGTCTCAAATTTGATACATAACTAGGGAACAGTTCCGACATCAAAATTACACAGTAGGGATATTGACTCCACCAGTTGACGACCTTAACAAAATATTGAACTGATCTATTTATACTCAGATCAATCCACAACTACCAGGGCTGTGATTTGGCCATTCCATTCAAAGACTTTTGTCTACGCCTTCTTCTGTCAGATTGTATGTGTATCCTCCTATCAGACGCAAATTCAACTCAGCATGGGCTTGTAGGAAAAATCATCCACCGTGGTAACTCGAGTTGACAACTCTGTCTCCATGACCACACTCTCCATGCCTTCTATTTATGGAGTGATTCAAGGTTTCAACCACCACTCCTTTTTCATTAACTGATCCTTCATCAGGACCGAGATGAGGCTTAATGCCTAGGGGGATGAAACACACTGCTTTCGGATTTGATGTTTATAAGCACGTGATTGCAGGGTCATCAAAGGAAGTTTGGACCCACAACGCTTTTTAGCCCACAATCCACCACCTTTCTCCACATAGCTCTTTCACTATACCATGGTTTCAATTGCGGTACTGCTTAAGAATTTTATCGTTCGAGCATGTTGTGTCCCTGCAATGAAACATGGTTGTTGATCTGGTCACGATATGCGACCTAGGCGCTCTTGCTGAATTTAGTGCCACTGCTAAATTTTATCTGCCTTCCAACTTTAGGATAATTCTAACCACGCTAGGAGATGGCGCTAATTTTGGAGTTGAACAAGAACATTTCTCGAAGGATGATCTAACGTGGTGGCCTTACGTCACTATGTTGATGTGTCATGAAAAGTGAGGTGACACTTGTCACTTGGAAACAAGTGGATGATATGCCCAAAGGTGCCTGGACTGAGTGCCACGTGTCATCGCCAGATGGATGCCATTTTTCATGACTGGCGAGAATGCCACATATTTGAATCGATGATTGCCATGTACTTTTTCACTTCAGAGCTCGGGGGAAGTATGCATGTAGAGATGGAGCTTTCAAGTGAGCGACGACCATTGATCTGAGGCAGACACGCGGAAGGGATCTATTAACTCCAAGAGAAAACACTCTGAATGAAGACAAGAGCAAGGAAGCTAAAACTACCGAAGCCTGGAGTCCCAAAGCAAACTACCATCGTTAGATTTGGATGGACATGCAACAACAATCTATGGACTTTGGGAGAAAATGCTCTGGATGAAAGAAAGAGGTGAGGAGATAAAACTCCTAAATTCCAGATTCCCAAAGTAAATATTGATCATCCGATGGAAAAGGATGCATGGCGCTTGATCTGGATGATTGAGATTTACTTCGAGACTTTTTAGGACTTTAGGAATTCTGGTGATACTGCTGCCAAGATCAACGGTCCTTGCTGATTTGAGATCAACAGTCCACAATTATTTCAGGATTTTAGACTTTGTCTCTTCGGGAATTTTCAATGCACAACTCTTATAATTCTCTGAAGTACCAAAATCTTGAAGCGAGAGATCTAGTGACACGTGGGCTCTTGATTTGGATGACCGAGATTTACTTTGGGAGTTCGGGCTTCAGGATTTTCTCCTACTTTCTTGAGAAATTCTTTGAAGTGCCAAATTCTTGAAGTGAGAGATCTGTCGATGTGTGTCCTCAGCCTTTAGTGGCTTATATTTTCTTTGGGACTTCAGTCTAGTTGCTAATCCTTGCGCAACTTTGACATACCGAATACACGTGAGCCATTAATATGATCGTGGTCTACGATCTGGGGAAGCTCCACTTTTGTTTCCACATGTCATTCTTGGATGGACCATACTTCCTGCTGCGAATATCAACGACTCATAATTATTTTGGGATTTTGGGCTTCGGCTCTTCGATACTTTTCAATGCACAAATATTACAATCCTCTGAAGTAAATCTTCCGAAGTGTGGGATATGCCTCCACGTGTCCTCTAGATTTGGACAACCAAGATTTACTTCGATATTTTTGGCTTCGAGAGTTTTCTTCTACTTTCTCATGCAATCCTCTGAAGTAAATATTCCGAAGTGTGAAATCCGTCGATGTGTTTCCTCAGCCTTCAATGGCTCAGATTTTACTTCGGGACTTTGGCTCCTCTGTCTAGTCGTTAATCCTTGCACTACTTTGAAATCCCAATTGCCTGAGAGCCGTTGATATGAAATGCTCCTAGGATCTCCGTCATTGAAAATTGAACCTTCCAGCCTGCTTGCTTCGATCCCGTAATAGATCGCTTTGAGTGCTGCGCTTTTTTCCCATGGTTGCTTCCTGTGTAAACAAGGACTTGGATGACTTGTTGTTGTTTTAGGAAACAAAATAACTAGTAATTCAAGACAAAATTATGATGAGTGCTCGTACTTCTTTGAGAAAAATAGAAAAGCTTCGGGTCGGGATTTGGTCGGGAAAGACACCAAGGGGAACTAGGTCGTCAAAAAAGGGAGAAAATGACTTTATCAGTGAGAAGGAAAGATCCTAGGACTTGGTGGTGAGGAAGAGAGAGAGAAAGATGAGATGAGGATATAGACATAGGTATCAACAACAAACACATACGACCCTTGACAACTTCATGTGATAACATTGGCTCCATAGTGGATGGCATGCTCCCTGTGAGTTGCCAAGAACGCACAATTTTAGTGCCTTAGATTTGGGTGATGAAGTCTCTTATTCAAAATAGAAATAAAAAGGAAGTGGTAATTACAATGGTAGAAAGATGATCATGTCTTAAAAAAACACTTTTAGAAAGTTCCCATTGACAGGGCCACCAAAAAATTCGAAAGCCTTCAAGTTCTGCAATTTATAAGTGTTGTTTGAAAATGCCTCAGAAATATTGAAGGGACCAATCCATAAGGCTTCGAATTTTCCATGTTTTCCTTTGTCTTTCTTGGGGGCATCCCACTTGAGCACCAGATCCCCTAGCTAAAAATCTTCCTTGCATGCCCTCTTATCAAAGGTTCATTTTATTTTCTCCTGATGATCCTGTGCTTTATCAAGCAACTGCTCCCTGGTCTGTTGTACTTCTACCAGCTGCAGTATCCTCCTGAACATATCATCGGGTTCTCCTTGGTAGTCTTGGAGGAATTTTTCCATAGGAAAGGAAAGATGAGTAGGAAAAATAGCCTCAACCCCATACACAATCTGAAAAGGGGAAATGTCAAGTGACCTTTTTGTTGTAACTCTATCATCCCATAAGGCAAATTTCAATTTTGAATCCTGGGATTTCTTGTTGTCTTATAACATTTTTTTGATGATCTTTATGAGCCTCTTTTTAGAGGACTCTACTAAACCATTTCCCTGAGGTTAGTAGGGAGTAGAATGGATTAATTTAATCCCATACTGCTCATAGAAATCAATTAATGGTTCAGCTCTGAAAGAGGTAGTATTGTTTGTAACAATCTTTCTTGGACATCCAAAGCTGGACATTATATCTTCAAGGAACATTATGATTACCTTATGGACGGAACTCCTTATAGGGATGGCTTCTATCCATTTGGTAAAATAATCAGTGGAAGTCAAAATCCACCGGTGTTGACCACTTGAGGTTGGGTGGATCTCTCCAATGAAGTCGATACCCCACTGCTGAAAAGGTCTGAAAACCATTACAGGTTTCAAAGGAAAATATTTGAGATGTTACTTTCCAGCAAAATTTTGACACTTGACACAATATTTAAACTTTTCATAAACATCTATAAAAAGGTTGGGCCATAAATACCCAGCTCTGAGGATCTTATAAGTTGTGGTCCTCCAAAAATGATGTCCCCCACACGAGCTGCCTTGAAAATCAATCATAGCTCTTTGGGCTTCATGTGGGTCTAGACATCTTAATAGAAATCCATGATTATCCTTCCAGTACAATACCTGATCAATGAGACAATAGTTAATTGCTTTAAGTTTCAAAGATATTGCATTGTTCTTGTCCAAACCATCAGGAGGCCTCAACTTCTACAGAAAATATATGATATCTTTATACCAGGTGCATTCTTCTAAATTGAGGTTGACCTCAAGAATCTCAGTTTGTTGATTTTATGGGTTTATGTTTATGAAATTAACCCCTAAAGCCTTGTATTTTTATTCAACCAGAAGTCGTGATAAACCTTGGCCTTTTACCAATTTAGTGGGCTTTATTTCGAGGTCAAATTCCAAAATTTTGGCAATCCATTTTCTTCTCTTCCCATCTATGTCAGGCTGGATCAATATCTCCTTTACTGAGGTCGAGGGGACATATGCAATGATATTTGAATGAAGAAAATAGGTCTGAAAATCCTTTAGGGATTTCACCAAATCATATGTCTGCTTCTCCATGATATCATATCTCATTTCTACATCCCTCAATGCTCCACTGAAAAAGGAAATGGGTTGCTCTAACCCCTATGTATTTTTTTGTAGCAAAAATGTAGCTAATGTATCATATGAGGCAAAATAAAAAATCAGAAACTCCTTGGAATAGTCAGGGTTGATGAGCACAAGTGTTTCAGTCAAAGGCCCTTTTATTTGGTCTAAATAACTTCTGGACTCAAAAATCCATTTTACCTCGCTCCCCTTTCTAAGCATGGATGTAATGTGCTTAACCAACTCAACAAAATTTGAAATGAACCTCCTCAGAAAGTTTATTTTACCCAAGAAAGACTGAACCTCTTTCTTAGATATGGGAAAAGATAAGTCCTGGATGGCCTCTACTTTGCTTGGATCAAATATCACCCCTTCAGCTGACACAATATGCCCCAATAATTTTCCCTCTTTCATAGCAAACAAAGGTTTCTTAGGATTGAGGGAGATACCAAAACTTATACACTTCAAGAAGACTTTATTCAACTAATGAAAATGATCTTTATCATACCTTGAGAATACTGTAATGTCATCTAGATAGACAACCGCAATTTTTTCTTTTTCCCCAATGAAGGCAATGTCCATGGCTCGCTGGAAGGTTGCTCCTACATTCATTATTCCAAAGGGAATTTTAGCATACATGAATGTGCCCCAATGATTAGTGAAAGTCGTCTTCTCTCTATCTTCAGGTAGGACAGATATCTGATTGTAGCCAGCAAAGCCATCAATCATAGACATCCTGGATGAACCAATCACTCTCTACAAAATGTGTTCCATCTTTGGCAAGGGGTAGTTGTCCTTTTTGGAGCTCCTGTTCAAATTCTTGAAGTCTACACATAATCTAATTTCCCTATTCTTCTTCCTCACGGGAACCAATTTAGCCACCCATTCTAAAAATCTCAAGGGGATGATGATCTGGGCATCCAACAGCTTCTTCACCTCGTTTTCCATAATATGTAGTAACATGGGATTTATTTTTCTGAGTTTTTTCCTGAAAGGTATGGCCTCTTCTTTCAAAGGGAGTTTATGTTCAATGATGTTGGTGTCATATGTTCTCAAATCTTCATATTTCCATGCAAACACGTTAAAAAAATTCTGCAGAAGCCTGACATATTCAACCCTTTTCTCCTTTGACAAACTGCTAGACAATTTGACATATTTTGGGTCTTCCTCTATTCCCAAATTTCATTCAGTCACATCAGCATTTTTAGTCAAACCTTTAACCTTTACAACAACATCATTTTTATCAAACAATCTCTCCAAAGGGACTAGTCCTTTTGTAATATGGTTACAAGGCAACTGAACAATATGATGGTCAATAATATTATTAAGAAAAACATCAGCATGAATACCTTCTTCAGAATCCTGATCCAGATCAATATGCAAATCAAAAAATTCATCCACAGTCTCAAGAATATTTTTTATCTCAATATCATCTTTAAATACCTTCCAATGTTTGACATTGTCAGGAATAGAAGGTCTATACTTTACTTCCACATCATACTTGAGTTTGGGGGGCAAAGGGATCTTGAAATTACTTGCTGAGACAACCAAGTAATATGCCATAGAGTTCTTCTCTCTTAGAACAAATGAGATATTAAAAGCCAAGAAGAAACTATCAATCATCTCCCAGACTTCATTTCTGTAGGCCCTTAACCTCGGGTGCTTAGCCTGATACAAATTTCTGACTTGATGAACAATCAACTTAACATCTCCAAACACTACTAGTTCTTCAATTTTCATGGCTTTGGCAGCTCTCAAACCCAAAACAAGAGCCTCATATTCTGCCACATTGTTTGTTGTTTCAAATTAAATATTACAAGATAGAGATATGGTCTCTTGGTTAGGGGAAATGAACACTACCCCAGCACCAACACTTTCCCAAGAAGAGGCTCCATCAAAAAACATTTTCCAAATAGAGGTATTGGGAGGAGGGTCTTCACAAGAGGTGATGGCATGATTTTTGATGTCAATAGGTGTTTGAGGAGTGTCAATGAGTTGTAGCATGTTGGTTCCTAGATCAGTATCAACTACAAAAATGGGGTGATTGGTCAGATTTTCTTCATCACTAATGATGTTAGAAAACTGAGCCTCCCTATATAACCTTCTATGTTCCCCTCAAAACACAGGAATACTGGCATATGAAATATCCATCTACAAAGTTCCATCTAGTCTTTTGATCCAAGATCTAGACAAGAGCATCCCAAACTTAGGGGGGACATCAGCCACCACAATATCCATGACCACACTTTTCATTGGCAATTGGAACAAGGAGACAATCAGGTGTTTAATGACCCCAAGACACTTCACCTTACTAGAATCGAATGAGTATAGGTCATGGTAGGTTTTTGTAACCTCTAACCCAAGCTCTTCCATGACAATCTTAGGCATGAGGTTATGAGATGCCCCTGAATCCATTAAACAATTGTGCAACACTTTATCATGAATGGTCAATGATGTATAGAAAGGAGGGGAGGAATCATCCATATCCTCTACCAAAGGCCCTAGTATGACAACTGGTTTTTCATCTTGGAGGTTGATTGAGTCTGTGGGATGAGATAAAGGTTCATGCTGCAATATTTTGGAAAGGTACCTTTTGAAGTCCTCATTCTTGACTAACTCTGAAAAAGATACATGGATTTTAATCTTTTAAATCTCATTCTAAAAGCTAAAAGAGGAGAGAGGCTTCAGAATCTCCTTCACTTCTGGGATAAGATTCTCAACCACTGGTTGGGGGTTTTGTGCCTCTTTCTCTTTACTTCTAGTTTCCACATCCTTAGAAGGTTTCACTTTTCGAATAGGTTGATTAGGGATGTCGAGCTCTCCTTCTTTCGTTGATTTCCCTGGATGATTTGAGGGGAATTATTGGTCTTCTGAAGTTACCCCTATTATCAACATTCTAGGGGTTCCTATAGCTCTGCCTTCAAATTTCAATTTCTCCATTTCTGCAGAAAGTGATTTTACCAATTTTGTCAACTCATCCACTTGAGGGTGGGCAGTAGAGGAACCATAGGTTGAATCTTCAGACCTACCTTTTCTTCTATCTCTATCAGCCTTACTCCTAAGTTTGTCAACTACCAATATATTGGACTCTACTTCAAGGGTTGCATCTTGCATATGAGCCAAGGAGGTATCTCTTCTTTATCTTAACATGAGGCAAAACTCAAGGTCAAAAGAACTAGAATAAGTAATCTTGGCAGAGGTTTATGTAGGCTTAATTTCGGTGGGAATCTTATTGTACATCTTATTAAATCTCTTTGAGGGTTCTGAAATAGATTCCCCCTCTTGTCTCTTAAGTGCCCCAAATTCTATAATATAATAAAGGAAATATTTTTTATCCCCCCAATGTCTTAAGATGAATCGTCCAGATCTTCAATCCCATCAATAGATCCAGGAGGCAAGTCCCTAAACCAATTCCTAGACTCACCATCAAGGCTCTCTACAAAAACTCTCATCCACACATCTTCATTTTCGATGAGATGAATATCTGCAAATCTATAAAAAGTTGAAAGGTGGTCTTCTGCAGTTATGTCTCCCTCCCCTGTGAACTGGGGCATGTACTTAATATAGTCTCGGACTGGGAGAGCATTCATAGGGTGAGTTAAAACAAGAGAAACATATCTAGAAGCCACTATAATAGCCACTATGGAAACCATTATGTTTCTAGGAGGATTAGCACCTGCCATTGGGATGTGGACTACAGGAGAACTAGGGGAAGATGGAGTTTGGACAAGTGGAACTGGAGCTGTGTTTCTAGGAGAATGGTATAGGGATCAAAGGAAAAGAAGTTTCCCCCATGTAGATGCATCAAATTTTATGGGGAGAGGAGTAGGAAAACCCAAAGTGGGAAAATATTCTAAGCTCCTGGGTCTAAACAATTTTACAATATCAGGGGAAACATGAGTTTCAAAACTTTCTCCTTCCAAATGAAGACTAGTAGGGGAGAAATTAACAGGAAAACTTCCAAAATTTAAACTTCTGGAAACTCCAACAGATGATATAATAGGAGAATTAGACACAACTACTGGAGATTTAAAATAATAAGTTTGTACATTACCAGAATCACCTGGTACAATAGTTGAAATCCCTTCTTGAGAATTCTTTCCTTTCTTGAAAATCTTTTATGGGTCGGATTTAGGCAGCCAAAGGCAGTTTTGGAGTAGACCTCATGTGTCTGATTTTGGGAGCCACAACTAAAACAATGGAGTCACCAGGTACAAGTTGTAATATTCAAGTTACTGATTTGTTATGCACCTTCAGAATCATAATTTATTTGTCATTCAATCCTAGGGAAATGTCTTCAATCCGTTCCCTGACAACGTCGCCATGAATGTTAGCATTGAGAGCCACCCTCAAATTGCAAGAGGATTAGCCCAATACCCATCATAATGTTTGGTGGATGTTGGTTTTAAGAGTGGAGGTCAAATGGATGAAACTCAGTACAAGAATGATTTTAACACAAAAACTGGACAAGCAATGCATAGGGAAGTGAGGTCCTCATTAACTTTAGTCAGTGATTTGAGTTTAAGCATGAGAAAAAGGAAGACTTGGTGAGAGGGTTGAACAAGACTGCTATGAGCATTCGACTTTCAAGCAACTTGGTGAAGAAAAAATTAGGCTCAAGAGCATTCTTGAACTTAAGCTTCAGACACTAAAATGTGTCACAACGACATAATAATCAAACCTACATTACCATGCAACTACAAAAACTCAACTAGATCCTCCATGCCCGAGCCTTTCAGCGTAAGGGGAAATAAGATAAATAAGCTAACTAAAATTAGTCACAAAAATACTATAATCAAATCTACATTACAATAGAGCCACAACCCTCGACTGGATCCTCCATGCCTGAGTGTTTCAACACAGTTTAAACAAAGAGATGAAAGAAGTTGACTTTTATTAATGCGAAAGTCTCAAATTTCATACATAACCAAAGAACAATTATGGCATCCAAATTACACAATAGGGAGCTTGGCTCCACCAGTTGACGAACTTAACAAAATATTGAACTGATATATTTATACTCAGATCAGTCCATAACTACCAGGGGTGTGCTCTGGCCATTCATTTCAAATCCTTTTGCTTGTGCCTTCTTCTATCAGACTGTGCATGTATCCTCCTGTCAGACGCAAATTCAACTCAACATGGGATCATAGGAAAACTTGTCCACCATGGTACCTCAAGATGACAACTTTGTCTCCATGGACAAACTCTCCACACCTTTTATTTATGGAGTGAGTCGAGGTTTCAACCACCACTCCTTTTTTCATTAATTGATCCTTCATCGGGACCGGGATGAGGCTTAATGCCTATGGGGATGCCACATGTTGCTTTCAAATTTGAAGTTTATAAGCATGTGATTGGGGGGGCGTCAAAGGTGGTTTTGACCCACACCACTTTTGGGCCCACAATCCACCACCTTCCACCATGTAGCTCTTTCACTATACCATGGTTTCAATTATGGGACCACTCAAGAATTTTATCGTTCCAGCATGTTGCATCCCCGCAATGAAATATGGTTGTTGATCTGGTCGTGATCTGTGAACTAGGCACTCCTACTGAATTTAGCGCCACCCCTAAAGTTTATCCACCTACCAACTTTAGGATCATTCTAACCGTGCTAAGAGATGGCACTAATTTTGGTGCTGAACAAGAACACTTCCCGGAGGATGATCTAACGTGGTGGCCTTACGTCGCTATGCTGACATGTCATGAAAAGAGAGGTGACACATGTCACTTGGAAATGAGAGGATGATATGCCCAAAGGCGCCTGGACTAAGTGCCACATGTCATCACCAAATGAATGCTAGGTTTCATGACTGACGAGAACGCCACGTATCTGAACTGATTATTATCGTGTACTTCGGCACTTCAGAGCTCGGGGGCAGTATGCATGTAGAGTTGGAGCTCCAAAGTGAATGAAGACCGTCAATATAAGGATGAGACACGAAAGGGATCTGTTAACTCCGGGAGAAAACACTTTAGATGAAGATGGGAGTGAGGAAGCTGAAACTCCTGAAGCCTGGAGTCCCGAAGCAAACTATCATCGTTAGATTTGGATGCACATGTGACAACGATATGTGGAATTCGGGAGAAAACGCTATGAATGAAAGTGAGAGGTGAGGAGATAAAAATCCCAAAGTCTGGATTCCCCAATTAAATATTTATCGTCCGATGGATAAGGACACGTGGCACTTGATCTGGACGACCGAGATTTACTTCAGGACTTTTTAGGACTTCAGGGCTTCTGGTGATACTGCTACCAAGATCAATGGTCCTTGTTGATTTGAGATCAACAGTCCATAATTATTTCAGGATTTCAGGTTTCGACTCTTCAGGGCTTTTAACTCCTATAATCCTCCGAAGTGCCAAAATCTCGAAGTGAGAGATCTGGTGACACGTGACCTCTTGATTTGGATGACTGAGATTTACTTCGAGAGTTCGGGATTCAATAGTTTTCTCATTCTTTTGCGCACAATTCTCCGAAGTGTCGAATTCTCCAAGTGAGAGATCTGTCATCGCGTGTCCTCAGCCTTCAGTGGCTCAGATTTTCTTGGGGACTTTGGGACTTTAGTCTAGTTTCTAATCCTTGTGCAACTTTGACATGCCGAATAAACGCGAGCTATTAATATGATTGTGATCTATGATCTGGTAAAGCTCCAATTTTGTTGCCACACGTCACTCTTGGATGGACACTACTTCTTGCTGCGAAGATCAATGACTCACAATTATTTCGGGAGTTCGGGCTTCGGCTCTTCGGGACTTTTCAACACAGAGCTCTTACAATCCTCTAAAGTAAATATTTCAAAGTGTGGGATCTCCCTCCATGTGTCATCTATATTTGGAAGACTGATATTTACTTTGGGAGTTTGGGCTTCGAGAGTTTTCTTCTGCTTGCTCATGCAATCTTCCGAAGTAAATATGTCGAAGTGTGAGATCCACTGATGTGCATCCTCAGCCTTCAATGACTCGGATTTTACTTCAAGACTTTGGCTCCTCTATCTAGTCGTTAATCCTTGCGATACTTTTAAATCCTGATCGCCTGAGAGTCGTTGATATGAAATTCTCCTGGGATCTTCGTCGTTGAAAATTGAACCTACCAGCTTGCTTGCTTCGAGCCCGTAATAGACCTCTTTGAGTGTTGCACTTTGTGCCCATGGTTTCTTCCTACGTAAACAAGGACTTGGATGACTTGATTTGGTTTCAAGAAACAAAATAACCAGTAATTCGAGACAAAATGATGATGAGTGCTCGTTCTTCTTATAGAAAAAAAGAAAAGCTTCGGGTCAGGATTTGGTCAAGTAAGACACCAAGGGGAACCAGATCATCAAAAAAGGGGGAAAACGACTTTATCAGTGAAAGGGAAAGATCCTAGGACTTGGTGGTGGGGAAGAGAGAGAGAGAGAGAGAGAGAGAGATGAGACGAGGATACAGACATAAGTATTAACAACAAACACATACGACCCTTGACAACCTCATGTGATAACACCTCCTGCATCTCAAAGTTTCATCATTGAGTCTATGCTTCTAGAGTCTTCCATATGTCTCGTGCTCTTTTTCAAATGATGTTTATCAATCTGTGTCGACCATTCCTCAAAACTCTTGACTTTGCATGTCGTTCATACCCTCAATGTGTCTGAGAATTACATGAATCTTGTAGTCCTATTGCACACACTAGTCCTACTTTCCTCATTGGTAGGTAACCTTGAACCCAACATTCGACATTTCATTAGTGGTCGATCACTAGGTGATTTCTCTTGTGTTCAACGGCAAGAAATCTATTCACACATTAGGATCTGTGCAATGTCTTGGATGCCATTAGCCTTATTGGTGGTTTCCTCACCTTTGTCAACAGTTTTCCTTATTGGTTGTTATTCATAGGGTCTTTTTTGTGTACCTCTTGCATCTAGCACACGCAAAAAAAGCACAGGGTCGTTGGTTTGTGAACATGTTCTTCATTCGATTTCCTCCAAATCATCAAGCTCCTTCTTTGTACCTATGATGCAAACCCCCTACTCTCCCTTGGGGTTGTGCAACCTCCCAATTGAGGATCTTCGATTTTACGAGCCAAATCGGCTCTCTGAAACCTTGATGCTCTCACTTTGTAATTAAAAACAAGTCCTTTCAGCTTCTGGTGCAGGTCCTATGATACCCACAACCTCTTCCTTCATGTTGTTGAACTATCAAGTTTCAGGTGCTAGCTCCTCTTCCATTATCCCTTTCTCATATGTGACCTTGGGTTATGTCCTCACGTAAGCACACGATTGCAGGGCGACCTAGAGTGGTTTGAGACCACACCGCTTTTCTCCCCACAATTCACTATCAGCTACCACATAACCCTTTGGAAATACCATGGTTTCGATTGCGGCCCACTCTAATATTTTTAAAACCCGATCACTTTCTGTCCCTGCTATGAATCTCGATCATCGATCTTGTGATCCCGATCGTTGCCTCTTGATCGATGACTAATATCTATCCTCTTTCTTCCTTGGTCAACTATCAATCAGGGACCCTTTTCCTCCTTTCACATGCAGTCTTAGATCTCCACGATCTATCGACACGTACCCTCCTTTCAAATTAATGGATACGATTGATTTCATCCCTTCGGGCTTCGGGAGTTTCAAAATATCCACTCTTACTTCCTTCTCGGTACTTCCACCCGAGGTCGACGAACTGTTGACATGTGTCCCTCACAGATCGATAACTATGATTCACTTCGGATCTTCAGGCTTCGCAAGTTTTAAATCCTGCACACTCATTTTCTCCTGGAGTGTTTTCACCTGAATCCCATGGATCACTGCCACCTGTCCTTCTGAATCTGACGACTACAATTCACTTCGACTATTCGGGCTTCGATAGTTTCAACTCTTGCATACTCACTTTCTCCCAGAGTTCTTTCACCCTAGTTCGACGATCTTTTGACACGTGTCTCCCTCAGATTGACGAGTGTGAATATCTTTAGCTCTTCGGGACTTCAGGAGTTTCAACTCCTGCAGGTTCATTTTCTCCCGAAGTTATAGATCTTGCACCACCTATCCCTCTGGATGATGGACGATTCCTAGCCTCTTCGGGACTTCATCGAATCTTCACTCATGTGTGCACACAAAGACTTAAGTCTTGCGCGCTTTTCCCAGATCCGACAATATGGAATGATCTCTCTCCCCTCCTGGATGGATCTTGACAGATAATTCATGAAATCTTCATAGCTTCATTCCCTTTGAAGATTTCTCCTCACTATCCCTTCTAAGCTTGATTCCCTTGAGTATTTTTTTCTCCCACGCACTCCTTGCATTCCTGGGATCTCGAAAAACTCAAATTGAAGGATTTCTTTGAAATAAACTCTTCCCGCACTCCTTGCGCTTATCTGTTCCGTTTCTTCGACACTTAGTCGCTCCTTGACTCTGTGCACTCCTTGCACTTGGTCTAATTTCCCATCATTCATTTTGAACTCTTCTGAGTCAATTCAAGACTTTGTCGACGCACTCCTTGCATACGATATTCACTCCTTGCATACGAGTTCTCAGAAGAGAAATGATTGGAACTTACCCAGTTCATCACAAATTCATATAATCAACCATAAACAATCATACATAAATTAAATGAACTAAAACACACGCAGAATACACCATTTGTTCAATCACACCTTAAAATGAAAACTATCCAAGGAATTGGAACAATTATGTCTATTATATTCATTCAAGAAATAAATTACTTAGTATTTTAGTTCTTCACTACATCATTCTTCTTTTCCTATCTGCTACTCTAAGAAAACTCCTCCTATCTCTTGTTTTCTTTGCTACTCTCTTCTACTCTTTTTTTATTTTTATTTTTTTACAATACAAAAACAAATCTATCTAAAGAGTGGCTTCTCGATCTCTTCTTCGTCCTGTCTGCAACCTATCTTATCAGTTTCTAGCGGTTACCCACCTTGTCCTATTACAATAATTATCAGTTATTACCATATAAGATTTGACACTCTCTATTTACAACTCCTTACAGTCGTACAATACTTTTATAAACAAGATATATTTAAAATTGTTGTTTCCAAAATATCTCAACAACTCGTTTTGTTTCTGAGTTAAATGTTGATTTGAAATTATGTCATGCTGAGATGTCATATCCTTGCCTCCATGCTTGCTTCATTGACTTTGAAGGTGATTCTCCTGCATCATACTCCTCTAGCTAAAATATTCATGGGCTCTTGTCCATGAGCTCCTGCACTATTTTTCCATTCTTCAAAATATCATGTTTAGTGACCCAACTTGAATCTTCCACTGGATGATCTTTCCACTTGACTAAGTATTTAGGATATGTCTTCCTCCTAGTCTTCTTTTCAACCCTATGTTCTATGATTCTCTCCATATGAGTTTTTTCTGCTGTGGGCATTTTTTCTTGCCATTGGAATTATTTATGATCATCTGATTCTCCTGCATCATCTCTCCTGTAAGGATACAGGTCTACAACATTGAATATCAGTGATATCCCAACATTGTTTGGCAATCCAATTTCATAAGCATTGGATGCAAATTTTCTAAGAATCATGCATGGTCCTATCTTCTTCATCTTCAACTTTTTATATGTCCCCCTTGGAAACCTTTCTTTCCTCAAATGAGCTAAAACTTCATCTCCTACTTCGAATTGAACTTCTCTCCTTTTTTGATCAATTCTGTTCTTATATTTCATGATGTTATCATGTAGTTTCTCTCTGACTTTTTCATGGAGTTTCTACATTTATATTGCAAAATATTTTGTGCCAGCACTTATGAATTCATCTTGATTCAGATCTCTCAACTCTGTAATCCCTCTTGGTTGTATACCATACACAATTTCAAATGGAATTTTTCCATTGCTCTTGTTCACTGAATTGTTAAATGCAAATTCTGCTTGTGCCAGAATCTGATCCCATTGACGACCTTTCTCAATGACTAAACTTCTTAAAACTTTTCCCAGACTCCTATTTACTACATTTTGTCCATCTATCTAAGGGTCATATGGTTAACTAAAGGACAAGTTTGTCCCCAGCCTCTTCCATAGAGTTCTCCAAAAGTGTCCTACAAATTTTGTGTCTCTGTCTGAGACTATGCTCCTAGGAAATCCATGTAGTCTCACCACTTCTCTAAAAAAAAAATTGGCTATGTGTGTAGCATCATTTGTTTTCTGGCATGGTATGAAATGTGCCATTTTTGAAAATGTTTCCACCAAAACAAATATGGAATCACTCCCTTTCTAGGTTCTAGGAAATCCCAATACAAAATCCATATTGATTGCATCCCATGGCCTTTCTGGAATTGGTAATGGCCAATAAAAACCAGTGTTTTGTTGTCTTCCTTTTGCATAATGGAAAATTTTGCACTTGTTCACAAACTTTTTCACCTCTCCTCTCATTCTCGTCCAATAGTGTGAATTTCTCAGTTGTGCAAATGTCTTATCATGACCAAAATGTCCAGCTAAACCTCCATTGTGTTTCTATTTCAACGTGTTATTTCTCATTGAGAATCTTGGTATGCATAGTTGGTTCCCTTTGAAAAATATACTATCATAGATCAAATATTGTGTCCATGGGATTTTGTCTCCCAACAAAGGATTCTTACATGCCTCATAAGCTTCCTTAAAATTTGGATCTTCTCGATACATTTCTTTGAGGTGTTCAAACCCTAAGGTCTCCACTTGGAATTATTGTACAATTAAACTCCTCCTTCTCAAAGCATATGCAACTTTGCTTGCAATTCCAACAATATGTTTAATAACAAAAGTAAAATTCTACATAAATTCTACCCATTTAACATCTCTCTGATTCAACTTTTCTTGCCTAGTAATAAAATGCAAAGCTTGATTATCACTGTACAAGACAAATTCTTCAGGAATTAGATAGTGTCTCCACTTCTTTAAAGATTGAATTACTGCATAAAATTATTTTTCATATGTGGAATACTTCTTCTTGGTGTCATTCATATTCTCACTGAAATAAGAAACTGGCCTATTATCCTAACTCAAGACTGCTCCAATAGCTACTCCACTTGCAACACATCTCACTTGAAATGTTTTTCCAAAATCTGGTAAGACCAGAATTGGTTGTTCTGTGATCTTATCCTTCAACACTTTGAAAATTGTTTTAGATTCCTCCTTCCATTTAAAATACTTGTGTTTCTTCTTCACAGTGTCCAACATGGGTGTACATATGCCACTCAAATTTATGATTAACTTTCTATAAAAACTTACTAAACCATGAAAACTTCTTACCTCAAATATGCTTCTTGGAGATGGTCATTCTTTGATTTCTCTCACCTTTTCTGGATCCATCTTCAATTAATTTTAAGAGATCACAAAACCAAAGTATATGATTTATGTCTTCATAAAAGATATTTTCTTTAGATTTATCAACAATTTTTCTTGTTGCAACCGTCTGATCACTGATGTCAAAATTTTTAAGTGTTCTCCCTCTGTCTTACTGAAGATTAGTATGTCATCCAGATACACTATGATAAATTTACCTGTGAATTCTTTCAATACTTCACTCATTAATCTCATAAATGTGCTTGGGGAATTTGTCAACCCAAATGGCATGACCATCCGTTCAAACAAACCTTCGTTTGTCTTGAATGTTGTCTTCCATCCATCTCCCTCTCTCATCCTTATTTGATGATATCCACTCTTCAAATCTATCTTGGAAAAATAACTTGTTTCACTCAAACAATCCATCAAATTGTCCATACTGAGTAAAGGGAATCTATACTAATGGTGATCTTGTTGATCACTCTGGAATCTGTACAAATTCTCCATCCTCCATCCATCTTTGGACTCAACACAGTTGGTAATGTGCATGGTCTTAGGATTTCCCTGACTAAACCTTTATCCAATAATTATTGGACTTGATTTTTTACTTCCTCGTTCTCTTTAGGTGTCAACCTATAAGCTTCTTTGTTTGGTAAAGTATCTCTTGGAATAAGATCAATATGATGTCTTATACTCCTAATAGGTGGCAATGAGTGAGGTAATTCATACACTATTATGTCAGTAAAGTTTTCTAATAGTTCCTAGATTCCTTCAGGTAAATCTTTCATAGAAGTATTTGTAAGGATAACTCTTGGCTTCCTCACTATGGAAAACTGCATCTCCTGCTCCTTCTTGACTTCATTCAAGAGTTCCTTCCCACTCATGAGAAGTATACTTGAACTAGATTCTTTCTTTTTCTCATTGTATTCTATTGGCAACAACATATGTGTCTTACCATTCTTTTCTAAGGTATAAGTATTCTTCCTCCCATCATGAATAACTTTTATGTCAAACTGTCATGGTCTCCCCAATAAAATATGACTGACATCCATAGGAATTACATCACGTAATGTTTCATCCCTATAACCTCCTATTTTAAATTCAACTTGGCATTGTTGACCTACCATTACTTGATGTACTTTATGCAACCATTATACCTTGTATGTGTTTGGATGTGCAGTTGTCTTCAGCTCCAGTTTCTCCACCATCTTCGTGGATACTAGATTGTCAGTGCTCCCACTGTTTATGATCACCTTGCAAACTTTGTCTTTTGTTTTGCAAGCAGTTCTGAATAGACTTGTTCATTGAACTGGTTCCTCTACCTCCTTCTCTGGTTTAAGAAGAAATTTCCTCATCATGAGGTTCTTTCCTCCTTCTGCTGCTTCTGCTTCACATGCTTTTGTGCTTCAGAAATGTGTGCTTCTCCTCCTCTAGTGTCTTTCTTCTTCTCTAGGCATTCCCAAGACATGTGCCCTGTATTTCCACATGCATAACATCTAATTTCACCTCCTATATCTCGTCCTCTTCCTCTAGGAAAATATATTCTTCCTCCATGTTGTCCTTCCTTAGAACTTCCACCTTTCTCAGGGTGACTATGATGCTTTCCATATTCATGCTTTGGTTTCTGGAACTTCTCTCTATTGTTTCCCTTACCTCTGTTTGAATTTCCTCCTCTGGTTCGTTGGCTTTGTTTTCTAGCTAATTTCTCTTCATTTTTCAAGGTTTCTTGATAGGCATCCTCGACTCTACTAGCAGACATCATGATGATTTCCTCTTGTATTTCATATCTCATTCCATTGATATACTTGGTTTTTTTTTCATCATCATTCTCTTTATCTCCAGCCCTGATGTTCAGTCTATAAAATTCCTCAATGTATTTGTTCACTGATAATCTTTTCTGTCTCAGATTCTGCAATATTCTGAACATATTGATTTGATAGTCCTTTGGGATAAATTTTTCTTTTTACTTTGGCTACCATCCTATCCCAACTTTTAATTTTATGCTTGCCCTTGCATATGTGATCAATTTGTAGTCCATCCCACCATAGTGTCACATGGCCCTTCAGTCTTGTCACTGCATGCTTCCCCATATTCTCTTCTTTGATATCTTCATAATCGAAGTACTTGTCCATAACACGTACCCAATTCAAAAATTCTTCAACTTCTAAATTGCCTTCATACATTGGTACCTCTATTTTTGATTTGGCTCCTATTCTTGAAACAACTTTCAATAAGCAGTCTTCTGAAGAATCCTCTACTACATCTTCTTTGACCTCTATCTCTTCTCTTTCTGCTCTCCTCTGTGTGGTTTCCATGGCATCCAATCTCATTATGAGTCGCCTCATTTATTCTTCCATTCCCGGATTCTCTCTGCCTCTTTTGGGTGGCATGATTCCACTGCTTCACCTTCTAATGTCTATAAACATAATCAACTCTTGATACCATTGATGATATCAATTTATCTCCTTTCTTCTTTGTCTAGTGTCTGCAAACAAATTAAATGGATCTGATACCATCAGATGCAAACCCCCTACTCTCCCTTGGGGTTGCACAACCTCTCGGTCAAGGATCTTCGATTTTACGAGCCAAATAGGCTCTCTTAAACCTTGATGGTCTCACTTTGTAATTAAACATAGGTCCTTTCATCTTTTGGTGTAGGTCCTATGATACCCGCAACCTCTTCCTTCGCTCTATCAAACTCTCAAGTTTCAGGCACTATCTCCTCTTCCATTAGCCCTTTCCCGTATGTGACCTTGGGATATGTCCTCACGTAAGCACGGGATTTTGGGGTGACCTAGAGTGGTTTGAGACCACACCTCTTTTCTCCCAGCAATTCACTATCATATGCCATGTATCCCTTTGGAAATACCATGGTTTCGATTGCGACCTGCTCTAATATTTTTAAAACCCAATCACTTTTTGTCCCCGCTATTAAGAACGACCGTCGATCTAGCGATCTCGGGCATTGCCTCTTGATCGATGGCTAAGATCTGTCCTCTTTCTGCCTTGGTAAACTATCATTCAATGAACCTTTTACTCCTTTCACATGCACTCCCAGATCTCCACGATCTATAGACACGTACCCTCCTTTCAAATTGACGACTGCGATTGATTTTCGCCCTTCGGGCTTCGAGAGTTTCAAACTCTCTACTCTTTCTTCCTCGACAGTACTCCCACCTGAGGTAGACGATCTGTCAAAGTGTGTCCCTCACAGATCGAATATTGTGATTCACTTCGGCTCTTTGGGCTTAAGGAGTTTCAACTCATGTGCACTCGTTTTCTCTCGAAGTGTTTTCGCCTGAATCCCACAGATCTATGTCACATGTCCTTTTGAATATGACGGCTACAATTCACTTCGGCTATTTAGGATTCGAGAGTTTCAACTCCTGCACACTTGCTTTCTCCCAGATTGTTTTCACCCGAAGTCGACAATCTGTCAACATGTGTCTCCCTCAAATTGACAATTGTGAATCACTTTGCCTCTTCTCTACTTCGGGAGTTTCAACTCCTACAGGTTGGTTTTCTCTCGAAGTTATAGATACTGCACCACTTGTCCCTCTGGATAATGGACGGTCCCTAGCCTCTTCGGGACTTCGACGAATCTTCACTCATGTGTGCACATAGAGATTTAAATCTTGTGCACTTTTTCCAGATCCGACGATCTGGAACGATCCTGCTCCCCTCCTAGACGGATCTTGATCGATAATTCATGAAATCTTCAGACCTTCACTCCCTTTGAATATTTCTCCTCGCTATCCCTTATGATCCTGATTCCCTTGAGGATTTTTTTCTCCCACACACCTTGTGTTCATGGGATCTCAACAAACTCAGATCGAAGGATTTCTTCGAAAGAAACTCTTCCCACACGCCTTGCACTTCTCTGTTATGGTTCTTCGACACTTAGTCGCTCCTTGACTTTGTTGAGTCCTTTCACTTGGTCTAAATTCCCATCATTCTTTATGAAATATTCTAAGTCAATTCAAGACTCTTTTGATGCACTCCTTGCGTACGGTATGCACTCCTTACATATGGTATGCACTCCTTGCATACGAGTTCTCAGAAGAGAAATGATTGAAACTTACCTAGTTTGTCACAAATTCATATGATCAACCATAAACAATCATACATAAATGAAATGAACTAAAACACACATAGAATACACCATTCGTGCAATCACACCTTAAAATGAACATTGTCCAAGGAATTGGAACAATTATGTCTACTCTATTCATTCAAGAAATAAATTACATAGTATTTTAGTTCTTCACTGCATCTTTCTTCTTTTCCTATCTACTACTCTAAGAAAACTCCTCCTATCTCTTGTTTTCTCTTATACTCTCTTCTACTCTATTTTTTTTTTACAATACAACAACAAATCTATCTAAGGAGTGGCTCCTTGAGCTCTTCTCCATCCTGTTTGCAACCTATCCTATCATTTTCTAGTGGTTACCCACCTTGTCCTATTACAAAAACTATCAGTTATTACCAGATAAGAGTTTACGCTCTCTATCTGCAACTCCTTACAGTTGTACAAGACTTTTATAAATAAGATATATTTAAAATTGTTGTTTCCAAAATATCTCAAAAACTCATTGTGTTTCTGAGTTAAATGTTGATTTGAAATTTTGTCATGCTGATATATCATATCCTTGAATCCACACTTGCTTCATTGACTTTGAAGGCAATGCTCCTGCATTAACCTCCTACTGAATAATGAGATTCCTTAATGATCTCCTTTCAGAGGGTCTCCTTCCATTGACTTCAACTCATCTATTTTGGAGACTAGACCTAGAGTCCTATGAGTACCTAGAGGTTTGCAGTCATTAGTTGCAGGTTCTCTTGCCATAGAGAGTTGGGAATACATCAATTTCTCTTGATCGATGGATTCTTCAAGTGTTCGACCCTGACACCTCTATTCACACTTATAAGAATGTACTCATTTCCTTGACACCTACTTTCATTATCAGTAGGATGTCTCACATTTGTTAACGATATACCTCAAATGACCGCTAATCAAACGAAGTCTCATTGTGTTCAACCTCAATTCCTTTATTCAGATGATGTGTACTTTTACCTTTGGCAGATTGTGTAGAAGACTTGAAGACATCAGTTCATAGTCGCAGCTTTCCTGATTTGTTTCTACCTTTCATTGGACCAGTACCTATGTGACTACAATGATAATGGGAGATTAGATTGTACTCCAGTGTATACATATATCTTTAGATTGATTTTGAGACTGGTTTTACTAGGCCTTGTTCGTGACTATGACAACCTATGGCATGTAGACACCTTTTTATTGCCTATTCATGGCCATGGACAATTGTTTGGTATATTTTCACATGGATCTACAGTGTAATTCAAATTGGCAGCCATGTGTGCAAAGTTAGTATAGGTTATAATGAGAAACTAGTTCTTCCATCTAGGTCCCCATTAATCCACTTCTGGGTCTTATAATGTATTTCAGCCATCACAGATACTCCTCTGACCTCACACATTAGGGGGCATCTATTATAGCAATATTTTCCTCACACTATGAAAACTTGCACAAAAGGCTTTTTTCCATTTCCCTATGCAGAATTGAAGTCCCTTTTTGCAAATCCCAGAGATAAAAACATTATTTTTCCAAATATACGCACCCTACATATTGTACAACATGCGTATACATAGTTTTCACCACTACATCCCACGTATATCATGTTTTGTGCCCAAAATTAAAAAAATGGTGTCGAGTTTCCATGTCACGTCATGAGATCCATGATCCTTGACCTTCCATATACTGGAAACATTCTGACTCATCCTTTCAGTTCTAATTGAAGGCTATAAATGGGCCAAATCTGAGCTATGGAAAAGAGGAGAAGAATTCAACTTTGAGAGCAAAGTTACTCTGGATAAATTATTCACTTCATATTGAGTCTACATCCCTTTGTCCGTTTAAGTCTGAACACATTGTTCATCCCCCAAGTTCTTCCCTACTTGATTGAGAACCTCATTGTATCTCTTATATGAGCTTGCCTTTGGTGGAGGATTGAAGTGGTGGAGGCCCAGTTGGAAGGGACTTAATTTCTCGGTTATAAACTGTGCCTACATGGAAGTTTGTAATTCATTCACTTTTGCTAATTACATTCTAATAGAAATACTCTTTTCTCGCCCAATTAATATCTTGCGAATATTTGAATTGTTATTCCATGGGAATATTTGTTATGAATGTTGATGTATTATTCTATTGAATGTGCTAACATTATATATTATCACCATATGCTTGTGTTTCTTGGTTGTTGAGGAAAAGTTGCAGGTGTATTGCTTTGAGTCAAGTGCTCAACAGTGGACTTCATTGAATGTTTGGACGAGGTAGGCCTTTTATCTTGTCTTGCTAGCATATTTGTTTATATAACATACTTGAGATTAGAGTTGATTTATGCAGTCATTTCCATCTGTTGTGGTTTACCCCTGACCATAGAGAGATTTTCCTTGTAACGCCTATATAAGGTGACATTGGGTAGGTATTCCCATAGTTCTCACCATCTTGTGGATTGGGTCAGGCTTTTCCCAACCTACAATTTGTGAGATAACAAAAATAACAACAAGAAAGACAAAGATAAGTCAAATCCATCTAGGAAGTCTAGTGAGGATAAAGTCAAGCAACCAGATGATCCTAAGGAAAAATTTAATCCTATTGTTTTTAGATTTTTGCAAAAGATCATTAGGCAAAGAATTGTCCAATGAAGCAGAATTTGTCTACTATGGAGCAAGTGGAAAAACCCTCCATTGTTTTTTTGCAAGTCTTTGGTGTTGTGCTAGGAGATAAGTCTATATTAAGACAATAACAAGACTTCACAAGAATTTTCTATGTTCCAATAGTATTGAATGGAGGATTAGTCGATGCCATGGTTGATAGTAGGGAAACCCACAATTTCATGAAGGAAGTTGTTGCAAGAGATCTTGGGTTGTAGCTTGAGTTGATGTAGACTTATTTCAAAGCAATGAAATCAAAAGTGGAAAAGGTGGTTGGTAAGGCCAATGGAGTCACCTTGAATCTTGGAGATTGCAGTGGAACCGTAAGTTTCACCATTGTGTCTATGGATGACTTTGAGGTTGTTTTGAGGCAAGAATTCCCAAGGAAGGAGTAGGAAACACCTATTCCTCACTTAGATCGTTTGGTCATCTTTTTAGGCCGAGATCCATGTGTCATCCATATAGTAAGGAAGGGGCATGAATTTATTGGTAGAATGAATTATTTGAGCATTGTTTCTACAACTAGTCAAGGGGTTGAGAAACTTTGTAGTAGATAACTTGGAGGCAGTGGACTTGATGGACGATCTAGAGGCGATCATTTAGGAGGAAGTCTTGTGCAATATTTGGTGGATAGTAGTTCAATGAAGGCATTGGAGTAGAGACTCACTAGGATTGAATCCATAGTGGACTCCATAGTGACAATAATGGTTAGAGTGGTGGATGTTTGCTTCAATATGCAAGATGTTCTAGTTCTAAGTGGATAGAAGGAGACAGTGGAAGATTCGACTAAGGAAGATAATGAAGCATTCAACCTGTATGGGATAGGCTTGACAACATACCAAGATTACAAATTTGAGGAGAAAAAACCTTGGTATGTGAGGACCAACAAAGAGGTTAAAACCCTCCTTGGGTGCACTTGAGCAAGATGGTTGGAAAGATGACCCAGAAACCCCAAATATTTGGAAGAGGGCAATGACAGAATTGGTTCAAATGTACCTATTTTGATGTATTTGGCATAGAAGTATGGTAGTATTCTAGACTCTTCATGTGACTTAGTGGATTCTAGACAAGTTGTTGGTATAGATGGTGGTGGTGGCCATGGCATCCATCTACCATTGTCTTCCCATTAACTCATAGAAGAGATGCTCACTTCCCAAGGAGTAGGAAAAGAATATTTGGGCATGGGGAAGTGCATTCTCATGGATTGGATGCGATGGTTGGATTAACTACCCAATCAATTCAAGATTTGAAGGGATCCAGTGTACAAAATCATGGCAAGTTTGTCAAAGTACTAATGTAGTATTCGATTTGTATGGTGCAATACTTGGACATTTTGATGATATTCTTGATGAAGATTGGATTGCAGTAGCAATGTTGGACTTAGATTGTAGCCACAACAGAAAGAAACAACATAAATAAATACATCCAAAATATATTGTTGGAAGAAGGGGCAAAGGAACTTGTTCAAAGAAATAATTGGATAGTGGACCATTGCATAGCATTTTAGGTATGGATAGTGAGAAGTAGTTGGAGGAGTGAATTGCATATGAATGCATGGGTCTAAGCAATAGACTTGGAGGACAATAGGTTCTTGACAATGTTTCTAGGGGAAGTAACGAATTTTAGTGAAGGAGGATGTAAGGACCTATCCTTGAATGGCTTTGAGCACCTCCACCACATGATCACCTCAGTGCTCATTAACCAACATAGATGGACATGAAAAAAGGTTGATGGATAGAAGAGTATGTTTTGGGCACCTTGTATGATGGCAAGGCACACCATGGATGTGTTGGGTGCCCTTTCTCATATTGGGTGCATTGTAGACCTTGGAAACTCACATTAGTTGATCAAACCAAGAGAATTTTGGAAGGGAACTTGGTGAGGAAATACAAAGAGGGTGGTTGCAAGAAAAAATTTCCGCATAAATACACTATGCATGACAAATAAGGTTGGCATAGAGAGCTTGATTGGCTTGGGTGCTTGGACTACATGCAGACCAAAGGAGTTTGGAAACCCACACTTGGGGGTTGAGATGGATGGTAGAGGTGCCTTCAGGCACAAGAATCCATGTAGCACAATCATGGGTTGCACTCGTTGGGAGCACATCCATTATGATTACATCCATTAGGTGCACTTGGATGCACTTGGGTAGAGTTGGACAATCTTGGGAAGACTTGAACGAATTTGGACGGACTTGGGTGGACTTGGATGGAATTGGGTGCATTGTTGAGGGCACTTGTTGGATGTGGACGGTCGATGAACAAGTCACCAAAGGAAGAAAGTTGATGGAAAACAATTGGGTCCACCTTAAAGTGAAGGGGTTTGAAAGTGTAAGGAAAGTCTCATATAAAAGGAGGATGCCTCAAAAGTGATAAGGAAAGAAGTGATTGGTCATTCACAAGGAGTGTAAAGGATCTTTACGATTGTGATAAGTTTAGGATTAGGCATAATAGGGAAAATAGCATTGGTTGAGTGAGAAGAAGAAGAATAAGACAGGACTTGTATGAGGAAGACCATGATTTCTTTAGGGGTTCAATTTTCCAAGTCTATTGGGTATTAGGTAGAAGGATATATTGCCTTAGATTCATTGTAACTTTATTATATGAAAAATGTCACAGATATACAACAAGGGAATTGCAAGAAGGAGGCTACAACTCCCTTGTCGTATATCTATGAAATTTTTCATATAATAAAGTTAAATCACCTGCCTTGGTTCCGTCTATACATGTGTGTTGTGGACTCTTTATGATTGTTGAAAGTTATTGTTTCTTGCTTTTCTTTATGTTGGCTAAGTATTGAAACATTGGCTAATTGTTAAAGTATTGTTGGGATGTTTTAAAGGCCACGGTTGGATGGCTATCTATTATTGAATGAACTTGGTTGAGTAGGACTTAGTTGAATTTGATGGATTTATGTTTAAGGAAAAGTTATGGGCATACCTTAAGTAAATAGGTGTAGTCTAGTTGTAGTAGGTGCACGTTGGACAAGCTCCTATGGTCGAGGCAAGGCAGTGTCGCATGATGATCCAGATTTATTTTTAGAATGAAATGAAGGCATAGATATAACATTGAAATATACATAGATTTTGAGAGATACACAAAAATATTGCAAAAAACACAAAGATACACTAATGAAAAATTTGTATTAATGAAAGAATGTACAAAAACTGTAAAATTACATAGTGAATGACTCACTAGAATGGTGGCATCTTATCTCTGAGAAGAGATGTGATGGATACGCTCATTCACAATAAGATGATGATGTTTATAGTGAGGTTATATAGGCCTTTTTAACCTGAAGAAAATCCAAAACCCTAACCCCAGAATATGAAACACCAAAAGTCATGTAGGCCTCGATGGGGTAAGTTGGTACGTCAACTTCCCAAGGGAGTAACTTTTTCACACGATCTTTGTTTGGGGCACACGATAGCTAGTTTGAAAGGTCTATCCGAGGACTACACATTTTTCCACCACACTCTAATCAAATTTAGTAATGTGATTGTGGTGAGTCCAGAAAACGTTGTTTATGGCCTCAAAATGGCCCCAAAAGTTTAGGACTCGAAATGTTGTAGAAAAACTACCAAGGTGGAAACCCTTGTTTTGAGCCAGTGGAATAGGTGGGTGGCCACTGATTTCCGCCTGGATCACATGACCTCAAGTGCCAAAATAGACTTGGAAGAAACTCAATTTTGCAAAGAAAAATTTGGGCAGATTGTAGGTCCACGACAAATAATTTGGGCAGTTTGCAAAGAAAAATTAAGGCAGATTGTAGGTCCATGACAAATAATTTGGGCAGTTTGCAAAGAAAAATTTGGGAAGATTCTCTTTGTTGTTTGATTACATAAAATTCCACTCAAATTGATAATAGGCAAATAATTTTGAGACTTGATTTTCAATTTGTTTTCATGTTCTTTGACTCTACAAGCATTGCAGTAAAACTGTTGTAAGAGTCGAACTCTGGCTTGGTATTTGGAATCGTTGCTACATGGATAATAATAGAGGCATTTCACATTTTACCTTTGTTGGGGAAGGAACTCTATATTTTTGAATAGGTTTTTTTATTCTATGATTTCATTGTAATTTCACACAAAGAAAAACATTTCATTTTTATTGTTGCAATTCCAATAACTAAGGAGTAGTGAATATTCAAGAGTCTTGTTCGTTTGGATGGAAACGGAATCCAGATTTGGGTATGTTTGCAAATGTGTGTTTAAATACTAATCTTGAAATCAAATAATTTGAATGTACTGAAAAATCATTAGCATGATAAATTCATTGAGGTAGGAAGCATCTGAGCTACCAAAACTTTAGCGAATTTATTTGTCTATGAAGGGCCTTGTTGAACCCACATCTACCAAGATTAAGACAACAACTCTCATTTCAAGAAATGTTGACAGTGCGCAAAAGAATGTTGGGTATGTTCTATTCCAAATCAACCAAGACGCAAGTCCCTAACAGTCAAAAAACTTGAAAACTTGCAATAGACTTGAATCATTGTATCAAGTTTGTTTAAGTTTAATTAGTCAACTTAATTTTGTTCTTTGTTCCTAATTTTGTGAGGAATATTTTTTTTATAGAAGTATGCTAGTTTTGGGATAAAATTGTATGAATGATTTAAAATATCATGTTTGTATGTGTTATTTATTTATACTATTTGTTATTGGTATGTTAATTAGTTAAAATTCATTTTATGACATGTTTGTGTTGAGTGGATTGATTATGGTTGACAAGATATCAACAATTTCATTTTTAGTTAGATATTATCTTTATAACTAATATAGATCTATATTAACTTCAAATCTATTAAACACTCCAACTAACAAAAAATATTAGGTGGAAATATCTTTTTACCTTAAATATGTAAAATTAAGATAGATTTATGCTAATTCATTTTTATAATTATTTTTCTATATTATGTTTTTTTAATCATTTAAAATAACACATTTTTAATTTTAATTTATTCCAACCATACACATAATGCATCGCTTCTACTTCAAATTGCAAAGTTCACATTGCTTTTCGTATGACAATTACATTGTAAAGAATACACTTTATCATCTCCTTATCTTTACATTCATTGAAAACTCTTCTCTAGTTCAATCTACAACTTTCAATTATTCCTATATGGATGATATTGTGTCCTTATGAGGGAATATTAATATGCTATAATATCATTTACGTCTTATAACAATCTAAAATCATGGTCTCTTTTTCTTAAAACATTTGAGCACTTTAGGTAAATCTATTACAGCAATATACAAATTATAAGTTCAACATGCCATTTACAGAAATAGAACATATTTAATGTCTTGGATTCAGTTCCTGGGAATGATATGAACTTAATCTTAAATATGCTTATATGTTTTGCATGGATATATATATTTACGCAAATATTTATTTATGCTTTAATACACCATGAACTAGATATACCATGTTGATTGTGAATATTTGTAAACATGAATATTTTTCATTTCATAAGAGAACCAAGACTCACTGAACATGAGTGCCTAAAGAGGCTATGATATCACAAGAGGGGAAAGGTAAACATATCTAAGGGAATATATATATGCCGAACCACTTTGTCATTACATTCATCTTCAACTTTATAATGTTGATATTGAACCTAAATTATACTTTAATGAGAAACAAGAGAAATGGATGTAATCAATTCCTAGATCTAGGAATCCACCTCTTACATAATATAAAATTCTTCTCCCCTACATTCTAGGATCTAGGAAGAATTGGATTAGGATTCTTATTTCCATCCTTCATTCAAAAAAAGAGGGGAAATTCAAATAGGAAAAGGGGAGATAGTTTTTAGAGTGGTATAGAGGGAGGAAATGAGAATTTTACTTGGGAAAATAAGGCTACCATACTAAGAAATTGAGAAGCTATGAAAGTAACCCATTAGAACCTTGAGAAGAGCCAAGAACAAGGAAGAATTAAGTTGGAGTTAATATACAACAAATTGGACATTTTTGTGCCCACGTTGAAAAGACCTGGAAGGAGTGACTTTTGAGGTAATGTTGAGTAGAGAAGGAAGAATTCTCCTTGTGTTGTGTGGGGTAGGTATTGTGGGTACCAAATAACTATTCTATTTACAAGAACTCGATAGTGGGATACTTAGTTAGTTTTTTCCTTTCTCCTTAAATGGAGAGACTTCCCTGAGAATTCTACATTATTCTTATTCCCATTGGTGGTATCATAACCTGGCTAAGGGGGAATCTACAACAAACTTCTTATGGTTGGGTGGAAATCACTCTGTCTTAATCAATTACTTAACATTCAATCATTAGAAAAGATAAATATGTTTTCATTGCTCTGAAATTTCTTGTCATGTTATGATTATAATTCTATATAGCTTATGGTTGAATGCAATTTTGTATGTGGAAATATATAAGAACATTTCACATATGCTAATTTTTTGTCAACGGAGTTGTGTCAAGAAGCTAGGATTATCTTATTTTGTTTTGCTTAATTTTATATGGTAATTCCCTGTATTTTCCTCTCCTTGATTTGAGTATGTGTGTTATCTAACAAGAATGGTAATGGTAACAATGAAACCTATGGGTGAGAATCACTATATAAATTGCATACTTAATCCTATAACTAAACTCCTGAAAATTACAATTTTGGAACCTTTATTCCTACAAGAACATGTCACCTTCACTAGATATTTTCTGAGTATTTTTCAACATATATCTTTGATATACACCCTTATTAATTTGTTGGTTTTATTACTATATGATCTTTGAGAAAGACCTACATTAGTCTAAAAGTAATTATTTTTGAAATGCTCAAGGATGTACCCACCCGTTATGACAACATCTATAAGGTTGTAGTGTATGAAAAAACAATATATTCCACCAAGTAGTTATTTTACTTGGCCATAAGATGGAAAGAGATCCATAAGTGGCCAATATCATATCTCTTGAAACTATATGCAGAGGGATCTTAGAAAAATATATATATATATATATTATCAAGGACCCTCTACCGAATGGTTATTTCTCTAACCTTGACATCCTGTTTTCCTTATTTTTAATCCCTTTCCATTTACCCGTAACCTTTTATTAGCCCATTTTTATGCTCATATGCAGGATCTAGGCTCAATGTATATTCCATTACATTTCTTATTATTTCATTGAATTATGATTAACATTGGGGAGAATTAATGTATTTTTTTTTATTTTACTTTGGAATAGAACCTGGGGAAACCCACCGAACACTTCCTCTCATTTCGAGGATGGTACCCGAGGTAAACCATATTTTGTAGAAAGCCAAGGCTTTTTTTTATATCTTGCTCATTTAAGAGATCAACATGTCACTTGTGGGAATTGAACCTAGGTGGGGAGGGGGGGCACCCCTTAGTAGAAATCACTTTGGCTAAACCCAATTGACTCAGAAGAATTAGTGTATTATGAATTTAATTTTGAAATAATGGATAATGTGTGAACAAGTTGTTATAGGAATGGGTCCACATGCTACAAGGTTGAAGAAAATTTGAATTAATGGTGCACAACATTTGTAGATCCATGTGTTGAAGACTTAACATCCCACGAAGGAGTGAATCGACCACCACCAATCATATAGCCACTCGGGGAAGACAACAAAGAATATCTATCATGGATCCAATTATTGGAAGAAAAAATTCTATGTACCCGTGTGTGCATATCAATTTTTATTATAGATTTAAAGATCTCCCATGTATATATCATGGATGTAGGGAGCCCAACACCATTGTTAACTATTTTAAACATATTTTGAGCAAGTTATTGTAACCCGGATGAATTATTTCAAATTTGATAAGTAGTGGCATTCCAAAATATGTGGAGAGTTAGCATGAATCTTGGAACTAGTTATGAATTGTCGTAATTACTTGAGAATATCACATCCTCAAGTGGATCTGTATTCAGATGTTTTTTTTAACCACATGAGAATATTCTCAAGTGGATCTATATTCAGATATTTGTTGTAACCATTTGAGAATATCTTATCCTCAAGTGGATCTACATTTAGATTTTTTTTTAAGTAAGCTCATGTATAAAAGAGAGTGTCATCTCCATTCTAAGGAGAGAACTCTTAGAGAACAAGTCCAAATTATGGCGACATAGAGGAAAATTTCTTGAGATCTTTCTCCAATACTATTTTTCATAGTTTCTTGATGATGTGTGATTTAGTTTGAATTATGTTGTTATAGTTTCACTTTGGTAACCTGTTCTGGGAGGTAGAGTTCACTCCATTAGAGCAAAGCATTGTGCATTTTGGGAATCTTTCATTTTATGAATGTGTTTATTTATTTACACATCTTGATTTTTTTTATAGTTAATTCATTTTTATTAATGCATTGTTTATGAAAGTGTGTTTTAATCTTTTGCAATGGCATTTTCAATTTGTAGATTATTTTTTATCAAAGTTGCCAACAATGAGAGTTGTGATCTATATAAAAAGGGATTATCTAACTCATGCAAGGATATTTCCTAGTGACAACAAGGTTCCCATCAACATGATCAAGTGTTCAAGTACATGGATTAGTGCACAGAATGATTGGGCTTTGGATTAATGAAGTGTGATGATACAATTTCATTTTTGTTGGAGCATATTATGCAAACTAATACAAGTTCAAAATTTGTAGCCTGCACATACAATGTATGACATCTCACAAGTACATCAGAAACCCTGGTTGATAAATTAAATGCACAAGTGTTCCTGGTAAAAATTTAAGATATATAAAAACGCTATCAGTTGTAGTGTATGAAGTTACAATATCTTCCACTAATTAATTATTTTCCTTGGCCATAAGATGGCAAGTGATCTATAAGTGGTCAATATCATGTCTCCTGAAACTAGATGCAAAGGGATCTTAGAAAAAAATATCAGAGATTATCAAGGGCCCTCTGCCAAATGGTTATTTCTCTAAACTTCACATAAATGGTCATACCTATTGAAAATAAATTATAGGATTCCATACATTTTTCTAACAGAGTTCATTTGTATATTTTTGGGCAATTTTTTTGACTAATCTAATTCTAAAGGTCCTATCACTGAAGCCACTAAGTATGAAAGTCACTATGATTATTTGTTACAATATGTGGGATTCCATTGTGGATCCATTAATAACATCAATGTGTATAGGATCTAGTTGGATATTACTATTATTATTATCCATTTTCATTGAATGTAGAACACAAAAAAGAGAACTGTCATAGGCATAAATTATTAATCTGTGGGATTCAAGAATGATAGAGTCCCTACCCAAGTATAATATAATAATGGATTTTGTTTTTATTTGTCCCACACATGTGGCTCGTGTAGAATCGCTACATGCCATTAACCAAGACTACAAAAATCACATTGTAAATTCTCAGGCTATAAGCATATGACAAGCTTGGACTTGCACCAAAAATTTTATAATGGGAATGGATTGGCTTCCTAAACACCCATGAATTTTTTTTCACTCTCTTGTTTCCTATGTGGCTTCTCAGACTCCATAATTTAAAGCCTAGACCCTTGAGAAAATTGTATCATATATGATGCATGTTCTTTGTAATTTGTAACCAAGGCCCCTTCAAACTATCAAGCTATGAATCCCTAACTAATTCATCTATATTACTACCCAATTTGAAGCAATTTGGAAATATTCAAGATTATTCTTACATATTTTACAATTATTATGCCTATAACATACAACTAGTGGGAATGGTAGATGCTTAAGGAACATGAAATATCTGTATATAAGTACCTTGTAAGGAATACACAGAGGCCCCGAATAATCTAGCATCAACAAAAAAAAACAACTATTTCATCATTGGTGGCTCTATGACAAGGATTAATCTTTTCATTTACAATTATGATTTTCTACTTTCTTATGACATCGTTTTGTTCGATTTTATTCTAACTGATTACCCAAATATTGATTGCAAAACTATTTTGAGGAGTTCTTGTTGAACATACTAAATGGTGTTTCCTAGGATGTCTTTCATGTGAGGTCTAGCTTAATGCTAACAAATACATGGAAATCGTTTTCAAATAGCAATGATACGGTGTTTTTAATCCTTATAAGACAACAATAGAAAATATAAATAACTATGAAGTTGAATTCAAATGTTCATAGGGATGGGTATGAAAACATTGAAAGGAAATACTATGCATAAGAGAAATGATCTCACTTTGTAATTTGTTTTTTCATAAGATAAATGGAAAATTATTTACATCCTCTAAAGATATGATGATTTTGAAATGTTCTTTATGCATGCATACCAAAAATGGTTTGATAAGAATATTATAAAAAATTTCATACCAAAAATGGTTTGATAAGAATATTATAAAATTTTGAATTTGATTAAAAATTTGCACAAATTAATCCTTCCTTTGATTATTAGTATCGAGTTTTGTTAAAAATCGATATAAGAGAAAAGGTTATAGCATGAGCAGTTGTATCGGCTCAAAGAAAAAATATAAAAGTGATTATGGTGTTATGATTAATATTTTATGCATCTTTGAAACTGTAGTAATTCTGATGAAATCATTACATGATGTCTCAAAAACTTTCCCTTGAAATAGGAGGAGTCGTGGAGCAACTGCAAGCTAGGGTTTGATAGTCGTGGCCATAGTAGAGGACAGTATGAGCACCAAAGGGGGGGTAAGGGTACCCCCTCATACAAACAGGTAGTGGTAGACAGAGGGAAAGGGCCAAGAGGCATAGTTTTCAAGGCACTAGTGACAGGCACCTCGGGATCAGACCTAGAAAAAGGTTAGGAAAGGAACTAGGGAAAAAGTGAGTGCAAGGGAGAAGAATCCAGAGAAACTCACAGTGAGGCGCAAGACACAGCGAAGCCCAACGGGGCAAAAGGGCGCAACCCATGAAAACCCAAAACAACAATGATACCCAAGGTGATACCGGAGGACCCACAAACACAACTCTATAGGGACCATATGAAGACACATGCGCTAATATGAAATTTCATGGGTTTATGGCCCACAGAAAGAACACTGCAAAACTGGATTAAATACCATTGGAAGCCAAACAGAGAAGTGGAGCTCCACCTGGGCTCAAAAGGCTTATTCAAAAAATTATTCATGAACCTGGAGGATAGGGATAGAGTCTTTGAGGGAGGGTCATACTTCCATGCCTCATCAGGACTCTACATGTGTCCATGGAAGGAAAATTTATCCCCAGAGAAAGAGACTTTCAAAAAGGTGTCAGTCTGGCTAAGATTTAATTCCTTACCTTTAGACTACTAGTTACCCTCTACTTTCAAAGCAATAGGAAACAAAATGGAGAAATATGTGAAGACCTCAGAAGCCACCCTAAAAGGGAGATATACATCTTACGTGAGAATCTGCATAGAAATGGATGTGTCGAGAGCACTCCCAGAAGCCATAAGTTTGGAATTCAGGGATGAGGAATGGATCCAAAACATAGATTATGAACAGATCCCCTTCAGATGCAGAAGATGCCATGAACATGGCCACCTGATCAAATATTTCCCTCTTAATAAAAAATAGGAAGCGGAAAACCCCAAACCACAACATGATGAGAACGGGTTTATAAAACCCCAACAGAGAAAACAAAAAGAAGAGTAGAACCCCAGCAGGAAATAACCTGGAGGCCTGAAATCAAATGGAAGGATGGGACAAAACCAACAAAGGGGTAGAAAATGAAAAGGATTCATCAAAGCTCAAGAAATCAGAGAACAAGCAACAAACAAGCCCACCAATCGACTAAGTAACAAGAAGGAATAGGGGAGTTGTGCAACCCCAATGGATGGAGAAATCAGAGATGACAACACCCCCATGAAAGAAGCAGAGGGAGATGCGGAAATGACCCCAAGCGAAGTAGGCACAAAATATCTTGATCTCGGAGACCTTGTGGAAAGGGAAGGGATAGATCTCCCAAACATACTGGAGAAATGGAAAAGACGAGGAGTAGACAATGTACCAACATAGCAACTTGACCGCATTCAGTACCTACTTCTCCTAAGGGAGGAATCCAAAGCCAGAGGACTAAAGCGCACACACGGGGAGATTGGACACCTAGGAGTCAAAGCTGATGAGGAACAACCATAGCTCTCACCCAAGCAGATGCGGAGGAAAAAAGGCAGGAAATCAAATAGTGTAGCCCTATAGGAGCTTCGAGCACTACTAATAAACTCGGGTAAGATCAAGAAACTCTTCCCCAACTCCCCCCCACATGTTTAAATGAAGGTTATAACCTGGAATATAAGAGGCCTAAACATCCCGAGAAAGCAAAGAATCCTTAGGAATAGACTAAAGCAAGAACAACCGGATATTTTTTTTATACAAGAGACAAAATGAAATACCGAAAGAATGGAGGAAATCAATAAACAACAATGGCGCAAGTAAAATATGGTGGCTATCGGAGGCCACCAAATGGCAGGAGGAATTCTCACCTTGTGGAACCCACAAGTACTGAGCCTAATAGCAGCCGAAGAGACTAGGCACACCCTTATGGTTTGCATGCAAATCATTGGGAACATAGAGGTGATTCTATGCACTACTGTGTATGGGCCCCAGATGTCAGAGGAAAAGAGAGGAATGATACGAGACTTGGAAGACCTTAAAACCCGATCCAACAACCTCCAATGGATCTTGGCAGGGGACTTCAACATCATCACATCACTTGCGGAGAAAAAAGTAGGTATAAGAAGATTGGATACGAATGTGGAAGAATTCTCAAAGTTCATAGACACAGCAGAGATGGTAGACCTCAAAACTAATAATGGCTAGTTCACCTGGAACAATAAACAGATGAACCAGTATCAAGTAGCAACAAGACTCGACAGATTCCTAGTATCATACTCAATCATTATACAGGGTCTAACCTTAGATTGCAACATCCTCCCCTGGGGGGGATCTGATCACTGGCCAATGCAACTGGAAGCAGGCTTCCAAACCACACCAAAGAATAGACCCTTCAGATTTGAGAAATTACGGATTGAACACCCGACTTTCAAGGAAATAATCAAATAGTGGTGGCAGGAGGACAAACCAGAGCAAGGGAAAAGGATGTTCAAACTCTATAAGAAACTAAAGTATATCAAATATAAGCTCAAGGAGTGAAACAAGAACACTTTTGGGAACATAAACCAAGAGAAAAACAACATAGAGGAGAAAATGAAAAAACTCCAGGAAACCTGCATTTCAGAGGGCTATGCGGAGGAATGGAAAAAGGAAGAGATCCATATGACCCAAGAAAGGTAAGCTTGATGCCAGCAGGAAGAAACACTTTGGCGACAAAAGTCTTGTATCATATGGCTAGTGGAAGGAGAACGAAACACCAAGTTTTGTCATAGAACAACCATGTCCAGAAGAACCCATAACAAAATCCTGAAGATTAAGGACCAGGACGGAATAGAGTGAGAGTCACATAAGAAAATCGAAACTAATATGGTAAACCACTTCCACGGGATAGCCCAGGAACCCAACCAGGACATAATGGAGGCCATACAAAGGATAATCCATCATATCCCATGCCTGGTCACCGAGGAACAAAATAACAACCTGAACAAACCCATTGCGGAGGAGAAATTGACCAAGTACTCTAGGAAATGCCCAATGGGAAAGCCCTAGGTCCAGATGGCTTCACAGTGGAGTTTTTCAAATCCTGCTAGGAAATTTTCAAACATGACGATTATAGGGTAGTGGAAGACTCTAGAAGGTTAGCCTCCATTCTAAAAGCGCTAAATGCTACAATGATTACACTAATCCCCAAAGAAAATGAAGCCAAAACCCCAGATCGGTATAGACCTATAGCACTGTGCAATGTGGTTTATAAGATAATCTCCAAAGTTATAGAAAATAGATTGAAACCCCTCCTACTCACACTAGTCTCACAAGAACATGCAGGCTTCATGGAAGGAAGACAGATAACGAACAATATTATCCATGCCCATGAGCTAATCCACACCCTGAAGCTTCAAAAGAGAGGGGTAATGATAATACAACTAGACCTAGCAAAATCTTATGACAAAATTAGCTGGCACTATATGGTCAAGACCTTGGAAGACTTTGGTTTCACCTAGCACTGGATCAACTGGATAGTCAACCTAGTTTCCACAACAAGCTACTCATTGTTAATAAATGGAGCTCCTGCCAAACCTTTCTGGCCCATGAGAGGCATCAGACAAGGAAACCTGTTGTCCCAACCCCCAAGGGGATACTACAAAAAATAAGAACCATCCAAAGGGACTTCCTGTGGCGAGGAGAGGAAACAAGGAAAAAATGGGCCCTGGTGGCTTGGGAGAAAATCTGTAAACCAAAAAGTAAAGGAGGTCTACGGCTACAAGACCTGCAAGTAACCAATGATGCCTACGGGGTGAAACTCTGGTGGCACTGGGTCAAAGAAACTACAACACCATGGGAAAACCTATGGAAGGAAAAGTATGCCCCAGACATAAGCAACCAGAAAAAAATCCACTTCAGAGGAACCAGGGAAGGTTCAACCATCTGGAACCTAGCCTGGCGCAACAAAGATTGGATTCAGACATACAACTTTTGGGAAGTAAGAAATGGAAAAACAACTAGATTCTGGGAGGACGCATGGAAACAGGAACCCAGAATGGAGAAACCAGACAGGGAGTCACTCCAATAGGAGCTAATCGTGCAAGGTAAAACTAGAGTCTACCATTACTGGAAACAAGAAACAGATCGCAACAAATGGAGAATCTGGAACACTCTCACCCCACAGAACAGAGCCCAAACTGCAACAATAGTAAAAGAGGTGGAGGAGGAATTGGGGAGATGAAAAATTGCAGTCACGGAAGAAAATGACCAGTTGAGATGGGGACAAAAAGACGGTGGGGAATTCAATCTTAAAGAAGTCTGACACTATATAGCGGACCAGGACCAAGAAGACCCGACACAACAATGGGATAAGCTTTGGAACAGCCCCCATTGGCAAAAAATAAAAAATTTCCAATGGTTAATACTCCACAACCGAATTCTAACTTGGGAAAACCTAAGGAAAAGAGGATTCATAGGTCCTTCCAGATGTCACCTCTGTCAAGACAAGGAGGAAACAACGAACCATCTCCTTGACGAATGCACCTACGCAACAGAAATCTGGGACTGGGTGGCAGGTATCTTCCGATAGTCAAATAGGATCCGAGGTAACATCTTCGAAACTATCAATATTTGGAAAGAGAACTACAGTGAAAATGAAGAGGTGAACCTCTTTTGGACCCTCATCCAAGGAATGATCATATGAGCAATATGGAAGCAAAGGAACCGGCGCATCTTCGGGAACCAAAGCTGGTCGAAAGGGAATATCAAGGAAACAATAATCTCCATGAAAAAATAAATGATACAGAGTCGCAACTACCAGACAAGAAGAGCGCAACTCACAGACCAAGACTCTCGAATTATAGAATCCTTCCACCTGAAAGATGGATGTAGCCCCAATCAGGTAAGACGGCCACTGCAACTCCAAGTAGGTGAGTGCAACTGGAAACCACCACTAGTAGGCTCCCTCAAGAAGAATTTTGACGAGGTGTCAAAAGGTAACCCAGGATGGACAAGAATGGGAGGAGTAATTAGGGATAGTAAAGGAAATATCATCTGGCTATACATTGGGAGTCTAGGAAACTCAACCAACAACGATGCGGAATTTGGAGCCTTGGAGACCGGCCTCGAGATTCTAAGTCAAGAAGGGATGAAAAACATCATAGTGGAAGGAGAATCCACACTGGTTATCAACACAGTAAGGAGACTCCAAAACGGTACCAGAGTGGGAAAAATTCATAGGCACTGGCGCTTGGTACAGTCCCTACAAAAAATTCAGGAGCCCTTGCATATGGGGATCATAGTGGAGTTGCATTGGGTACGGAGGTCAGCAAATGGACTAGTGGACAGAATCGCTAATGAGGGGGTCAACAAGCAAGGACCAGAACTGGACACTATCTGGAGTAACATCATGAATGGTCAGTTACAAAAATACTGCATCCAACTAGTGGCAAAAGACTGTGATGGCAGCAGAATTATGGATGACCACATCGAGGATGGAGGCGTAGAAATAATTGAAGGGCACGTAGGATCCAGGAAGAATCCGATATCCCACCACCCAAACACGAGTTACAATTCATATCCAGGTCACACAACAAGAGAAGGTATGACACCACGGTCCTGTCAATAGGAATAAGTATAGGGGTTGTCTGTGGGAAAGCAGAAAATTTAATCAGCAGATGGCAAAGGACAAAGGACAAAAATGTTTCCAATGGTCGAGTATGGGTACACCTCACCCAATTACAAATACAGGGAGTGGTAATGATTTATGTACAACGTGCAGGGAAAAGGATTGGCGCAGAGATGACTGCAGGGCTCCCAAGAGCACACACTCTGAAACAGTGAGAAAGGACCAAAAGGTACACCTTTATGAGTGGCCCATGATTGTTGAGACGAGCCCGCAGCTGGGGAAATCCCATAAAAGAAGAAACACCAGGAATAGCCACAGACTAGAGAGAAGCAATTATAGAGCCCATCTTGCATACCAGGAAGGGGCGAATAGGAACAGTAGAAGAAGTCAAGACAAAAACCACCACAAGCAAGCCGAGATGGTAAGAATGAAAAAAACCCATAGTAAGAGAGGCCCCCAGGGAAAAGAATCTCTGACAAGCGCCAGGAGGATTACAAGGATGGAGCAAGCGGCTAGATAAGACAAGGGTACCTTTCTCATGCAAGGACCCTTGGCTTCTCTAGTTGTAGGTACAATTAATATAGGTACCTTTCTCACGCAGCCCAGAACAACCCTCTACCACAAACGATGGAGGAGGCCTGGCGAACAAAAATGTTGATAGGAAAGATGAACACTAACCGGAAAGAGACCAGCAGGGAGACTATCAGGGACCACAAGAAGGTGCTCATAAAAATTCTGAGTCACCTCAGCAACCTAGAGGCCAGTGGAAAAAGACTAGTTGAGGACCAGAGGAGCCAAAAGGAAAAAATGGAACGAATGGAAGGACAAATCCACTTTTACCTATGCTATGTCCACCACATGGAAATCACTCCAACTTACCGGAGCAGAACACCAGCTTGTATCAGGAAGATGTGCATGGTGGAGCAGAGGAAGGAGAACGAATCAAGAAAGGATGGTGATGCAAGACATCCCATCATCCTAGACTAGCATAGGTTCAGCCCCAGGTCAAGTTGTTTTCAGTATAGGAGCTACCCCTATTTTTTTTTGTTATGTTTTATGTATATTTTATGGTTTATTCTTTCAAACTGGTTTTCGGATGACTAAGTTGGTTTCCCTTGGTGGCAACCCAACCCTTCCCTTGCTATCTCAGACATCACAACTCTGGGATCCCTGATCTGGTTTCCTTTTTGGAAGATCAAGGGATTCCCCTTGTATTTTTTGTATCATAACTTCTTTCAGTAATACAAGATTTCACACTCACTTACAAAAAAAAATGATTAATATTTTATTCTTTTTTCTTGTCTTGTTATATCATGATTAGTACTCAAATAGATTGGCAGGAAATTGTCGTCATGGAAGATATGCTAGATCTTCAGAGAACATAGTCTAATGAAAGACGAAATCTTGAGACTCCCATAGAAATGGTAGAAACCATGAGAAGTTTAAAAGTAGAACTTCAAAGTTGTAGGGTAGACAATGAGAAGATAATAAAAGATCAAGAGGAAGATAATGAATTAAATGCTTCCCTACTACAAAATTTGATTGAAATTGAGAAGTAAATGCATCAAGGATGGATTTCAATCAATGTTGGTAAGAGTTTTTTGACGAAAAATGTACCACAATATTAAGAATCTGATATCCAGTGATGGGAATTTTGGGATCCCAAATTAACACCATTTTTTAATGCCAATTGACCCTTTTTTCCTTTTCAATACCACTTCTTCCATTATAAAAACCACTCTTTCATCACATTTTGCCTAAAATGGTCATCCAAGGCCCATAAGGTGAATATGATGATTTATTGTGTGTTTTTCCATAGTCTTTGATTAATTATAGGATTAAAATTGGATTATTGATAATGATGGTTATTGAAGCTAGGTCTTGTAACCTTAGCAAGGAAGTCTTGTAACTCAAGTTGGCATTTATCATATATCTAGGCTTATAGAAGAGAATGCAAGAAATGGGTTTTCTTCACAACACCCTCGACATGCTCTCAAGCTCTTAACATTGATTCTAGAAAGCACAGGAAAGGCGCCAGGAAATAATCAAATTTCTAGTCAACTGTCCCCAAGTTGGAGCACCATCAACTAAATCAAATAGAGAATGCAAGCTGGAGATATTCTCATGCATTTCATGTCATGAGATTATCTTCTTGAAGATTTATAGAAGTTTTTTTTTGTGTAAAAGCCTAATTGAGTCAATTGTTGTATTTTCGATGAGTTTGATGTGTTGAGACATGGATCCATTGCATCGACCTGTGTATACTTAGAATTATCATTGTATAAATACATGTTAAGGATTGTGTGAGAACAAGGTTGAATTTATTAGTTTTGAATGTGAGTTTCAATTGTAAATGAGAGTTGGGAATGTCCATATGATACAGTCAATGGGTTTGTATTTCGCTATAACTATTGCTATGTTTTGAGACGACGTGTTGATTAATAAAGGAATGGTATTCTGAGAAATTATGTGTTCCAAATCTATTTTCATCCTATAGACTCTTAATGCAACGACTCACCGACTAGAAAGGGCCCACCACATCTAGTTTTCGTTTTCTTCTTTGTTAGTATAGGCCTGGGCTAGTTTGTTGCAAAGGTAAAATCTATTTTGTTTTTATTTAAAGTTTTAGTCTTCTCTATTCTTTCATGTTGCAAATAAATCTTGTTACATATAAATCTATTATGTGCTTTGATCAAGAGGTACCTGATTTTGCATTATCATATTGGCTTCATCGAATTTTTCAAAATCCACAAGTTTAGGACACTAACAAGGTACTCTTCTCTAGCACTCATTAGAGAAGAATTTGTTATACTAGATTGCTATGTGTTTGACGTTCTTTCCAGTATGATTTGTGTAATGTCGATTTGGTAATTTTCTATATTAATTGTGGTTTGAAATTATTGGGATCATGTTATGAACATAAATCTATCATAACTTGATTTGAATCTTGAAACCCTCATTTTCATTAGATGGAATTTCTTTGATATGCAAATTGACTTAGATACCAGTGCTCTGGTTTGATCCATCATCAAAACAATCATTGTGTCGTGTTCCTAAAAGAGAGTTCAAGATGTCTTTTAAGCTACATGGTTATATCATTTAAATATTCCAATATTGGTATCATTGTTTGGATTGTGCACACAAGCTTTCTTACGATTTGAATGATTGGATTGATCTCCATAATTAGTTATTTTTCTTCTAGTTCAAGAGTTGAATGCTTTTTATTATAGGTAGTTTAGCGTATAATTTAAGTTATAATTCTTTACATGCTCTATTTTCATAGATATAGTGTTGTTGAAGGTAGTTTCTTCTTAACACTTAGGTGTTAAAGCTTAAGTGAAAAAAAGTAAGTCTTCAGGTCTATAAGTAAAAAAAAAAAATTCTACCCAATACATGTAGATTGATTTGTTTTGTTTCCTAGATAGAATAAATTCACTTACAACAAAAATTATTTCCCATAGAATAAGATAGTGTAGATAATCATCTTAGTGTCTTAACCCCTTCACATAAAGTGCTAGCATCTCTAAGTTTACACCCCTGAATTGTGATTACCAATTAAGTCAATTAATTAGCACGACATTTTTGGCTTCGTTTCCGAGGAGATGCTACAAGGGAGTAACACTTCTATGGATTATTTTTGCATGCTTTAGGATATACTTTTTTCTTTGTGTGATATCTTTTCTTGTAAAGTACTATCATACTAGATCTGAAGGGACAATGAATGTTAAGACGCAAGAGTGCCTTTGCTTCAGCATTTCTGAAGAAGATTCTATCCAGATACATTCACTTTGGTGAGTACAATGTCTCACTAAGTTCTAAAGTTATGTTAGTATTGTATGAATAGACCTAGAGACCCTAGAGGTAGATTTATGGAAACAAGTAGAGTAGCTTCATCGAATAAAAATACTATCTCGAATACTAACTTGTTGGCAAGTAAGTCTAAGAAAGGAGGGAAGGTAGGTATAATTCCAAAAGGTAGTGCCATCAAGAAAAAACCTACAACAAGTGTAGCTAAGAATCCCATTGTTCCACTAATAAATTCTATAGTAGAAGCATAGGTAGTAGGATGATCATACGATCAACCTGAGAAGAAATATTTTAACCCAATCCTAGACCCAGAATCTCCAGGCATACCTTCTTAATACAGTGCGTTCAAGAACATACACATAGTTGAAGGAGAAGGAGAGGTACACACCGACGATGGAGGAGAAGTTCATAGGACTGAAGAGGTAACTTTCATATTTCCAATAGTATATCTTGAGACAAATGTACAAATGAAAAACATCAACCCTTTAGTTTTACCTCTCTTTCATGGGATGGTAACTGAAGATCCTAACTCTTTCCTTTTTGAATTTGATATTATCTATCATAGTTATGACTATACCTTTGATGCTCAAAAGCTAAGGTTATTCTTGACCACCCTTAAATATGAAGATCTTCGTTGGTTTATGGGTTTTGGTGGGGATACATTTAGAACTTGGGAACAAATGCACAACTCTTTTCTTCAGAAATATTAGGATTACTACAAGGCTAGAGAGTTAAGGGAAGAAATTTTCAAAATGCCACAGAAAGAAGAGGAAAGCCTCAAGAAATTCCTATATAATCTACAAATGTATAAACAACATAAGTTAGAATTAAAAACAATCAGAACCATTTTCTTAAGAGGTTTACTAGATGAATCCATAAATTTACTCAATTTAATGGGATCTGGTGATGTTTCTAGACTAAGATTTGAGGAAATTTGTGATTTTATGAAGGAGATATTCTCAAAGACAGGTCAAATCTGGAAAAGGACCAAGGGACACTCTCTCTAAAATTACTAAATCATCTACAAGTGGTGTTACCAGAGAAGAATTAGGAAATTTTCTTGAAAATGTTAAGACTGATCTTCTTGGCATTCTCAGTTTACAGATAGATACTTTAAAATTCAAGAAAAAACAAGAAGATTAAAAAGAAACTCTTTCCATTTTTTGTCCTAAATGTAGAGAAAAACACCCATTAAGAGAATTCCCCCATGATTTTATAAAAAATTGTACCATTTTTGTAGGAGACCATTCGACACACCAATGTCTCGCTCTGCCATGACTCAAATCAGTGTACCAGGGGGAGAAACAAGTGACCAAAAAATTATGTACGTTGGCACCAAGAAGACCTTGGCAACCAAGGGCACCAAGTATGATTTCAAACCTTTCATCTCAATTTACTTCATATTTTTCTTGTTATCAATATGCATCAAAATGTTTGGATCCTACCATGCCTTGGAAAGGATGGCCCCAACAACAGGTTCACAACTGTCCTTGGAAATAAGGATGGAAAGGACTTGACTATGGGAACATGCCTTTCTATAATTATCCCACACCTTCACAACCATCATATTCCATGCCACCACCTCAACAATATCCACAAAAACCATATCCTCAACAAATTTCACTACCGCCACAACGATTACAAATCATACAACCCCAACAACTAAAACTTCCAACTAACCCACGTCCAAGACCTACATATTTTCTTTCTCAATCACTTTCTAACCCTAATAATAAGGTAACACATCCAGCTTTTAATGTTGAGTTACATATCTTTCCTACCTACCTAGTCACTCAAGTAGACTTATAAGAAATCCAAATTAGGTCAGGAAGAGTTCTTAATAAAATCTCTCCAACAATTGTTGAAGAAGAGTCAGAGGAGGAAACTCCCAAGCAAATAAACAACAACATCGAAATAAATAAAAATTCCCCACGTGCTCATTTCTCATGGAGAATTAGTAACGAATGTAACTCTATACCCTCCAGCCAAATCCTCTCATGAATTTCCAAACACCCCATGGATATATGTTACCAATAGTGATGAGAAAAGTGTTCAATCCATTTATGCAATATATAAAATTATACAATTCAAATAACTTAACAAATAAAATCAACTTCAAAGCTTCTTGGTTAATTTAGATCCATTGCATGGTCCTGATTTACCTTTTGATCATATTTTTAGCTTAAAATTCCAAGAAAAATATGATTTGAGTACTTCATCATGATCACAACTTTTTTTATTAGCCACTGATAAGACATAATCAAGCACAATCCCTATTGATATTAGTCCAAGAAAATTCTTATATATAAATTCCCAACTTAGCAGTTCTCAACAGGAACAATTAATTAAAATGTAGCAAAAACACATCAATGCCTTTGCATGGATATATCATGATATGAAGGGAATTCACCTTGATACTTGCACCCACCATATCTATATTTAGGAGAATTCCTAACCCATTAGGAAACCACATAGGCAGATGAACCCTACGCTTAAGGAAATTGTCAAAGAAGAAGTACAAAAATTTCTCGGTGCCCAATTTATTTATCTGATTTCGAACATCCAATGGGCCTCGCCCCTTGTCATTGTACCCAAAAAGAATGGTAAGTAGCATATTTGTGTTGATTATCATGAAATTAACAAATCCACTTTAAACGATTATTTTCCTCGTCCATTCATCGACCAAGTATTAGACACACTAGAGGGAAAAAGTATTTCTATTTTCTCAATGGCTTTAATGGGTATAACCAGATTAGTATTGCACCCAAGGACTAGGATAAGAAGACTTTCACATGCCCTTGGGGAACATGAGCGTACAAAATTTTACGGTTTGGACTATGTAATTCCCCCACCACCTTTTTTTAGAGAGCATTCTTAGCTATATTTTTTGACCTGATGCACGAGTATGTTGAAGTCTACATGGATGACTTCTTTCTGTATGGTGATAATTTTCTTGAAGCATTAGAGAATTTAGAAAAGGTTTTGATACAGTGCAAAGAAACTAATCATGCTTTGATTGATGCTAAATGTCGAATGTTGCAAACCATAGGTATTGTTCTTGGTCATTTTATATCCAACACCTGAATTCAAGTTGACCCCAAAAAAATATCAATCATATCAAACCTTCCAATTCCAAAATATTTAAAAGAAATAAGAATTTTTTTAGGACATGTTGGTAATTATAGGAGATTTATAGAAAAATTTACAAAAATATCCACCCCTTTGTTCAAATTACTTGTCAAAGATACTAATTTCTTCTTGGATGATCATTGCCAACATAATTTTGAAGTAATAAAAGAAAAACTTACTCAAGCACCAGTCTTGAGAGGACTAAATTGGTCTCTCCCATTCCATATTTCAACTGATGCCTATGATACAACTCTTGGAGTTGTGTTATGGAAATAGGATAATCAATCATCCTATGCCATATATTTCATTAGAAATAACTTAACCCCATTCGAGTTAAACTATACAGTCACATAAAAGGAATTTCTAGCAGTCATACATGCAATTAATAAGTTCAGACACTACATCACTAGGTATGAGGTTTTCATTCATACAAACCACTCTACCATTAGAAACCTAATGAACAAACCTATAACAAATGGCAAGGTAACAATATGGTTGTTGTTGTTGCAAGATTTTAACTTTACTATCCTAGATAGACATGGGAGGGAAAACTTGGTAGCATATTTCCTCTCCATAATTCATAATGAAGAAGAAGAAACTCTTGTAAATGATGATTTTCCTAATGAGAATTTGTTTGTTGTATCTATTGACTCCCCATGGTTTGCAGATGTGTATAATTATTTGGTTACAGGGAAATTTCCACAACATCCTTCTCTCAGTGAAAAGAAAAAGATCGTCCAACAAAGTGGTTCCTATTCTTGGGTAGGAGGGGACCTATTTCGGACAAGACCTGACTTGATTATCATAAGATGTGTTTGTGAATATGAAGTGTTTAATATATTGAAATATTTTCATGACTATCCATGTAGAGGGAACTTCATTGATAAAAGAACAAAATATAAGTTATTCATTCATAATATTACTGGCTGAACCTCTTTGAGTATGCCAAGTAGTTTGTTCAAAGTTGTGACAGTTGTCAAAGGATCGGCTTCCTAGTACAATTAGATGAGATTCCTTCATAGCCTAGGTAATAATCGAGCCTTTCGAAAAATGGGCTCCAGATTTTGTCGGGCCCATTATCCATGCATAAAAAAATAAAAGGTATATCCTAGTCTGTTTTGATTATGTTACCAAGTGGGTAGAAACCAAAGCTCTTTTTTGTGCTAGTGAAAGAACTCTTGTTGATTTTATATTTGAATATATTTTTACCTGTTTCGGTGTGCCAGGATAAATTGTAACAGATTAGGGAGTGCAATTCACATCGAAGTTGGTACAAGCCATCACTGATCAATATCAAATCGAGTACATGAAATCCTCTCCTTACCATCCACAGGACAACGAGAAAGTGGAGTCCACAAATAAGGTCCTTGAAGAAATTCTAACCAACACAATACACCAACATCATGAGGACTGAGTAGATCAGCTTCTAGAGGCACTATGGATTTACATGACTACATGGAGGAATACCACCAGACACATACCATATCAATTGGTATATGGAAAACAAGTTCTACTTCCAATAGAATTTCAAGTGAAGTCCTACAGAGTAGCAACTCAGCTAGGTATGGATCTTACATAGGCACAACAACATAGATTGATTCAGCTAAATGAACTGGATGAGATATGTCAAGTTTCCATTAAAAAAACCACCCTTGTCCAACAATAGAGAAGTAAGTGGCATGACAAGTTAATCTGGAAGAAGTAGTTTACTACAAGTGATTGGGCTCTCCTTTTTTATTCCAATTTTAAAAAGTTTAAAGGAAAGTTCACCACATGTTGGTTGGGAACATATGAAATTGTAAATGTCTTTGACATTGATTCCGTGAAGATAAATACCATTGATGGGGGATGGATCTCCTTCTTAAGGAATGGGCATCGACTAAGATTGTACAAGAAACTTATCAGCCAAGAAGGATTTGTCAAGTTTGTTCAGCAGTAATTTGGGATGGTGTTAAGAAGGGAGGATTATCCACCTGCTCCAACCTCACTTTGATTCCTTTTTTTCTTCTTTCCTCAAATAAAAAATTATATAACAAAAAGAAAAAGAAAAAAATTTGTAAAAAGAAAAAAATAATAATGTTATTTTCTGAAAACTGGTTTTTTTTATGGTGCATTTGGACAGTGAGCTTTATTGAAAATCAAGAAACTAGCGGGTAGACGTTCCCCATTTATTTTGAATAGAAAGGAGATTGTTAGTTGTAAGATGAATAAGTTTGGTTTTGTCCCAAAAAGAGGAAGTTTTTCTATGACTAATCTTGTGACAAGAGCATCAAAAAGAAACAAAGTTGTTCTATGAAAATCCTTCTCGTTACAGAGCTTGGGATAACCATCCTTGTCATCTTAACACCACAATTGGAAACCATCTCTGTTGCAACTAAATTTTAGTGTTTCAGAATCTTCATCAAAAGTTGAAAGTTTTTAATAAAGTGCTACATGAATATTGTTGTAATCTTGTCCTTCAAAATCATTTTGTTCCATGCCCATGTCAGTTGATGGAGGATTCCTTAAGGCCCTCCCTCTGAAAAAAATTACCCCATTGACATCAAAAAATTACCTGTGGATGAGATTAGAGACTTTGCAGTGCCCTAGAATTTTCATACCTTAATGGCATATTTCCTTGTTGTTAATCATGTGGATACATCAATTCCTCTGGATTGAAAAATCTTGCATGTGACTTGACATCAACACATTTACTTGTACCTGTCAAGACACATTGCAGTTTTTTAACACTCAGTATAATCAAAGGTTAGTTTCTTCACATTGGTTAACGACATACCTTAATGACCGGTAATCTAATGATTTCTCTTCATGTTCGACATCAACACCTTTATTCACATGATGAGAATTGTACCACATGTTTGGGTAATGGTTGAAGACTACATGATATCAACAACAATTCACAGTAGTCTTTTTCCTTGATTCCAGTTAAACATATTTAGATCCAGTTTGCATTTCATCGGCTTATATATTTCCAATTTTTATATTATCAACAAATTTTGGACTTGATATATATTATTTCAGTGATCAATTTCAAAAATCAGTTTAAATAATCATGGTTTCAATAGTTACAGGTAGTCTGGTACCCATTTAGCAGTCTTGTAACTATTACCTTCTATAGTTACTATACTAATGTATCAGTTATAGGATGATCAGGGAATTGTCCAAATAAATATTGATCATCATCTACAATTCAGCAGTAAGGGTTTGGAGTTGCCCGAGCAGCTTTGAATTCTTCCCAACAACAGATCCACATCAAGTCCACAAGTCTATAGTAGCAACAATTTATTTCTTCTTTGTATAAAATGTCAAAACACCAAAAATATTTCCATATGTACATCAACATTGCATATAGCTTAGCAACAAGTATCCAATGATCCTACATGCTCAATATAAACTACAATAAATCTAGCCCTTGTCCCAGCATGCATCTTGAGGTAAACGAAAGGTAAGCTTGAAGTAATAGATTGATTTTTAATTCTTCTGATTTATTAAAGTTATGGGAAAATCACATTAAAATCACTTATGAGTTCACTCCACCAACCAAACCATACACTCATCTCTAATTTCATCTCTTCCATACCCTTACCCAAACTTTCATACTCCACAAAATAGTTTTATAACTAATAATATCCCTTGTCCTATCCACTTTTTCTAATGAGATCTTCACCATAATATACCATAATTAACCCACAATCATCGCTCCTCATGCACGATCATTGCTTGGAATGACCAATTATCATTCTCATTAACCATTCCATCAACCCTTACTTGTTTCAAATCACTGAAAGGATTCAAAACAAGTTTAAAATCGCTCATACCCATAAATTCCAAAGCCTGGTTGTATTGGTAATGAAAATTGGTGTGAAAAGGGTACTCTACATACTTTTCCATGACTGAGGTTCTGGAGATATGGGGAAATTAGGTGTTGTGAGGATCGAGCCATGGTCTCTCAAAGGGTTAGAATTTTATCCGAATTATAATTCCAATAAGTTTATCCTTAAATCAGAAGAATGGATACCATTCTTAAAGAAATTTCAAGGGTTCAATGCCTTAGTCACCAAATCATTCACACGTGGGTTTGATGTCAATGAAGCTCAGGCTGGTGATTTAGTTTTCATTGTTTCAAAGGATACATTATCCAAAGCCACAAGGCTTCCTCATCAAGGATAACAATGGTTTAAAAATAATTCTATGGTACAGGGGACCTGGGATCGATTCCTATGTCTGACCAGCCATAAGCCATATTGGAAGAAGGGAGTACCAACTACATGGATCATGGAGAAATGGAAGAACCTCATGTTCATACTCCAGAAATCATTACCTATGAAGGATGATATGCAATCACATTTCTCTATCATATTCTCCTTTTATTAGACTTTGAGGCTAGTCAACATCTGAATTTTCCATTTTATCTTCATCAAAGCTTGGGTTGTATGGCTAAATGAATACAAGCAAACCCTAAAAATTTCCATCATAGTCTATATCATCAAATGTTGGTCAATATTTTAATTATGGAGGATTTGAGGCAGTGAAAATATAATAGGGATATGTTTTTATCTAGAAATGGGTTTAATATTGGAGGGGGTCCACAGGGGAATATGCCCTAGGTACCTGTTATTGTCCTTAATATTAACACCAAGAATGAAAGTAAATATCCATAAGAAAACTCGCCCAAGAAAAAATTCCATTGTGGCATCCCTGTATCATCCACTATTCCTATCCCTACCATGCTTCCAAATCTTACCCCTATCATACTAAATCCTGTTTTTCCCATTACACCCATCATTACCATCAAAATTACAAGAAGGGTTACCAGGATCATGGCTCAGAAAAAACCCCAAGCGTCGAAATCCAATCCTCTATGGTCAATAAAAAATATGATTCAATTAGATCCATAACTCATGCCTATTGAACAAAGCAATGTTCAATAGCAAATATCCTTGATTCCTATGTTCAAAAAGTCTAAAAATAAACTTGTCAAGTGTGACATACTTGAATGTTCATTCTCACCAACATTTGTGCATCATGGTGTTAATAATACCACTGATTACTATGCACATCCCCAATTTTTTGATGATCGATCCATCTCGTCGAGACTTGAAAGAAAATATCGAAGCATTGACATCATCAAGGTTGAAGTCGAAGACCTCAAAGTATTGGATACGTATATCAAGAGTGAGAATGAATTATGAAGGACATGTGTGCCCAATTGTAGAGGCAAGTTGATGAATTAAATGTGCACAAGGATAAACTTCAGAATATTTTCAAAAGGAAGCACAACCAGATTGATTCATTAGCTTCATGAAATCAAATTTTAGAGAAGAAACTAAAGGTAGCCAAAGGAAATAAGGCACCAAGTGTTAATACATCCATTAGCACTTGATCAACTACAGGGTTATAAACTTATCAGTTTTTAGGACTTTATATCGGGACACCATCTTCATTTACATCTATATGTTTTGATTGTGTGAGGACACACAAAACCTTAGGCGTGGGGGAGATGTCAGGATCCCAAATTAACGTCGATTTTCAATGCCAAATGACCCATTTTCCCCTTTCAATACCACTTCTACCATTAAAAAAACTACTCTTTCATCACATTTTGCATAAAATGGTCATCCAAAGCTCATAAGGTGAATATCATGATTTATTGTGTGTTTTTCCATAGTATTTGATTAACTAGAGGATTAAAATCAGATTATTTCTAATGATGGTTAATGAAGCCAGGTCCTATAACCTCAACAAGGAAGTCCTATAACCCAAGTTGGCATTTATCATATATCCAGACTTCCATAAGAGAAGGCAAGAAGTGGGTTTTCTTCACAACACCCTCGACATGCTCTCAATATCTTAACATTGGTTCTAGAAAGCACAAGAAAGGCGCCAGGTAGCCATCAATTTTTTGGTCAATTTTCCCCAAGTTGGAGTGCCATCAACTAAATCAATTCAAGAGCGTGAGTTGGATATATTCTCATGCATTTCATGTCATGAGAATATCTTCTCGGAGTTTTCTTGTTGTGTAAAATATTAACTGAGTCAATTGTTGTATTGTTGATGAATTTGATATGTCGAGACATGGATCCATTGGATTGACCTGTGTATACTTAGAATGGTCATCTTTTTTCTCGAATGGTTCTTTCCAAACTAGAATCTTCCAATGGATACAACAATCATCAGACCTTCACATCTAACACTGAGGAATATTTAAGTTCTCATATAAATTCGATAGTTAACTAACAATACCACTTAAATATATTTATTTCATCAAGATGGACCCCCATCTAATCCAATGTCTCAGATCTCATTGGCTAAATTGTTGACAGATCTATGGCTCTTACCACTTTTGGGTTTTCATCTTCAGGTTTTTCTCATCAGAAGTTCCTTCACTCATTTCTCACGGGTCTTTCTAAAATCCACCTTTCTGATAGCCTCATAGGTTCTACACATGATGGGTCTACAATATAGATCTCATCGTCTTACACTCTCACCATATTGACGACTCTCAACAACTTAGAACTTTCCCATTGGGAAGTTCACCTCGGCATTGTTTCTGATTTTTTTCGAGAGGTCCTCCTTTCGATGGGCTTCCTTTGAAGTCCAAATCTATAATAAACGGTCAGGATCAACGTTGTAGGCCAAATCAATGGTTGAAGTTTTCTCTTGGTTTTAAACATGGATTTTAACATGGTTAAGGGTTATTTCAGGGCATACCGGCCCACAACCTTCCCTGAAAATACATGCAAGGTATTTATCTCTCATCCCTCAATATTTGACTCTCTTCCTCATTACACACATTGTGCTTTACCATGGCCCCTGTAGTGAGATTTTCATATCCTACAAGATTTATATTCAAAGGCTTGGGGAATACACAGGGTTACAGGTCTCCATCGGACCTCTCATGCACAGTTATCATAGGCAGTTCATTAAACTTTTAAAAAAGATTATGTTACACCATTTAAACTTATATTATCATTCAATAAACATTTGAAGCTATCATTGAAAACAAAATGAAATTCATATTCATTAATAAACATTTTATAGATACATGGGGGAATACTTATCTATTTCGGTTTAAACTTCAACTAACCAACTAATTGAGGGTGAATTCCTTTACACCTAACCATATTCTATGTTTCACTTTTTATCTTTCTACAACAATCCACCCCCATGCTAGGACATGATACCACCAGGGGACTCTCACAATTTGTCTAATAGGTTATGGAATTGATTAGTAAGGTTACTCTCCTTCACTACACTAGAAACAACAAAAATCCCCTCTTCCCACTAAACTCAGGACCTCCATGATCTCACCAGGTGATTTCCCAACTAGATTTCCAATGCACAAGGGAGTCCCTTCTTTACTTCACAATCCCTCGACACCCTCCCCTTACCAGTGTCAATTTCTTTCTAGCAAGCATTGGCCCACAACCCTCTCTGCTCTAGTTTGCATATGGGTATTCTTTGTTCCATAGTTGATCATTCATGTCTTGGGAAAGCTTCCTATTTTTCTCATGAAAAATTCACATTTTCTCTATTGCTCGGGTATTTGTGCATGAGCTATGTCTTCTCTTTTTCATTTCCATCCACTTTGTCTATGTGTTCTCTTTTCTTCCACACCCTCTTCCTCTTCATTCCTCTTTCCAATATGGAACATTCTCCTTTTTCCTTGGGCTCCCCAACTCACTTCTTTCATAAGCAACCTCGGGGTCAAGCTCCTGAATCGAAGGGGAAATTCCATGTATGCTTGGTTGATAACTGCAATAGACCCTTCACTCTTCAAAGTACAGGTTCTGAAGGTAGTCATAACTTCTCCAACTACCTGATCTGATGCCATTAACAGGTTTCTTTTGGACAAAGTGGGCATGGTACTTTAGACAAGCTAGTCATTCGAGGTCATGAAGGTGTAGGTTGGGTTTCTGGGAAACCTTCCTATTTTCCTCATATAAACTTCCTAGTTTCCCCCTCACCATCTCCCACTCATGGTATCGTGGATAGTACTGCAAGGCTCCCCTCTTAGTTAGTTGATTGGTATTTTTATTAATTTAAAAAATAATTACAATCCTCATCAACTATGATGCATGAATTCTTAAGCATAATTATAGAATTGGGGGAAAACAGGGTGTTACACCACCCACTGGGCAAGCTATGATACCTCTAGGGTGAAGAATAAGAATGAAGAATTCTCAAGGTAGCCTATCCACATAAGAAGAAAGAATCAAACTAACCAAGTATCCCACTATTGATTTCTTGTATATAGAACAATTATTTGGTACCTGTTGACGATAAAAATCGCAATGAGGTTTTCTCCCACAAAGTATTGCTAAAGCCTATTATTTAAACTAAGCTAATGATATATAATACTAGTAGGTGAGGACCCCTTTTATATTGGAGCATCAGATCAGGTTCTTATTACACATTTATGTTGTTGTTTCGGTGATTCTTACAGGATTGTGCATGATTGATGATGAAATCTTGGTTTTATTTACGACATATGGCAGATGAATAATGGATTTTATGTGTTGATTTCGTTACTCTAAGATCTAAATTCCATGTTATAAATGGTTTATGTTCACTTGAATTACATTTCTATTGTATCCATGATTCATCACATGTTACACCTGCACAAGACACATGTTAGTTATAACAAGAAACAAGAGCAATAGAAAAAGACTTGGAATAAATCTAAGAAAAGGAAACTATGCTATGCTATGATATGATATGCTATGTGCAAATGAAGTTAAATGAGATTGATGTTAGTCATAACTAGCAATGTTAGTGGCTATACAATTTTTATTGAGTTATATGGGGCGCATGTGATATATGTTATAATATGGTTTTGCAATGGTTAACATGGATTGGGTGGCACAAATGGCAAGAAATGTATGCAAGTTTCGATGCATGGATTAATGGCATGGATTAATGGTTGGTTGGTTGTCGTGTACTATATAATTGAAAGAGTGGAGGATGGAAGCAACGTGCAGTAAATGCACATCACTCCATACTTATCCCATTGGCCGTCACCCTAGCTTGGTTATTGTTCATTTGATTTTTGTTGTGGTTAAGCTCCAAGATTCAGGCATGGAAGAAACTGCTAGACCAAGATCTCATTTTTAAGGCCATTTGGTTACAGGTATGTTTTTGTCTCCCATCCATGAACTCACTCTGTTTATGAAATGAATGGTTTCTCGGTAATGTATTGGTCTATTTTTTTCTTGAGGTTGGAAACTGTGTAACAAGTGGCGTTTTCTCTAGAATGATTGTGTTTTATTCGTTGCAAATGAAAATTTTGATGGTTGAAGTCATGATTTCATTGGTTGTTTTGTGTGGTGAAAGTCGTGATGGATCTATGTTGTCTTTATGGGTTTTTGTTGGAAGGTTTCATTCTACTTGTCCTGACTATTTGGTGTTATGGGGTTGTGTTGGCAGCAATAATACAATTGTCATTTTTATTAAATAATCTACATAGCTGCCTACACAGGGTCATGAAATTTCATTACCCTTCATGAACAGTTTCCCAGATGATAGTTGCAAATCGTCGCTTCTCCCTATTGTCTTTTCGATTTTTGGTTTTCATGACTATAAGCATGAAAACTCGCAGCTGGAATTGACATTTGGTTTTGATTTTTGATTAAAGGAAAATTGCTCATGTGTTTTATTATAGAATTGTGATTTCTTGCTATGAGCATGTGCTCTCATTGTTTGTAACTCTTTTCCGATTCTAAGAGTGCCTAAAAGATTTATGGTTGTATCAACGAAATACCCCCATCAATGGATATTTGATTCTTTATATCGATTTTGGTTGATATTTGGTCATATTTATCAAACTTTGAATTATTCGATTCACCTATCTTTGCAAATCAAACTTGAATGCATGCACTATGCTTTCAACTACTCTATCCTAGCATGTACCCAATGCCAAGGTGGCATACAAAGTACAGCATGCCATTACTCTTCTGTATGGTCTCAGGCTTCACGATTTTTCTCCCACGCATTGTGATTAACACTTTGCCCACCGTTTGAATTGTCATAGCATTGTTTTGATAAGGCTCGGGGTCATGGATCTGTGGATTTTTATCAAACCCTACTTGTGATTTCTGTGTTGATTCCCTTCCATTCACCATGGATCCAGTTGTAAAGATTGAGCTTAATGGCATCCAAACCTTGCTATCGTATGATAACACCAGGGACGATTTGGAAAGAAACAATTGGCGTTTGTTCATCAAAAAATTCCAGGGGCTTTAACCTCTAGGTCACCCAAGAGTTTTCCTTAACCTTTGATGGTTGTAGGGAAAAGATCGGTCTGTGCAATTGGAAGTAACTGAAGAGTTCTTAAGCTAACCCCGTAATTTCCTGCTAGAGACACGTTTTTGTGTGAGCTATTCTGAGAAAACGGTTTTGAATTAGATCAAACCCTTGAAAACCCAGAACCAAAATGAGCCCTTTTACCTTCAACAAGGGAAGTTTCCCCAGAAATTGGCTCATTCCAAAGATATAGCTTGTCCTTTACAGGTCAAATATTAGATTTTATTTGTGGCAGAGGTGATCGTTTTGGTCTATTTGCAAGTGTTGAAACATTTGTTACCTCTCCATGCCTGTGCCTTAGCATCCCACAGCACCCCTCTCACCCATCCAGCCATGTGTCTCAGCCTCCTACTCTAAACCCTTGATCAATCCGAAGGATATTCAACCAGTCTGTCAGCAAGTTATACATCTACAGGACCTGTGATATTTAAAAAAAATGTAGAAGCAGCTACAACTATCATAAATTCCAAAGTTTCTTGACATGATTCGGTTTATGATTTGAGGTATGAATTAGTTAGCATAATCATTTGTTGTTTTCAAAGTAGGATATTTGATTTGATTAGATAATTTGTTTTTATTATTAGAATTAGTTTCTTTTACTTTTTAAGATTGCATGTGCTATTTTAACTAGCTACAGATTCTGTATGCAGTTAAGAAAAATTCGAATTGATTGTTTTGATAATTGAAAACATATATGAAATCTTCTCATTTTCATTTTTTTTCAGGATGATTAAGGAGCCCACGATTTCCAAGGAGATATAAGGCACTTTTTTGAGATCTCCCAGCCATATCAACTATGTATTTTGAGTAAACAAATTAGGCTGTTGGTATTTTTATTCAGTGAAATCAGGGTGGTTGCATCCCCCATATTTTTGGAACAGATTTGATATTATTAACAGGAAACAGTTTTGTTTTCTGGAACCTATATAAGCATGTTATTTTGTAAACATTGCATCATCTCAGCTTGGGGCAAGACTATGGATTTTTCATTTACAGACTTGAATGAAATATAATACTCGTCACAGCTTTAGCTTTTCCGTATTGTGGTTTTATTCAAGTCATGTTTATTTCAATTTGTAAATAGATTATGATTGCTTTCACTGTCATGGTTGACTACAAGTTGGTATGATATAAAGTTTATATATTATCCATGTTTCATGTTCCAGATTTAACACACAGTAATCATTTGTTCAAACTTGAATTAAGATATTTATCTTTATCTTTGATTGAACATTTATACACAAGTTCTCACAGCAAGATTTATCTTGTTGTGGCGGCTTGGAAAGTTATGAGATTGTTATGATCGTCTCTCTTATGTGTTATATCATTAGGATTCCATCACTATTGCTTCACATTTATTAGAAGCAATTTCAGGATCTGGTTCAGGTTTATCTCATCGGATGAAGTGGCTAGATGCTATGCAGTGAACAGATATTGGATGCAATAACAGGTTAGCACTGTTATTTGATTTCATTAGCATAATAGATATAGAAGTTCCCTGTAGTTAAAACACTTTTTACCATCTGTTATTTCTTTTATTAAATTAGACAGTTTGATATTTGATTTATTAAATATAAACACATAAGAAAACAAATAAAAAAGATTAGATAACAGCTTTATTGTTGTTTAAAAAATCAATTTACATTCGATTTTCATGGATTTAGATTAAAATTCGTATTTTGTACACATTATATATATATTAGAAATAGAATTATTTGTGTATATTGTGCTTATGATAAGTAGAGTTATTTTATAAGTATTAGTTAGTTAAACTGTAAATATATATTAGATGTATATATAGTTTTCAGCGATTGTTATTTATTAAGTTATTGCATTTCCTTTAGTTTTGTTTTTCGCTTTCTTTAGGACTCAGATTGGCCAACGGAGCCGCTAAACCTGTCGAAGTGGATTAATCCAAATGGCTTGGGTTAATTAGACAACCTCGGACCGGATTCACTCCTCCTGTTGACGAGCGGTCAATTTCGCCCATCAACAAATGGCGCTAGAAGGAGGGTCAACTGACAAGCTAGCCTTGTAGGAGCCTTTATTTTAAATGTATTCAATTTTCCCATGGCTCCCCAAATCACTATGTTGGAACATG
>ML780928.1:290182-320184 GCA_009831015.1 Picea engelmannii
TCTTGTATTATGTGTCTTTTGTGTTTTGTTTCTGCATTTGTTTTATTTTATTGCTCCGCGGTCCTGTTTTTCTAACACCCCTCTCACCCGTCCAGCCATGTGTCTCAGCCTCCTACTCTGAACCCTTGATCAATCCAAAGGATATTCAACCAGTCTGTCAGCAAGTTATACATCTACAGGACCTATGATATTTTAAAAAAATGTAGAAGCAGCTACAACTATCATAAAATCCAAAGTTTCTTGACATGATTCGGTTTGTGATTTGAGGTATGAATTAGTTAGCATAATCATTTGTTGTTTTCAGAGTAGGATATTTGATTTGATTAGATAAGTTGTTTTTATTATTAGAATTAGTTTCTTTTATTTTTTAAGATTGCATGTGTTATTTTAACTAGCTACAGATTCTGTATGCAGTTAAGAAAAAATCGAATTGATTGTTTTGATAATTGAAAACATATCTGAAATCTTCTCATTTTCATTTGTTTTCAGGATGATTAAGGAGCCCACAATTTCCAAGGACATATGAGGCAATTTTTTGAGATCTCCCAGCCATATCAACTGTGTATTTTGAGTAAACAGATTAGGCTGTTAGTGTTTTTATTCAGTGAAATCAGGGTGGTTGCATCCCCCATATTTTTGGAACAGATTTGATATTATTAACAGGAAACGATTTTGTTTCCTAGAACCTATATAAGCATGTTATTTTGTAAACATTGCATCATCTTAGCTTGGGGAAAGACTATGGATTTTTCATTTACAGACTTGAATGAAATATAATACTCATCACAGCTTTAGCTTTTCCGTATTGTGGTTTTATTCAAGTCATGTTTATTTCAATTTGTAAATAGATTATGATTGCTTTCGTTGTCATGGTTTACTACAAGTTGGTATGATATAAAGTTTATATATTATCCATGTTTCATGTTCCAGATTTAACACAGTAATCATTTGTTCAAACTTGAATTAAGATATTTATATTTATCTTTGATTGAACATTTATACGCAAGTTCTCACAGCAAGATTTATCTTATTGTGGCGGCTTGGAAAGTTATGAGATTATTGTGATCGTCTCTCTTATGTGTTCTATAATTAAGATTCCATCACTATTGCTTCACATTTATTAGAAGCAATTTTAGGATCTGGTGCAGGTTTATCTCATCGGATGAAGTGGTTGGATGCTACGCAGTGAACAGATATTGGATGCGATAACAGGTTAGCACTACTATTTGATTTCATTAGCATAATAGATATAGAAGTTCCCTGTAGTTAAAACACTTTTTACCATATGTTATTTCTTTTATTAAATTAGACAGTTTGATATTCAATTTATTAAATATAAACACATAAGAAAACAAATCAAAAAGATAAGATAACATCTTTACTGTTGTTTAAAAAATCAATTTACATTCGATTTTCACGGATTTAGATTAAAATTCGTATTTTGTACACATTATATATATATATATATATATATTATAAATAGAATTATTTGTGTATATTGTGCTTATGATAAGTAGAGTTATTTTATAAGTATTAGTTAGTTAAATTGTAAATATATATTAGATGTATATATAGTTTTCAGCGATTGTTATTTATTAAGTTATTGCATTTCCTTTAGTTTTGTTTTTCGCTTTCTTTAGGACTCAGATCGGCCAATGGAGCCGCTAAACCCATCAGAGTGGATTAATCCAAACGGCTTGGGTTAATTAGATAACCCCAGACCGAATTCACTCCTCCTGTTGACGAGCGGTCAATTTCGCCCGTTAACAGGTTGTTGTGTATAATTGAACCACCTTTTGGGCACTGCATATCGTTTTTTCCACCTGGTCGTCAACTCATTTTACATTATTGGTGTCCTCACAGTTGGTTATGGGTGGCTATTATTCCAAGAAGCTTTATTTAGGGTTGGTTTTTATTAGCTGAGTTCTGCATTTCTATCAGCATTATTCGACTTTTGGGGAAAACCACAAGGTTTATGCCTTTGCGTGCTCTTGATGTTGGTTACTAGCCAGTAAATAACCTCTTCTCCTCAGCCTCATGGTCTACCCTACCTAATGTCGAACTATCACCCTTTCTTGCAATCTAAGGGTTATAAAGATTATGGTTCCACCATGCTTGTCTCGAAGGCTCTCACCTACTGTTGATATGGTTGGCCTCTGGTCTCCATGTGTTTGGTTCCACTGAGCAAGCCCTTGATTATTTTGATTCATTAGTTACAAAGACCGATTTTGGTAAACTAAACCAGTCTCTCCTGTCGGGAATTGGTTGATTGTCATAAGTTTGTTTGAGTGATTTTGACATCCGCTTTGATTGTTAGCTCGTCTTTGTTTGATCTGGTCGATTAGAGAGTTGTAATTGGAAATGCTAATGGGCACATAGTCACTACCTCCTTTTGTTATGACAGTTGGATCAACAATGAACATGGTTTAATTGGTTGATAAGCATAAATGAATAAGCACAGAAAATCCTTCTTTGCATTATGTGTTGGTCTGTGTGTTTCCTACAACGTTGTATAAATTGAAGTGATGGTTGTTGTTAATGTGTGCTTAAATTGGCCGATCGATATTATTGCAAATTAAAATTGATAACCACAGCCTTGTTGTCTACTGTGTACAATTTATAGACATCGTGCATCATTTTGTTTTATTACACCATCAAAGATAAGCATGGGGTTTTGGTAGTATGGTTTCATTGAAAATTTAATTATTAGATTTATCAAAGGAATGGAATCGGGCAAGTTTAAAAGAGTCTGTCCAACTCAGGAAAGACCTGTGTCTATATTAGAAATTAATTTATGGGAAGTGGTTAATGTTTTTGTGCTGAACAGAGTTGAAGCAGTATGACTGTGTGTTCATTGGATTTTGTTTTAATATAAAAGGAAAGGAATTGAAAAGAAACAAAATTATTTAAAAAAAATGGGTGAAGTCATGACGATTCTAAGTATGATTATTCTATGTTAATTGAAATATTTTAAGGAAATTGAATGTGGACAGTGAATAAGTGTTGGCCCTTGACTAAGTTTTGAGGATCCTTGGTCATGTTTGACCTATTTTTGGGACTTCGACAGGCTGTCAAAGGTGGAGCGCAAGATGAAGCGAAGATCGCAGGATCTCGGCCCCTTTTAGGGACCTTTTTGGGATTCAAGATTATGTAATGGGTATGGAGATGTTGGCCCATGGATTTACCCATGCTTAGGCCCATTTTTTAATGTATAAATAAGTAGCTAGGTGATGTAAGAAGAGGCCAGTGTGCTAAGTGTTGAAGTTTGATCTATGTGATTGAAAGTGCTAAGTGTTGAGTGGAAATTGCTTTTGTGCATACTGTATGAGGCTTGTAGAGCTCAATGCAAGTGGGTGTAAGATATTGAGAAGAGGCTTAGTGCTATAACCTAGCCTGGGGAAGGAGGATCTAGCGAGGTGCGTAGATCTCCTATCCTCTGTGGAGTAGGGTTTTTGTGGCTCTGTGCATGTAATTGATTGAAGAAGCTAATAAAGAAGACGAAGAGTTGGTGGACGTAGCCCCGGGATCAAGGTGAACCACGTACATGTTGTGTTTCTCTTCTTTGTGAAATGTATTGATGTGTTTATATGTTAACTTGATTAGTGCTTCGATATAGATGAATGGTAGATAGATATGTTAATGTTATGTGCTTAATAGTATGGATGAATACTAGATCTAGCCCATGTGGATGTGCTTAGTGCTTGAATATAGTAGATCTAGTTAAATACTACAATGGTCTGTAATTAGGGTTTAAATGCGTTGTAAACTAAGACTAGATATTGATGAAATATAACTGCTAAGTGCCCTATTAAGGTGTTACAGTCACAGATCTATGTCCTAGCTAAGGTTTCAGACAATGGATTCTTGCAACCACCCATTCCTCTACCTCAGGTGAGACTTCATTTGCTTCATAGGTGTTGTCGAAAGGGCCAGTAGTTAGGGTTTTTTTGGTGCGTTGTTGTAGCGTTGAACCCTGGGTCTGCCCCTGTGCCAACAAATGGTTTTTTTGTTAGGACCGAAACTGTGATTGCTGGGAACTGAGGAAGAAGAAGCTCTGTGCGAAGATCCGACCTGAAACTATGAAAATCTCTGTGCATAGATCTATTTCCCTAGTGCGCAGCATTCCACTTGACTTGTGAAGCTCTGTGCTAAGAAAAGAATTACAATCCGAAGAAAAGATTTAAGATCTGAAATCTTTGTGCTCTGAGAAAGGTAAAAGTGAGAATTTTTTCTTAAAGAGGTAAGATTTGCAAACTCTGTGCTCTGATAAAGGTAAGAATAGTGAAAAGTTTTAGATTTGGAAGCTTTGTGCTCTACTGAAGATAAGATTAGTGGAAATTTTTGTTTCTAAAGTATGGATCTAGGTATGTTTGATCAAATTTTTCCTAGCTTGAAAACTAGATCACTGATAGATGAAAGAAGATTTGATATGAGTAGATCTGATAAGAATAGTGAAAGATATGTTATACCTATGCATAGAGAGAACATTTGGACTAACAAATGGATGCAAGATCCTAGAAAGAATCTTTTGTAGGTTAGATACTATGATCCTAGTGTGAAGCACATCAAAGGTTGGGGATCATTTAAAAGAAAATGAGGATTAACACTTTGTTACAGTTGCAGAAGACTGGGACATCTAGCTAAGGAATGCCCTGGTAGAAGATCTAGTTGCCTTTTCTATAGAGCTATGGACCATGAAGTATTGGATTTCCCTAGAATGATTACTAAGGTTGAAAGAATGAATATGAACCAAGAAAACCCTAAGGTAGATCCAGAAACTGAGATTATGGTAGAACCCCAGAAAGAATCAGAGAAAATATTGCTATAGATGAAAGAAACCCTGAATGACCACCGACATATCAACTTCTCAGAGATATTCAAAGAAAAAGAGTGCATTGAAGAAAGAATAGGAGACTTCGACATTGAATGTGTTTTGGATGAGGAAACACAGATAAATATCATGACCGAAAGAACTTGGGAACTTTTAGGGGAGCCTGCTATGATTCCTTCATTGGGAGGAATAGGATTATTTAGAGGAAAACTGATAACCCTATGTGGAAATCTCACCCAGATATCTATGAGTGCTCATGGAACTTCGACAGAGGAAGATTCTGAGGTTGTTAAATTTATTGAGAACAACGCTCCATTTACTATGTTACTAGGAAAACCTTGGATTGAAAGAGATCGGGCCAGAAGGAAGGAAGAAGAAGTCTTAGAGAAGAAGAAGCAAGAGTTGAAATATTTCATGACTAGGAGGATCGCACAGCTGATTGAAGAACAGGAGAATAGATCGAAGCTACTTAGGACCAGATACTTGGATGTCAAAGTTGCAAGAACACAAGAATATTTGCAGAAGACTGAAGTACCTATCCTGGATAGAGAAGATGTATTACCCTTGAATATTAGGAAAGAATCTCAACAACGCAAAGTTACTATGCCAAAAGAAGACAAGAATCAGAATGGAAAGATGAATAACGAGATGAAGCTCACCGAAAAGAAGGCTCAATAACTTAGCAAGAAGAGAGAAAATATCGAAAAGTTATAGAAGGGTCCAGAGGGAACTTCACAAAGGGAAAATGTACAAAACAGGAACTTCTTCTAGATATCAAAACAACGTCACATGGTACTTTTCCATAGCGAAGAAATATAGTCGTTGGGAATAGTATAATCGTTAGACTGACACCTCGAACGGGTAGAAAGGCATTTATGGTCACACATCTCACCATCAAACCAAGATGAAGATTGTACTCACTACTGATGATTTTGACTTCATCATAGCATCCCTAAACGATGCCTCGCAGGAAATCGTGGAGAAAAAAGAAGCCAAGCAGGAGGAAATGTATGATAGAATTGAGGTTGAACTCCGAGGGGTACAGCAGGCCCTTCAGTCCAGTCGCATAGTGTCCATTGTGCCCCTACCATCAGAAGAACCAGAGTTGCGAGATAAGCCAGCCCAACTCTATCGAATAGCAGATGCAATCGAAGCTTGCCTTCGTTGAGCACAAGAAGAAATAGAACAAGCCACCTAGGCATTGAAGCAAGTGCAAGGAGTACTGGAGCAAGTCGTCAATGCAGCTAAACAATGCCTAGAGGGACCTTTCAATGAAACAATCATACAAGAGTTCATTGAACATGAGGTCGTGGCACAACAACAAGTCAAAGCAGCTCGATCCAAGCTCGAGGCTTTTGAAACTAAGCTACCCAGATCAGAGTGACTCGGGATGAGTCACAGGTGAGTTTTGGAGGCATGTTGGCCCTTGACCAATTTTTGAGGATCCTTGGTCATGTTTGACCTATTTTTGGGACTTCGACAGACTGTCGAAGGTGGAGCACAAGATGAAGCAGAGATCACGGGATCTCGACCCCTTTTAGGGCCCTTTTTTGGATTCAGGATTATGTAATGAGTATGGGGATGTCATCCCATGGATTTATCCATGCTTAGGTCCATTTTGTAATGTATAAATAAGTAGCTAGGCGATGTAAGAAGAGGCCAGTGTGCTAAGTGTTGAGGTTCAATCTATGTGATCGAAAGTGCTAAGTGTTGAGTGGAAATTGATTTTGTGCATATTGTATGAGGCTTGTAAAGCTCTGTGCAAGCGAGTGTAAGAGATTGAGAAGAGGCTTAGTGTTGTAACCTATCCCGAGGAAGGAGGATCTAGCGAGGTGCACAGATATCCTGTCCTCTTTTGAGTAGGGTTTGTGTGGCTCTGTGCATGTAACTGATTGAAGAAGCTAATAAATAAGACGAAGAGTTGGTGGACGTATCCCCAGGGTGGGGGTGAACCACGTACATGTTGTGTTTCTCTACTTTGTGTGATGTATTGATGTGTTTATATGTTAACTTGCTTAGTGCTTCAATATAGATGAATGGTAGATAGATATGTTAATGCTATGTTCTTAATAGTATGGATGAATACTAGATCTGGCCCATGTGGATGTGCTTAGTGCTTGAATATAGTAGATCTGGTTAAATACTGCAATGCTCTGTAATTAGGGTTTAACTGCGTTGTAAACTAAGACTGGATATTGATAAACTATAAGGTGTTACAGTCATAGATCTATGTCCCAGCTAAGGTTGCAGACACTAGAGTCATGCGACCACCCCTTCCTCTACCTCGGATGAGACTTCATCTTCTTCACAGGTGTTTCCAAAAGGGTCAGTAGTTAGGGTTTTGTTGGTGTGCTATTGTAGCGTTGAACCATGGGTTTGCCCCTGTGCCAACAATAAGTTTTAACACATAGTAATTGTTTAAATTGGTGTTGGATCATTTGCATTAAATACATAATTGTTTTATGGATTACTTAATTGTTTTATCGAACAATATTCGCTCTTTTTCCCTACCATTATTTCACTTTTTGCACACTACAATCCCGTCTCCTTCCCATATTCATTATCCACTCCCTATTCCTAAAATTTAATTACAGTTAAGGGAAACTTTGTATTATGGCAGTTAAAAAGATTGCATGAGGATGAATTACAGTGATATATTATTTTGGTTTACAATACAGTTGATTGTTTGATGTATGTGAGAAGTAATCGTGATCTTTTACTCTTCATTTTAAAACTTTTTTTCTCACTACAACCCCTCACATATCCCAGAACCCTTGTTCACCCTCTTCTCATTGACGACTACTAAACAATTTGTATGGATTGGATTGCATGAGTCTGATATGTTGCTAAGACAAATTTTATTTCATATTTTAAAAGAGTTGTCATGTATGGTTGTTAAAGAAACTATTTTATAATCAATTATGCATACAGGAATGAGATTTTTCAGCAGAGGTAGTCATGGCAGGGCTAACCGAGGAAGAGGTAATTGGAATAGGGGACCTAGAAGGCCAAGATTCTCTATACACTTTGATGCAGACTCACAAGAGTTACACCAGCTATTTCAAGTTGGGTTTTTTAACTGGATTGGACAAGGAGTGGTCCAACCTAGGCCTAAAAGGCCTCCCTTCCAAGCCCCACAGGTCCCTAGTATCCCAGTGCCTCCTCATGTCTCAATGCAACCTAAAGTCCCGGAAAATGAAGGATGGCAAGATATTGTCCACCCGACAATCTCCCAACATCATGGATGGCCTAACTTCTCTTTACCTCCTCCTCTGCCTATCAATCAAATTGTCCAAGATTTCCCTGTCCACTCACCAGTTCAGTCTTCCCATGCAAGAAAAAGGTTGAAAACCAAGGCCCACCATGCCCTTGACAAAGGAAAATCCATTACTTCCCCTTCCTCACCTTCAAATGACTCTGATAAATTTGTGACCTCTCACATGCATTTGAGAGATGATTTCTCTCATGTGATCAATGAGATTAGGCCTAAAGGCTCCACGCAACCTAAGGAAAATTTATAGAGATCAAAAGGTGACATCAACAACAAGGGAAAGATTGCCTCCCAGAGTGGAAAATATGGATTTTAAGTTTTTATTTATTAATTTTTTAGAACAGTTGACTTCTGAATTTTTGGACAGCACACTAATTTTTGGATATATGGGTAATATATTTTTGGAAATAATTTCAATTATCATTGAGATAAATTGTCAAATATGAATGTGTTGATGGGAGTCACAAGAAGGAATGTTTTGTTTGATTAACTAGTTATGTTATGATTGTTAAAATCTAAAGGGAGTCACAAGGGGTCCCACCTACTAGTTATTATTTATTTAAAAACCCTTATTATTATTTATTAGTTTCCCCCTTAACTATAAAGTTGGTTGATTTTTAGTTAACTTAACTAGGGAAGTAGTTCAACTACTTTAACCAATTATAATTTGCTTAAAGGAAAAAGGAAAGGGAGGAACAAGAGGAGAATACGAAAAGCATACTAAGGTTTGATCTTGAGTTTTTGTTGAAAAAAATTAGTTTTCATTCATTCCTTAATTCATTAGAAGCCTAATTATTTTATATGATAGCAGGGTCCTATTGTAGAAAACAAGATTCAGGGTTAAATTATATCATTCAAACACTTGTTTTCAGAGGTGTTGATCTATCTTTGATAGTCTGTGTAGACTTGTCTGTTTATGAATTAGATTTCATGACTGACAAAGGCTATTGTGCAGAGCCAAGTGGGCAGAAATTTGTGGCAATTTGATCCATCTTTTAAAGTTCAGTTTTTGATTTTTTGTCAGAAGTCCTTTTGTATGTTTCATTAGGGATGTCTAAGTTTGACTTTGGTCCAAAACTTCCTCAAAAAATTTTGTAAAGAGAACGATTATTTGATGAATTGGAATGAAATAAAGGATTTCTTTATGTCTCGTCTCTTTTGATTATCGACTTGTTGTCTTTACTTCTGTCTCTATATTTATTTCAACATTTGTTATGTTCAGAAAAACACATAAAAATGAATTTTTCAGCAAGCTTTTATTTATAAAAAACCAGCCTAAGCACTTGTAAACAATACGTGTGAATTAGGATAACATTTTTGATGGCTATAAACATAGGGTGATATTTCTGTCTATCTTTCTTTAGCCAAGTAAGATCTGAAAATGCTTGAGTAAGATTATTTCATATATTTTCCTCAACATTTATTTGGTGACCATACTGGGGAGACCTTCAATATCTCTCTGGTTAATTTTTATGCTTGATTAACATCGAATACATTTTTTTTCTGATATTGATTCTTTGATTGTTTTATTTCTTAATGACTGTACATGTTGCAAGGAAGCTCAATATTGAGACCGTTCTTCAAGATCAGACCAACATTGTCTTGAATTTTTTTAACACCATTTTAGACATTACTAATACTCGAGATGAGCTTAATCATTCGTGAGAAGCAATTGAACGAGATATTAATACCCAAGAACGTTGGGAATCTAGATGTAGACAGCCTAGAAATCAGCAATAACCTTCTTGTTTCTTCATCTTTGGTCTTCTTTTCATGTCCTTAGACTCTCATGTTTCTAGGAGAAGAAGAGGCTTATCACCTAATATTAATCCTATTGTTGAATAGGAAGAAGAAACATTGTGTTATCTACCCAACAAAGTGATCTAAGGAGAAATTTGCCTGATTCATCCAGTTCGTCTTTCTCTCCCTTACCTAGCATCCACAAGATGGAATCTAGTGGTGGCTCTGGTGGCACTGGAAGTGCTTCTTCCTCTCAGTCTTCAGCTTTGTTAATGATTGGTAGCTTATATATCCACCATATCCCTATCCAGTCTATCATGAATCCCACCAAAGTCATCAAAAAGTATGGGATTTTCCAATTTGAAGAAGACGCCACAACCACACCATGGCATGTTTCCTCCCCTCTTAACCTAGCACCTGCTACTCGTCCACTTCCTAAATTCAAAGAGAATATTCCTAGGTTTTCGGGGAATAACATTGTCACTACAAATGAACACCTGGTGGAATTTTATAATGCTTATCACGACATAGGAGCCAATGACAATGATACTTGCATGTGCTTATTCATCAGTTCCTTGGAAGGAAAGGTTGCGGCCGATTTCTTTGACCTTCCTCCTAATATTTTGTCTACTTGGGAGGAGTTAGTCTATTGGTTTAAATAAACCTATGGGCAATCTAAAATCCTAGCTAAGTAGTTATGGGATTACAATAACATCACCTATAATAATGGTGAGACCATCAAGTCCTTCAACTTACGTTTCACTAGGTTATACAATCAAATCTCAGAACTCATTCGACCTCAGAACCAAGCCGCTTTCATGCATTACTATAATGCATTACCTTCCCCATATTGTCATAGGATTGAGGAAAAATCCATTGATAACCTCAGTTCCGCTTTGCATACTTGTTTAGAGTATGAAGAACAACTTGAAAGAACAGGTATTCCTCAGGGAGAATCGGTTAAACAAAAAAACATGTCCACCCTCTTATAACTAGTACAAGATATGAATAATTGTATGATTGCATATGAGAGAAAGGGAACTTTCTCCCCTCTCACCCCTAGAGCTTCATCCTCCTCTGCACCCCCCTTTAGAAATCCAATCGAAAATAATTTTCAGCCTAAATCTATCATGCCTCGAAGTTGGTGTAAATTTTGCGAGGAACACCATGACGAAACCACATGTGAGGTAAGGAAGAGCACCAAAGATAAGATCTTTGGTAAAAGACCAGAAACTATTATCGTTGTCCTAGATTTTTCAGAGCCAGAAGATGTCATGATCATAAATACTAGGAACAAATCCTACGCTCCCAAAGGCAAATATGATCCTCCCCGCAATTATTCTAACCCGATCTCATCCTCACCAATTGCTACTGTTCAGGTTCCTAAGGTTCTTGACAGTCAAGGAAAAACTTCCCCTCTCCCCTCTTCCAAATAAAATATTATGAATTAGTTGGCCAACATCAAATAAGATGCAACCCTTCTAGACATGGTTGTCGTCCCTGAACAATAGAGACATCTAAAACAATTCATGGAAGGAAAATATTATGTTGTAGCCAACCTCTATGAAGAGGTAAATGAAGAGGATTTTTCTGTAAATAAATTAGGTGTACATAAATTTAGATACCCTGTAAAAAAATCCCCCTTTTTATATTTCTGTAAATATTATGGATAAGATCACCCATTGTTGCCTCATTGATGGTAGTTCGGGCCCAAGTTTGATGTCAAAGATTATTATGGAAGAGCTATGCTTGTCTTGCAAAAATGAAAATTCCATAAGCATGCTCTCCTATAGTAGTCTACAACAAACGACCATAGGTGAGATTAAAGATGTGACCTTAGTTTTGTGTGCACACCCTGAAATAAGGACAACCCTTAGTATTYAGGTAATTGATATGTTGGTAAGAAATTACTCAATCAGGGATGATTTTAAGGATGGAAATTTATTTTAAAATGTAGAAACCTTGGCRAATATTACTAATCCTTCATATACCAACTATAAATGTTTGGCGATACTTTTGTAAAAATATTCAAATTTCTAAGGATTGTATATAGTTTTTCTAAAATTTTGGCGATTTTTAAGGTAAAATAATTTTATCCTATAGAATTTGGGCGAATTATTTTTAAAATAGCGAATCTCATTTTTGGAAAAACCATGGAAAATTAGCCCCTGAGCGAAATTTAGCCCCTAAAATCATCCCTGTACTCAATCATATTAGGAAGAKATTGGAAAGATTTGACRGGTGGATACCTCTCAGTCGACGGGATGCACTTATCCATTCCTCGGAATGGTAAAAACATTATAGTCCTTAGAGAKGGAAGGATTTCACCTTACATAGAAAGTGTCCCACAACCTAATGTGAACTATATCAAAGAGGACCTAGGGGTGTATTCCATATTTGTTGAGGAGGATAACATTCCCTTGGATAAAATTGATCTGGATGATGGTATGTGGCACATGCACTTTGATGGTTCATGCTCTAATGAAGGTAACAGAGCTGACATTATCTTGATTTATTCTGTAGGAAAAATCCATAACTTTTCTTATAGGTTGGAGTTTACTTGCACGAACAATGTCATTGAATTGGAATCTTTATTATTAGGCATTGAAAATGCCTATAATCTTGGTTGTGGTCACCTTTCAGTTTTTGAAGATTCTGAGCTTGATGTGAACCTTGTATGTAAGATTTACTCTCCTAGAAATAAGTTGATGAAACGATACACCCAAACTATTTGGGCACTTATCTCGAACCTATTATCTTTCAACATCACTCATGTTAAGAGGGAATTGAACTCAATGGATGATTGTTTAGCTATTTTTGCAGCCTCCCCCAATCGACAACTTCTACCACACATACCTAATTATACTTTTAAATCTCTATATTGTCCCCATATCCCTGAAAATATAGAATCTTGGTAGGTCTTCCCTAGCGATGAGATCATCTGTGCTTTCATTCAAAATGAACCTTATAAGCCAAAGGAAATTATATCTATAGAATATAACAAGATTCATAAGGGCTTGACTCCTCTAGAGAGTTCGTTTTCATTGAGTGGTGTAGGAAATAAAGAGAAATAGAAAGAAGAGGAGTCGAAAAGGAAGGTGGGTGAAACCATCTCCTTGAACATTGGTACACCCGAGTCTCCAAAGAATGTTAAAATAGGTGCCCAATGTTCTGATGAAGATAAAATAAAGTTTTCCAAGCTACTTGGTGAATTTCAAGATGTTTTTACTTGGTCTTATGAGGATCTTCATGGTTTTGATCCTGGTCTTATGAGGATCTTCATGGTTTTGATCCTGGTCTTATACATCATGCCATCCCCATCAAGGAAGGCATAAAACCAATTAGGAAAAAACAAAGACCTATCAACCCTGCACTGGAAGAAACTATTCAAAAGGAGTTGGAAAAACTCTTGAAGGCTGGAATCATCTTTTTGGTCAAGTATTCTAAATGGGTTTCCAATTTGGTTCCTATTCGGAAAACAACCGATCAGATCAGATTATGCCTTGATTCTCACGCATTAACTCAAGCTAGTATAAAATATCACTTTCCTCTCCCTAACATAGAAATTATTTTGTAGCAAGTCGCAGGGTCACAGATGGTGTCCTTACTTGACATTATTTCCAGTTATAATCAAATCAAGGTAAAAAGGGAAGATAAATATAAAACCACCTTTATTACTCATTGGGGTACCTTTGCTTATGAGCATATGCCTTTTGGCTTATCTAATGCAGGTGCCACTTTTCAAAGAGCTATGCAAATAGCTTTTGACGATTTGATCGGTAAGATCATTCAGATATACCTTGATCACTTAACAGTGTACTCTAAAATCCAATCAGATCATTTTGGTCATCTAAAAATATTTCTCATGCGATGTTGGAAATTTGGCATCTCTCTAAATCCTTCTAAGTCCATTTTCGGTGTTACCGAGGGAAAGCTCCTTGGACACATTGTCTTCGATTCAAGAATAAGCATTTATCCCAAAACGATTGCTACCATCCTTAATCTGCCTGCTCCCACTTCCAAGAAGGAGGTTCAAGCTTTTATGGGGGTTATTAATTTCGTTTATAGGTTTGTTCCAAATTTTGTTGTGATGGATAACCCAATTCATAATCTTCTTAAGCAAGATCATCATTTTTCTTGGACAAATGATGTCGAACATGATTTTGTAGGAATCAAGAAAGCAATCAGTTCCTTACCAGTTTTGGCAAAACTAGATTTTGAGAAGGAATTCACGATATAAACTAACGCTACCGAGGAAGCAGTTTCTGCTATCCTCATGCAAAATGATAGCCAAGGTAATAAAAACCAGTGGCTTACATGAGTCAAAGTTTGTTTGATGATGAATTTAAATATTATTTTATTGAGAAGCATGCTTTCTCTCTTGTTAAAGTTGTTGAAAAGTTTCGCCACTTCATCCTAGGTAAGCATACGTTGGTAAAAGTCCCTTTACCCGTTGTCAAGTTTTTTCTCTCACAGACTTATCTTGCAAGGAAGCTTGCACATTGGCTTGCCAAGATCTAGGAGCGTGATTTGAATATTGTGACTTCTACCACTATCAAGGGACATGACTTAGCCCTTCATTTAGCTCAGCATGCGAACAGTGAAGAAATCGATGAACAAGATAGTTCCCTATCAACACTTTTTTACATTGATAACCAAATCCTTCATGTGTCTGAACATCCCTAGTATAAGAATTTAGTTTACTACTTACAAAACCAAAGATGCCCAAACAACTTAGACACTCATCAAATAATAAGACTTTGTCTTGAATCCGCAAGATACGTCATTATGGAAGACTTCTTATTTCGAAGATCTGTTGATGGTGTGTTGCTTCATTGTGTAAACGATGAAGACGCACATAAACTATTGCAAGAAACTCATGGTTCTTCAAATGTTTTCATTCATATAGGAGTTCATTTTTATGCTAAAACCATTGCTTTCAGGATTATTAGAAAAGGATACTATTGGCCTTCAATCTTTCATGACTCTTATGTTTTTTTGAGATATTGTGACAAGTGCCAAAAATTTGTTGGGAAAGAACGCCTTTCATCCATGCCATTACAACATGTCCTCCCAGAATTTCCCTTTTCAAATTGGGGATTAGATTTTATTGGTCCTATTAATCCTCCATCTTCAGCAGGACAAGTTTTTATTTTGCAACAACGGACTATTTTACAAAATGGGTTGAAGTTGTAAGATGATCAGGTAATTTCTTTCATTGAAAATAACATCTTTTCCAGATTTGGTCTTCCATTGGAAATTATTACAGACAATGGTTTTGCTTTCATTTCTGCTAAGCTGACCCAATTTTTAGCTAAATTGGGGGTGAAACATTTCACCTCATCAACTTATTATCCCCAAGGGAATGGGCAGGCTGAATCTACCAAAAAAAAATCTGGTGAGAATCGTCAAAAGGCTCATTCAATATAAGCCTCGTCAATGACACACTATGCTCACTTATGCCCTTTGTGCAGATCGAACTACCGCCAAGGTAAGCACTAGTTGCACTCCTTTCCAGCTTGTGTATGGTCAAGAAGCCATCCTGCCTATTGAGCTAGAAATCTCTTCCTTAAGGTTGATGCTACAAATCGAAGAATTACATTCTTCTGATGTTTCACAAAGGATAAATGCATTGCTAGCTCTAGAGGAGCAAAGGATGTTTGCCCTGGATAATATAAAAAGGAGACATCAGATGGTTAAGAAGTATTTCAACAAGAGTGTCAAAAATGACAAATTTAAAGTCAATGAGAAGGTACTATTGTGGGATTCAGCACACGTTGATAGGGGAATACATTCAAAATTTCAAAAATTATGGCTGGGTCCTTTCAAGATCGCTTTTGTCCTGGGTACTAATTATTAAATTCTAACGGATTTACAGGAGCGATTGTTTTCCTACAACACTAACGGTTCTCACTTAAAGCACTACGTGGAACCAACTTGAAAAGTTTTAACACTATTTGGTTTTTCTGTATATTAGTAGTCTAGTTATGCTTTCATTTTTCCACTATTTTTTATTTCTAATTTTACAGTAATTGGTTTCTTCTTTCTTTTTAATAGTTTTCATGTTGCTTTTGCAAATTCTATCATTTGATTTCTATTGTTTTAAATTTTGTAGTCCTATCTCTGTCATGTTTTTTATTTCTTTTCATCTTTTAGTTGATTTTTGGTCAAGAATAAGATGTTGGATCAGTTTTTCCACAGTGACACTCCTGCAAGATATTGTTAGTCAATAAAAATCAACCTTACACAGTTGTTACAATGTTTCCCCTGAAAGAACACTTGAATTCGTTATCTGCTTTCACTGATGTCTTATAAAGAAATTGGTTATGTCCCACTTCTGCTTTCCATTTCTTCATCCATTTGAGAGTTAAAAGAGCCAGTCCATAAATTTTTCTCCTTGAAGTAAGAGAAAATTTTGGTTGAATGATTATGCATACAGGATAAACCTCCTTGTACTTAACATTTTTCAAGAGTTATTCCCAAATTCCCGGTCATTTTTCCATTAAATCCGCTCACTTCCCCCTGTTGCATAATCATTCTAGTTATATATTCTTGATCTACTATTCTTGGTGTGTGAAACCATGTGTTATGAGTTCTTAATCTGTTGGAAACATATTTCCCTATGGAGTCGCCAATTTGTTGACGATAAAAATCGTAACGAGGTTTTCACTCGCAAAGTATTGCTAAAGCCTATTATTTACACTAAGATAATGATATATAATACTAGTAGGTGGGACCCCCTTGTATATTGAAGGATTAGATCAGGTTCTTATTACACACTTATGTTTCTATTTCAGTGATGCTTACAGGATTGTGCACGATTGATGATGAAATCTTGGTTTTATTTACGACAGATGGCAGATGGATAATGGATTTTATGTGTTGATTTTGTTACTCTAAGCTCTAAATTCCATGTTATAAATGGTTTATGTTCACTGGAATTACATTGATATTGTAGCCATGATTCATCATATGTTACACCTACATAAGACACATGTTAGTTATAACAAGAAACAAGAGCAATAGAAAAAGACTTGGAATAAATGTAAGAAAAGGAAACTATGCTATGCTATGTGCAAATGAAGTTAAAAGAGATCGATGTTAGTCCTAACTAGCAATGTTAGTGGCTATACGATTTTTATTGATTTATATGGGGTGCATGTGATATATGTTATAGTATGGATTTTCAATGGTTAATATGGATCGGGTGGGCAATTGGAAAGAAATGTATGCAAGTTTCGATGCATGGATTAATGGTTGGCTCGTTGTCATGTATTACGTAATTGAATGAGTGGAGGATGGAAGCGACGTGTAGTAAATGCATGTCACTCCATACTTCTCCCACTGGATGTCACCCTAGCTTGGTTATTGTTCATTTGATTTTTTCTGTGGTTAAGCTCTGGGATTCAGGCATGGAAGAAACTGCTTGACCAAGCTCGCATTTTTAAGGCCATTTGGTTAGAGGTATGTTTTTTTCCCCCATACATGAACTCACTTTGTTTATGAAATGAATGTTGGCTCGGTAAAGTATTGGTCTGTGTTTTTCTTGAGGCTGGAAACTGTGTAAATGAGCGGTGTTTTCTTTGGAATGATTGTGTGTTTTATTCGTTGCAAATGGAAAATTTAATGGTTGAAGTCACGATTTCATTGGTTTTTTTGTATGGTGGAAGCCGTGGTGGCTCTCTGTTGTCTTTATGGGTTTTTGTTGGAAGGTTTAATTCTGCTTGGCTTGACTGGTTGTCTTCTCACAATTATTGTAACCACACCTGATTGTTTTTTGTGTTATTGGGTTGTTGTGTATAATCGAACCACCTTTTGGGCACTGCATATCATTTTTTCCACCTGGTCGTAAGCTCATTTTATGTTATTGTTGTCCTCACAGTTGGTTATGGGTGGCTATTATGCCAAGAATCTTGCTTTAGGGCTGGTTGTTATTACTTGAGCTCTGCATTTCTATCAACATTATTCAGCTTTTGGGGAAAACCATGAGGGTTATGCCTATGTGTGTTCTTAATGTTGGTTACTGGCCAGTAAGGAACCTCTGCTCCTCGGCCTCATGGTCTACCCTACATGATGTTGAATTGTCACCATGTCTAGCAATCTAAGGGTTATAAAGCTTATGGTTCCACCATGCTTGACTAAAAGACTCTCACCTGCTATTGATATGGTTTGCCTCTGGTCTCCCTGTGTTTGGTTCCACCGAGCGAGCCCTTGATTATTTTGATTCATTAATTACAGAGCTTGATTTTGGTAAACTAAACCAATCACACCTATCGAGCATTGGTTGATTGTCATAAGTTTGTTTGATTGATTTTGACATCAGCTTTGATTGTTGGCTCGTCTCTGTTTGATCTGGTCGATTGGAGATTTGTGATTGGAAATGTTAATGGGCACATAGTAGCTTCCTCCTTTTGATATGAAATTTGGATCAGTAACTCGGCATGGTTTAATCGGTTGATAAGCATAGATGAACAAGCACATAAATGCCTTCTTTGTGTTATGCATTGGTCTATGTGTTTCCTACAACGTGATATAAATTGAAGTGATGGTGGTTGTTACTTTGTGTTTAAATTTCCCGATCGATATTATTGCAAATTGAAGTATTGATAACCGCGGCCTTGCTGTCTACTGTGTACAATTTATAGACATCGTGCATCACTTTGTTTTATTACACCATCAGAGATGAGCACAAGATTTTGGTAGTATAGTGTCATTACAAATTTAATTATTAGATTTATCAAAGGAATGGAATCGGGCAAGTTTAAAAGAGTCTGTCCAACTCAAGAAAGACCTGTGTCTATATTAGAAATTAATTTATGGGCAGTGGTTAATGTTTTTGTGTTGAGTAGAGTTGAAGCAGTATGACTATGTGTTCATTGGATTTTGTTTTAATATAAAAGAGAAGGAATTGAAAAGAAACATAATTCTTTAAACAAAATGGGTGAATTCATGATGATTCTGAGTATGATTATTCTGTGTTAATTGAAATATTTTAAGGAAATTGATTGTGGGCAGTGAATAAATTTTAACACACAGTAATTGTTTAAATTGGTGTTGGATCGTTTGCATTAAATACATAATTGTTTTATGGATTACTTAATTGGTTTTTCGAACAATATTTGCTCTTTTTCCTTACCATTATTTCACTTTCCGCACATTACAATCCCCTTGCCTTCCCATATTCATTATCCAATCCATGTTCCTAAAATTTAATTACAGTTAAGGGAAACTCTGTATTATGGCAGTTAAAGAGATCGCACAGGGATGATTTACAGTGATATATTCTTTTGGTTTACAATACAGTTGATTGTTTGATGTCTGTGGGCAGTAATCGTGATATTTTCCTCCTCATTTTAACACTTTTTCGCTCACTACAACCCCTCGCATATCCTAGAACCCTTGTTCACCCTCTGCTCATTGACAACTACTAAACAATTTGTATGGATTGGATTGTATGAGTTTGATATGTTGTCGAGCCAAATTTTATTTCATATTTTAAAAGAGTCGTCATGTATGGTTGTTAAAGAAACTATTTTCTAATCAATTATGCATACAGCAATGATACTTTTCAGCAAATGTAGCCATGAAAGGGGTAACCAAGGAAGAGGTAATTGGAATAGGGTCCCTAGAAGTCCAATATTCTCTATACACTTTGATGCAGACTCGCAAGAGTTAGGCCAACTATTTCAAGCTGGGTTTTTTAACTAGATTGGACAAGGAGTGGTCCAACCTAGGCTTGAAAGGCCTCCCTTCCAATCCCCACAAGTCCCTCGTATCCCAGTGCCTCCTCATGTCTCAATGCAACCTGAAGTCCTAGAAAATCATGGATGGCAAGAGATTGTCCACCCGACAGTCTCCCAACATCGTGGCTGGCCTAACTTGTATTTACATACTCCTCCGCATATCAATCAAATTGTCCAAGTTTCTCCTATCCACTCACCAATTTAGTCTTCCCATGCAAGAAAAAGGTTGAAAACCGAGGCCCACCATGCCCCTAACAAAGGAAAAGCCATTGCTTCCCCTTCCTCACCTTCAAATGACTCTTATAAATCTATGTCCTCCCACATGCATTTGAGAGATGATTGCTCTCAAGTGATCAATAAGATTAGGCCTAAAGGCTCCACACAGCCTAAGGCAAATTCAGAGATATCAAAAGGTGACAGCAGCAACAAGGGAAAGATCGCCTCTAAGAGTGGAAAATATGGATTTTAAGTTTTTATATATTAATTGTTGAGAACAATTGACTTCTAAATTTTTGGACAACATACTAATTTTTGGATATATGGGTAATATATTTTTGGAAATAATTTCAATTATCATTGAGATAAATTGTCAAATATGAATGTGTTGATGGGAGTCACAAGGAGGGATGTTTTGTTTGATTAATTAGTTGTGTTATGATTGTTAATAGCTAAAGGGAGTCACAAGGGGTCACACCTACTAGTTATTATTTATTTAAAAACCCTTATTATGATTTATTACTTTCCCCCTTAACTAAAAAGTTGGTTGATTTTTGGTTAACTTAACTAAGGAAGTAGTTCAACTACTTCAACCAATTCTAATTTTATTAAAGGAGAAAGGAAAGGGAGGAACAAGAGGAGAATAGAAGGATAAGCATACTAAGGTTTTCTCTTGAGTTTTTGTTGAAAGAATTCAGTTTTCATTCATTCCTTAATTCATTAGAAGCCTAATTCTTTTATATGATACCAGGTTCCTATTGTAGACAACAAGATTCAGGGTTGAATTACATCATTCAGACACTTGTTTTTCAGAGGTGTTGATCTATCTTTGATAGTTTGTGTAGACTTGTCTATTTATGAATTAGATTTCATGAATGACAAAGGCTATTGTGCAGAGTCGAGTGGGAAGCAATCTGTGGCAAGTTGATCCAACTTTTAAAGTTCAGTTTTTTATTTTTTGTCAAAATTCCTTTTGTATGTTTCATCGGGGACGTCTAAGTTTGACTTTGGTCCAAAACTTCCTCAGGAAATTTTATAAAGAGAATGATTATTTGATGAATTGGAATGAAATAAAGGATTGATTTATGTCTCGTCTATTTTGATTATCAAATTGGTGTCTTTACTTATGTCTCTATATTTATTTCAGCATCTGTTATGTTCATAAAAACACATAAATAATGAATTTTTCAGCAAGCTTTTATTTATAAAAAAACCAGCCTAAGCACTTGTAAACAATACTTGTGAATTAGGATAACATTTTTGATGGCTATAAACATAGGTTGATATTCCCTTCTATCTTTCTTTATCCAAGTAAGATCTGAAAATGCTTGAGTAAGATTATTTCATATATTTTCCTCAAGAGTACCCACAATACCTACCCCACACAACATAAGGAGAATTTTTTCGTCTCTCCTTAATATTACCTCACAAGTCCCTCCCTCTAGTGCTCTTAAGTGTTAACATAGAAAGGTCCATGCTACTATATATTAACTCCAACAAATTTGTTCTTATTTATTATCTACTCTCAAGGTTTTAATGGCTTCCTTTCATGGTTTCTCAGTTTCTTAGTATGGTAGCCTTTTTTCCCATGTAAAATTATAATTTCATCCCTCTATACCTATAAAAACTAGCTCCCATTTTCATATTCAAATTTCACCTCTTTTATTGAATGAAGGACAGTAAAAAGAGTCACAATCCAACTCTTCTTAGATCCTATAATGTAGGGGGGGACAAGTTGCTATTATGTAGGAGTTGGTTGCCTAGATCTAAGAATAGGTTATATCCACTTCTCTTGTTTTTTATTAACTATAGCTTAGGTTCAATATCAACATTATAAAAGTGAAGATCAGTGTAATGGAAAAGTGGTTAGGCATATTGATATTCCCTTATACCCCCTTTCCTTTCCCCTTTTGTGGTATCATATCCTCTTTAAGCGCTTATGCTTGGTTAGTCTTGGTTATTTTTTTAACTGCAAAATATCCATGCTTACAAATATTCACAATCACCATGGTATATCTACTTCATGGTGTATTAAGGAATTAAAAATTATTTGCGTAAAAAATATAGATGGAAATTATCTAAGCGTATTTAATATTAAGTATGTATCATTCCAAGGGATTGAAACCAGAGTATTACATCCCCTCCCCCTTGGAAAAACATTGTCCTCAATGTTATTTTGTTGCAGTTATGTGTAAGAATGAATAGGAATGGATATGCTTCTCAAATGGGATCTCCCATCTCCCAATTAGCCTCATTTGGTTCAAAGTTTTTCCATTTCACTTTTATGTGAGAAATGACTATGCTCTAGAACAGTGCCACTTTCTTGTCTAGGATGCACATGGATTCTCATTGGAATTATCCCTCTCATTCCACTTGAATTACAACTCAATCAATAACATGGTTAGGATCATGTACATATAAGTAATGAGACATGGAAGACATTATGTTCTTTAATGTTAGTAGGCAATGCAATTTTATATGTTATTGGCCCTATCCTTTCTAAGATCTCAAATGGTCCACAATATATGTGTGCAATCTTGGAACAAGTTCTAAGTTTTAGGGAACTTGTTTGGGGTTTAACGTTAAGGTAAACATGTTCTCCCACTTTAAATTCTTTGTCATTATTTTTTTGTCTGCATAACTATTTTGTCTATCTTAAGCTATCTTTAGATTTTGTCTAATCTTGATAACCTCTTTATCGATATCCTTAAGAATTTATAGTCCAAGCATGATTATGTTCACTAGATCATCCCAACTCATTGGGATATTGCATCTTATTCCATAAAGTGCTTCGAATGGACTCATTTTCAATGATGTTTGATAACCATTGTTATAAACAAACTCTACCAGATGTAGGTAGTCTTGCCATTTGTTTTTTTTGTTCATAATATGGATTTGAAGCATGTCTTCCAATATTTGATTTTTTTTCTTTTTGTCCACCCATTAGTTTGTGGATGATAATAAATGATAAAGTTTGATTGTGTACCCAATACTCCAAACAATTGTTTCCAAAATTTTGAATCTTTGTCATATATAATTGTTGTAAGCATCTCATAGAACCTAAAAATTTCCCTCATAAATATTTGTGCAATGTTGACTATTTTGTGTGTAGATTATATGGGAATGAAGTGAGAAGCCTTACCCAATTTTTCAAACAAAACCATGATAGCATCATGTTTTTTCATTATCCTAGGAAATTTTGCAGCAAAATCCATTGTTATTACTTTTGATTTCCACTCAAGAATTGGCAAGGGTTGTAATAGGCCTACTCGATGTTGGTGTTCGACTTTGAGTACATGTTGGAAATCTATACATATTTCTATGTATTATGCAATGCCATTTTTATTCCATGCCAATAATATTTTTTCTTGCTATAGTAATCATATTTTGGTAGCCTCGATGTCATGAGAATGGTTTCTTGTGTATTTCATCCATAATAAAAACAATTAAATCTACCGAACTAGGAATGTATAGTATATATTTGTAGATCAACAATCCATCTTCAATTATCTAGTAACTATCATATTTATTTTCAGGTGGTTCTTGTTTCAAACTATTTCTTATTTGAATGAAGTGTTCATCATCACGCAAAGCTTCTTTTACTCTAATATTTAGGTCGGGTTCACAAGTAATAATGGATGCCATATGCATCACTTGCATACTTCTACTGAGTGCATCAACTACTTTGGTTTCTTTTCCTTTTATGTGTACTATCTTAAATTCATGTTCACTAATAAAAGCTAACCATGTAGAATGTCTAACATTCAAGTTTGGTTGCTCAAATATGTACTTCAACCCATTGTGATATGTCATTAATACAAATTTTGTGTCCATCAAGTAATGATGCCACACCTTCAATGCATGAATTATAGTTGCAAGTTCTAGGTCATGAGTGGGATAGTTCTTTTCATGTTCTTTTAGTTTCCTACACTCATAACTCACCAAATGGTTATCATGTGTAAGAAATTCACCAAGTCATTTTTTACATGCATGTGTACACACTTTAAAATATATGTTTTGATCTACTATTGTTAGATTTAACCCATTAGTAAGAAGGTGTTTCAATTGCTAAAAACTTTATTCACATCTTCAAGACCACGCAAATTTTATTCATTTCTTATGTAATGAATTTATTAAGTAACCAAGCTTGGAGAATCCATTAATGAATCTTCAATAATAACCTACATATAAATGATATCATATTTGTCACATTTCTTAGAGTGGTTTAATTCATGATGGAATTAATATTTTATGGATCAATTGCAATTCCTTGTTCTAAGATGATGTGTCCCAAATAATGGATATATTTTTTATAAAAATCACTTTTGTTGATGATCCAGGTGGATATTGGTGGCCACCCACCTATTCCAACTAGCTCCTCTTATCTGTTTTTGTTCAGCACATTCTTCTATGCTTTTTTGTAATTGTGGGTTCTACACCTCTGGGGCTGTATGAAGCCCCACACATCCTCCAGGAGGATACTGGTGGCCTCTCACCTAATCCAACTGGCTTATTTTGTATGTTTGTATGTCATCACATCTTGTTGTACTTTCAGGGCCATTTTGGGGCTATAAACATTGTTTGTTTTACTCACCACAGTCAAATTGTAGACGGAGTCAGAGTTTGACTATGGAATGTGTAGTTCTCTAAAAGACCTTTCCAATGGGCTATCACGCGCCTAAAACAAAGGTCGATTGAAAAAAATTATGACCCTGGGAAGTTGAGGTACCAACTTACACCAATTTACCCATAGGGGCCCACATGAATTTTGGCATTTCACCTTCTAGGGTCAAGTTTTTGGATGTCTAGGGTTTTGGCATTCATGAGTAATATAAAAAAATGCCTCTAAAGCCTCATTGTAATCCATTATTCTCAGATGGATGAACGTAGTAGCCACATCTCTTCTCAAAGATAACTACCACCATTCGAGCAAGTGTTTCAGTTCTGCAGTTTTATAGTTTCAACCTATTTCATTATTCAGAGAGGTCTTCTCTTCATTTATTTTTCTTCGTGCATGTCCTCGACAAGATCTGGGTACAAGAAGTTGGGACTTGAACCCATCAAGACATTGCAATATCGGTTGCACCAAGCCCGAAAAAAACCCATGGGGGACGAAAATAAAGATTATGGAGTGGGAGATAATATTAAAATGTTGCTCGAGGAATCCCTCATGCGACAAAGGAATGAAATTATGGACAACTTTGCACAGATCCTTCTACGGCTTCCCACAAGAGAAGCATCTTCATCAAGCAGCCATGCAACCCCCTTCAAGGTAGATGTAAAATTTGATATTCTATTATTTGAAGGATTGATAGATGCGAATGTTGTAGATAAATGGTTGAATATGCTCGAAGGGTATTTTTCGGTCCACAATTTTTTCGATAGGGAAAATATAACTTTTTCACTCCTCAAGGTCATTCCTCGTGTTAAATACTGGTGGGATGCTTACTCTGAGCAAAGGACCGTAGAGGAATCTGCAATGTTTGTGGTGACCCTACATGGGATTCCTTCTGGGACACCATTAAAGAACAGTACTACCCTATTGGAAGCTACGAGGACCAGTACACCATATGGACCACCCTACGTCAAGAAAGGGACCAGACAATACCATATTTCACCAATATTTTCCATACCCTAGGCACCAGATTCGGTATCAAAGACTCTAAGCGTCATCTAATGCTCAAATATCACGATTGTTTGCATAGATAGCTTCAAATAGAAATGGAGTTTTTGGACATTGCCTCATTGGGAATGATTTATAGATGCATTGTCAATATTGAGCAGAAGTTTAAGCAGAAAAGGAGAGAGTTTGGATCTGCAAACTCATCGCAGTCGAAGAAGGGAAAAGGAAGCCCCAACCCACATAGCAAGGGACCAAGTCGATATGGGTGCCCTCAGGACAACCAGACCAAGACTTAACACAAGAAGGGAAATGATAATATGAAGAAGGACATGGGGAAATGGTGTGAGTACCATAAAATCCCTTGATACAACACTGAAGAATGCCACTCCAAGCAGTCCCTCATGGTCGAACTGAAGGCTTCTGAGTCAGAGGTTGATTCTGATTCTGAATCAAATCCTAAAGGAGGGAAGCAAATTATCGATGTTGAACCCAATGCCACTATCACTACCACCAAATTTTGTCCAAGCGAACCAGAAGAACTAGAGGAAGGGGAACGTATAGTTCACTCGCAAATGTGGGTAAAGGGGGGTCCACTTCATTTCATTTTCAATAGAGGTAGTCAGAAGAACTTGATTTCAGCAGAGGTCATCAAGTGGGTGGACCTACCAACGACACTGCACCTGTAGCCCTACACTATTGGTTGGCTTCTCCAAGGAAGAGATATTTGTGTCATCCAATAGTGTCGCTTTCCCTACAGCATAAAGCCTTTCAAGGATGAGGTGTTGTGTGATATTGCTCCCCTTGAAGTTTTTGATGTTATTTTAGGACAACCATATTTGTGTAAGCATCATGTTTTGTATGAGTCTAGACCCCGCAGCATTATTATTACTTTGGGTAGACAATTGTACATGATACCAGAGGTAGCATCGCCTACTTCTATTTCTTTAATCTCTGCTAATCAATGCAGTAAAGTCATCTCATAGACTGGGAATTTCGTCTTCTTTGTAATCCATGCTCACAGTAAGTAGAAGGTCTCTGCCACATCTATGGCCTCTACACATAGCMTCTCTTTGCAGTAGAAGCAAGTGGACGAGATYGTGGAAGAATACAGAGACATCTTCTCCTCACATATAGGGGTACCAACACACTACTAATTCAATCATCCAATTGATTTGAACCCTGACGCACCTCTACCTAATGGAACATTCTATCRTCGCTCACTAATGGAAAATGATGAAATCAGGCGTCAAATCCAAGAGCTTCTTCAAAAGGGGCACATCAAACCCAACTCCACCCCTTGTAGAAGCCCTATTGTACTGGTGCAAAAGAAGGATGGGACTTGGMAACTCTACATTGATTACAAAGCCTTAAACAAAATCACAGTCAAGAACTGGTACCCCATTCCCAAGATTGATGACCTTCTTGACCAACTCAAGGGAGGGAATTTCTTCAACAATATTGACCTAAATTATGGCTACTGTCAGGTTCCCATCAAACCAACTAATGTATGGAAGACAACCTTCAAATCTAAAGAAGGTCTCTCTGAATGGCTAGTCATGCCCTTTGGCTTAACAAATGCACCATCCACTTTCATGAGGTTGATGGATGATGTATTGAGACCCTTCACCAACTCCTTTGTGGTGTTATAATTAGATGAAATTCTCATCTTCAGCAGAAAGTGGGAGGAACACCTGAGACATATTCAGCAGGTTTTGAGCACTCTGTGACAACACAATCTATATGCCAACTTGGAAAAATGCTCTTTTGGCATGAACAAGGTCTAATAATTAGGCTACATTGTTTATGAGCATGGGGTACATGTTGATCCAGCTAATATAGAAGTCATTTGTGACTGGCCATCCTCGACCACACTGACCGAGCTTCGAAGCTTCTTGGGACTAGCCAACTTCTATCAACGGTTTGTATTAGGATTCTCCCATATTGCATGGGCCCTCAGCCAGGTTACCAAGGGCCATGGCAGGGCCAAGTTTGTGTGGGGGAAGGAACAAAAATGATCATTTGATGATCTGAAGCATCACTTGTGCTCAGCTCCAGTACTCTCCTTGCCCGATCTGTAGCAATAGTTCGATATTGAGACTGATGCATCTAACTATGTTGTGGGCACAATTCTCACTCAGCACAATCATCCGATGGAATACCATAGTGAGACACTCTCAGATACTATTCGGAAATACCCCACCTATGAAAAGGAAATTTATTCTATTGTACAAGACCGTCATCAATGGAAACATTACATTCTGGAAAAATAGATGATCATCCACACTGATCACAAGCCTCTGCAGTTCATACAGACACAGGGGAAATTGCAGAAAAAATACCATCAAAAGTGGTCCACCTACCTACAACAGTTCCATCTCAACATCAAGTATAAGACAAGTATCTCAAATCATGTCATTGACTACCTCAGTCAACCTCCTGTGGATGCACTCACCACTGTGCTCCATTCTTTTGAACATGAAGCATCTGAGTGGCCCCAACTTTATCAGCAAGATCTGGACTTCGCCACCACCTATCATCTATTGGGTACAGGCACTACTGTCACCAATTTTCACATTCAGGACAAACTCTTATGCCACATGGGCCATCTCTATGTTCCTACAAGCGAGCGTGCAAAGATGATTTGGGAATCCCACTACAGTCGGATGGCAGGACATTTTGGCGGGGAGAAAACTGTGGTCGTTCTTTAGAAACATTTTTATTGGCCAAAAATTTGACAGGATGTCAACAAGTATATTAGATATTGCATTTCTTGTGCCATTTCCAAACCAGCCATCAAGAAGCAAGGCTTATACACCCCTCTTCCTACTCCCGAGAAACCTTGGGGATCCATCTCAATGGATTATATGTTAGGCCTTTCATCCACCAAGAAAGGAAATGACTGTGTATTTGTGTTCGTTGATCAATTTTTGAAGATGGCCATCCTCACAAGCTGCAATAAGAATATCATAGCAACAGATACTACCAATATCTTCTTTGAATGAGTGTGGGTCCACTTTGGGATACCACAGACCATCATCTCCGAACAGGACAACATGTTCCTAATCACATTTTGGTCGAGTCTTTGGTCACTGTTGGACACCAAGCTCACCAAATCCACTGCTATCCACCCCCAAATAGAGGTCGTTAATAGGATGAGTGTGCACATCCTTCGCATGTACAATTCTAAGCATCCTCATACATGGGACGAGAGTCTCCCTATGTTCAACACAATTACAACAAGGCTCTCCATAGCTTCACCAGACATAGCCCATTTCAGGTGGGTCTGGGATTCCAACCCTTGGGACCCATTGATGTTGCACTTCCTCTTTCCACCACATAGACATACTCTTCCCATGATCAGTTTACGATCGAAAAATCCACCAGATTCATTGAGTGGATTCATCACATCTGCCAACAGGTCTAGGATATTTTTCATAAATCCAATGCTAAGTACAAGAAACACCATGATCAACACAGGGTACCACACCAGTTTCAGGTGAGTGACAAAGTATGGTTACATTTGTAGAAGGAGCACCTCATCGGGCCTCGTCAGAAGATTTTCCCACTTCGATATGGGCCTTACACTATCACCAAGGTTGTGGGTAGCAATGTTTTTGAGCTAAACACTCCACCCTTCCTTGGCCTGTACCCAGTGTTCAATGTGGACCTCCTTCGACCATACTTTCCACCATTATTGGACACCTCAGAGATCGTAGAAAAAATGACACCCATAGATCTCAACCCCAACTGCATGGAAAAGGCATCCATTGATCAAATAGTGGACACACAAGTCAAGGGCACTCGCCAGCAGAGGATCCAACTTTTTCGGGTTGTTAAGGCAGGGAAAGTTCTACACCAAGGCAAGTGGCTCACCCAGGGCTAAATCTAGCATAAGTTTCCTCACCTGATGGGGGAACTCAACGCAATGGATACCATTTCTTTCTAAGGGGGGAAGATTGATCTAGGTGGATATTGGTGGCCACCCACCTATTCAAAATATCTCCTTTTGTTTGTTTTTTTTTCAACGTGTTCTTTTGTACTTCTTTGTAATTGCGGGTTCTACACTTCTGGGGTTGTCTGAAGCCCACACATCCTCCATGTGGATATTAGTGGCCTCTCGCCTAATCCAAATAGATTATTTTGTATGTTTTCATGTCATCGCATCTTTTTGTACTTTCGGGCTCGTTTTGGGGCCCTAAACATTGTTTTTTTGACTCGCCACAGTCAAACTGTAGACAAGTTTAGAGTTTGACGACAAAATGTGTAGTTCTTTGAAAGACCTTTACAACGGGCTATCATGCGCCCATAACAAACGTCGTATGCAAAATTTACAACCCTGGGAAGTTGAGGTTCCAACTTACCCATAGGGGCCCACATGAATTTTGGTGTTTCACCTTCTAGGGTTAGGTTTTTGGATGTCTAGGGTTTTGAAATTCATGAGCAAGTTTTGTTCTCTTTAAATTTTATCCTTGTTAAAATATGAGAGTCATTTGAATAATTGAGAGAACTATGAGGTTGTTGGAATATTTCTGATGGAAGTAAAGGACTGTAACTGAATCTAGCCTCGATGTTTAATAC
>ML780928.1:346868-367597 GCA_009831015.1 Picea engelmannii
CAGAGAGAAAGAGAGGAAGATAGAGGGAGGGAGGGAGAGGGGGCAAAGGGGGGGGGAGAGAGAGAGAGAGAAAGATGATTTATTCACATTAACAGGAATGTGCGCACTTTCTTGTTGCCAATAATGTGTGTGCTCTTTAGGAACGTGTGCACTTTAGGAACGGGTGTGTGTTCCTAAAGTGTGCACGTTATTTGAATTTCAATTTTTTTTGGGCGGGAATGACAAATCTAGAATACATGTTTGTTGAGTTGGTTGCTTTGGATTTAGGTTCGAGATGACAAACCTAGTGGTTCGATCTACAAATTCATAAAAACCTCCATTTTTTTTAATACCCCTTTATATCTTTGTCTTTGATGTTATTTTTCTATAGGATAAACAATTCAGTTGTTGACAAAATTATAGACATAGATTGAGTCAACTATGCAGATTTCAAATATATATATATATTTTTTAATTATTATTGTTTACTATTTTTAATCTATTTTTGTCTTCACGTGTATCAAAATCCTATAATACATACCTCTCTTATTTATGTTATAACTTTTTCTCGGCTTAACCATTTCTCAAATGAGTTATATGTGGCACAAGATGACATCGATATCTATGATCTAAAAAAATATATTTTGATCATTTTAAGACCCTTTTAGCCTACATGAACAAAAGACATAGTAATTTCAAGAATATGTTGACTTTGATCATTTTTTAAAAAACATAAAATTAATATTAAAAATCTCCAAAAAATAGATGGCACAAGAAAAATGGGTTCTATACAAGTATAAAAGTTTTTGGAATGAAATTTCATCGTTAAGACACTCAACACCTATGCTAACGAAAACATATACCTTATATTTTGTTGGAAAAATAAGATACCACTTTTAGAAAAAATCAAATTTGACCTAGTTATTCAAAATGTCTATGAATAAAAGTTGTAAATTTAGAAATATAATTCAATTTCATATGTTTCATCTTATTACACCATATTCAAATTCATTATTAAAGTCCTTGAATAATCCCTCCAAGTTAAAAAATTGTTGTTTCTACAGGTTTGCATTGCCACTAACGCGCCATGAGAGACCATCATTAGCTTGCACTCACCCAACCATTTAATCCAAGGTTGGGAGAACCCAAAAGCACTGAGAGTATGCTAAATGTATTTCCAATTGAGTTTTTTGAAGGCTTTTGATATGTCTAATTTCAAAAGCATGCCAGGAGTTTTGGTGGTTTTGAGAGAGTGAATAACTTCATGTGCAAGAATGATGCCATATAAAATTTATCTTCCTTCCACATATCTAGTTTTATCAGGGGGAATGAGGGAGCGTAGAAAAGGTTTGAGACGATTGGCAATGACTTTGGTGATAATTTTGAAGATGACATTGCAGAGAGCTATGGGTCAGAATTTGCTTGGGTCTTCCAATTTATCTTCCATTGGGATTAGGGCAAGAAAAGTGGAATTGAGGGTTGGGAGGACAATAGAGTGGAGTTTAGAATCTTCAACAATATCCCAAATGTCCCATTTTAGGATGGGACAGTAGGCTTGATAAAAATCTGCAGTGAAGACATCAGGCCCGGGAGATTTATTTTTGGGCATGGAAAGGACAACTTGTTCGACCTCCTCAAAGTTAATGGGTCTCATAAGGGACACATTTTGTTCAAGAGAGACTAGGGAGGGGATGTGTTGGGTGATTTTTTGAATGGAGGTTTTTCGATATCTTTCAGGTTCAAAAAGCAGACTGTGGAAGTAATGAACAAGTTCTTGTTCGATGTCATGATGCTCCATGATATCGTTTCCTTGGTTGTCCTTTATTGAAATAAATCATTTATAGTGTCTACGTTGAATCATTGATATATGGAAAAAAAAATGAATTTTTTCTCCCTCCTTGAGCCAATGAATTTGAGATTTTTGTTTCCACGGAATCTCCTCCTAGTTTTCACAATCATTCAGCTCTCTCTGAAGTTGTTCTTCCTCTTGAATTGAAGTTTTTATTCTTCCTTCGTGAATTATTCTTTGTTTTAGCCTTTCCAATTTTTCGATGATATGGTTCTTTTCTTGGAAGATGTTGTCGAATTCAACTTTTTTCCATATTTTGAGTTGTTGTTTTATATATTTGAGCTTCTGCTAAAATATGTGCATGGGGGATCTGGAAAATGGGTTGTACTCAGACCACCATGATTGGATATTGGGAAGGAAGCTGGGGTGGGAGATTCAAAAGATTTTGCATAGAAAGGGATTCCTTGTAAATATAGTTGAAAGGAGATCAGCCAATAATCTGAGCCACCAAAAGGGAGGATAGAGGAAAAAGGGTGAAATTTGGATAAGAGGATAGACTCAGATACAAGGAAGTGGTCCAGGTGTGAGGCTATTTGATGGTGACCTCTCCTATGATTGTTCCAAGTAGAAATACCATTGTCAAATTCGATGTCCACCATGTCGAGGGTTTGAATAACATCAAGAAAGGATTGAGAGTCAGGGTCCACTCTTCTTGTTCCCCATTTTGTTCTCCGAAAGAGAAGTAATGAGATTGAATTTGTCCCTGATAATCCAGTGATGGAGGAGAAATAGGGATTTGAGTGAAAGTAGAGAAGTTAAAAAGGAATTTTTTTCTGCAGGGGCATTGGGGCCATACACTTTTGTGAGGAAACTGATTTGAGAGGAGCCAATCAGTTGAAAATGTGCAGAGAGGGTGTACTTAGTAGACAGGAAATTTGAAAGTGTGATGGTTGCAAGATTCCAAATGAGGGTTAGGCCTCCAGCAGCTCCTTATGCATCCAAAGCCATATATTGAGATCTTGGTAGATTCGAGAGGCCAGGGTTTGCACAAGATTATGGGGGCATTTAGTTTCTTGAATCATGATGGGGTTTTGCTTGCATCATTTTTTGTTTTAGGAGTCGATGCTTAGTTTTTCCATTAAGGCCCCTGATATTCCATGATATGAATTTCACAAGGAACATGGGGGGGGTGGGGTGAAATGAGTATGTCACTAAGGCTATGCAGCATGAGTTTACTAAAAATTCTCCTAAATTCTTGAGAAGTTGTTTGTTGCAGTGTTTACCCCAATTTTTTTCCTTGCAGGGCATTTTCGAAGAAAGAGAAGAGGAGGGTTTAATTCCAAGGGAGGGGTTTGGGGTCATACCTGGCGATGTTGAGTCATTGAAGATTTGGTTTCGTACTAGGGAATCTTTCAAGATATGCACATGTTACTCGGGAATGGAGTTAGGATATTGTTGTTTGCATGTTGCTTCTATGGAGTTCAGATCAAGATCTCTGAGATCCATGTCCTCGCCTTCGTCGGAGTCTGGATGGTCTTGTATGTCCTCCTGCATCTCTACTTCCTTGTCCTGTTGCATGCTTGTATCATGGGCAGTGTCTTTTGTTGCTTAGATTTGTTCGTTGCCAGATTAGATGAGGCTTGTTCTTGTTGGATTTCCTTATTTGTTTGTGGATCTTTGTCATGTCCTTCTTGATATAAGGTTTCAAATGAGTTGTGGGATTTAAAACCTGATTTAGAAGGTAGATGGGATTTCTTATTCTTTTTTTTCCTCGATGATACCTTCTCAAAGCCTTATGCATCTCTTTGGCATGAAGAGGAGGTGGTGTTGGCCTAAGGATTAAGTGGGAAATCCTAATAGAGATGATCATGTCGGTGGAAAATTCTACAGCGAAATGGGATGTGCTTGTAATCTATCATTTGGGCCCATTCATTATCCTGATAGAAGATGTTGATGGATTCAGGAAGAGCTTTGGTGAGATCCATATATACACAAATTCGAGAATAAGTTGTATATCGACCTTGTTTGGTGATCCCATACATCTTGACAAAGTTTCCCAGGGTGTTGTCGATTCCTTCAAGGATTTCTTGGTCCCAAAATTCTTGTGGGAGGGAATATAATCTAATCCAAACTAATTTTGTTGTGAAGTCTTCTTTTTCAGGTGAGAATATTTTTGTCCAAGGTCAGAGGTGTATCCCTTCAGAGTTGAAGAAGTATGGGTCGTTCTCAAATAATTTGTCACGGTCTTCCATATTATAAAAGATAGCGGTGAAGAAGCCTTTGGAGCCAAGCTTGAGATCGATTTGGCCCTTGGGTTTCCATGTCATTTTCATCCACCAGTCTATGGATTTTTCTATTGTCCAGATACCCATGAATTTTTCGATGAAGGGATGTTCCTGCATGTGTTGGATACAGCCTCCGATTTTCTCTATATTTACTTCATATTTTGGATTTTCCTCTGCTTTGGGGAGGCACATATTGGTGGAGCCACAATTTATAGTTGTTTTTTTATTTTGGTCTGATGGTGGTGGTTGAGGTCACGATTATGTGCTCTTTTCTTTGTCAGGGTAGGGTGTAGTGGTGGATCCTGGAGCTCGAGGTGCATGCAATGAGGAAGGGCCACATGGGTTGGAGCGACATCCTGCTAAATATGGTTGTAGGAGGGATCCTTGCTCCCTCCTTCGACAGACGCCATTGTGGAGCCGAGAAGAGGTTTGCATAAACCTTAGAAATTAGAGCTAGAGCGTTGTATTTTTCCTTGCAAATTCTCAATATTCTAGGGTTTTCAGTGAGTACCATCCTTAAAATGAGGAAAGTACTCGATATTTTCCCCCAACTGTATAACCTTATAACCTGGAAAAAAAAAACATAATCTATATTGTTTTTCAAATTAATTAATTTTAACATCAATTGAGATTCTATACCTATGCAAAAATTGTAGTTAAAGTTCATTTAAAGTACAAAACCATATTTTAATTAACTCAATGATAACTAAGAAAAAGTGTCAATAAGATTTTTTATTTTAATCTTTATTTTTTAATTTTATAAACTAATCTCCTAATAAACATAATTCATTTTTTTAAAAGATTTAATAAATTTTTAGAAATTTTGGCTAAGTTTTGAAATTATATATTTAAATAAAAATATGTGTTTCCTATGAAATCATCTTGGAAAACTATTGAAGCACAAAACCTCATTCAAAGAATGGTATCCAGGGTAAAACCACTTTAGCAATCTACTTAAAAAAGGTCATAAGTGGGGCCCATTAATATCTAAAGAGGAAAACAACTTATAAACTTGTCATGTCCTTTGGCGACACTCAATCACTCTATTTATTTTTTAATAAATCTTAAAGCAGAAAAAGACTTTTATGAAATTTTGCAAAGGCTACCTTGAAAGAGCCTAAAATGACTATAAAAAATACATAAAAATACATATAGGATAGAGAAGTGGACTCTCCAAAATAGCTTCAAGACTATTTTATTTTTTAGCCTTTTATATATATATATATATATATAATTGAAGGTCAAAAAAATTGTTAAAAGAATTTCAATTTTTTTTTTTAACTAGAACGGTTATGAATTTTATTAATAGGGAGTTCCAACTGGTCGCAGCCTTACAACCTTCATAAAAATCCTTCTACGTTCTATTACATGTTGTTGTCTTTTTCAAGGAATACAATTTTTTACTGGATCTCCATCATTTATGATGAGGTCTCCTTGGGCCAAGAGACAACCTTTGTTGGCTAATTTGTCTGCTTCTTTATTTGATTCTCTAAGAATATGATAGCATTTGAAGGAAGTGAAGTCTTGTAGAATATGTCTTAGCCTTTGCAGGTTCTTGTTTAGGCCAGCGTCATTAAACTGGCCTTTCGAATGTATCATTTTGATCAAGATTTCAGAGTCTCCAAATGCTTGCAGCTCCCGGTGTCCTCTTTCTTTGGCTATTTGGCAGACTTTTATTAAACTCAGGATTTCTGCTTGATTGTTGGTTCGTTGTCCTAGTCCCCAGCTAAAGGTTTCTTGTATTCTCCCTTCAATGGAATAAATAAGTCCTCCATCTCCCATTGTCCCAGGGTTTCCCTTGGAGGCGCCATCAAAGAAAACTGTAGTTATTCCTTGCTTCCTCCACCAACTTTGGAATATATCATGATTGTCTCTTAGCCTCCATTTAGTTTCGAGATGGGGTTTATCAATGTTGTGGATCCGGTGGGTAAGCACAAAGGTACCGAGCCAATTCTTTTCCTCCTGCTGCAGCGAGATGTCAACTTTGTGGTTTTGAGAGCTCAAAGTTTCTAGGAGAAGGCCTTTTTCTTTTGCTGCTACCATGTTGGGGGTCCATGTTGTATTGTTGAAAGTTTGCTCGTTTCTTGCAAGCCAAAGCTTCTAGCACACATATTTGGGGATGGAGATCCAGACTCTGGCCCATAATGAGTTCAATGAGAGTGAAGGGTAACGTTCCTTCCATGTTGTGAAAAGATCTACTACTGAAATTTTAGTGGGGGCAGCAACCTTGAGACCATGGAGGATGAGAAGCCAGACTTTATTTGCAAATAGGCAGTCTACAAACAAATGATCCATGGTTTCCATGGCTTCTTTGCATAATGAGAATCTGTGTGGGCCAACAATATTTCTTTTCATTAAATTTTCGCCAGTCAGGATCTTTTTATGCATTAAAGTCTAGAAGAAGAAATTTACTTTGGGTAGCGCCATTGAATCCCATACCTCCATCCAAAATATTGCAGGGAGGGATCTATCTCTCTGAGGTTGTAGTAGTTCATAGCCTTTGGCTAAGGAGTACGATCCTGAAGGTCCCCAAACCCAATTGTCTTCTTCTGTCTTGTGCACCAGAGTTGCATCTCGAAGCTCCTCTTTAAGCATTTCTAGTTGTTGGAGGAGGCGATTTGGAACGTTGTCGAAGTACCAGTCTGACCAGAAGCCATTGTCATCCCAATTTGAAATTTCATAGATGCTTTGTATTCCTCTATGTTCTAGAAATTCGTGAATTTCAAACGGGTTGGCGTTTGATGCTAGGGGTGGATGCCCCATTATCCGATCTGTCCATAATTTGACCCGCTTGCCATTTTCTGGGATGTGATACAGGTTTTGGATGAAGAATCGGGCTCCTTTAATGAAAAGTTGTCATAACAGCGTGCTCTTCCTGCTGTTGACATTTTGTAAATTTATGATTTTAGCATTTGGTATGTATTTGTACCTCAACGTTTTGCTGACAGGGTGAATGGGATCGTTGTGCATCCTCCATAGAATTTTACAGCTCAATGTTGTGTTAACGAGATCTGGATCTCGGATTTGAAGCCCGCCTTCTCTCAGGGGCCGCTTTGTTGTATCCCAGTTGACCAGGTGAAATTTGCGTTGGTTCCCTTTCCCACCATGCCACAAGAAGTCTCTCAAATATTTGTTGATTTGCCAAGATATCGACTTGGGTGCCAAGAGGTAGGACGCTTGGTAGATCGGCAGTGATGAGAGGACTGCTTTTATCAAAGTTAGTTTACCTCCGTGAGTGAGCCATTGACCTCCCCATGCAGCGATTTTGCCTTTGATTTTTGTTATAACTCCTTCCCACAGGTTGACTTTGTTTATGCCCAATGTTAATGGCAGCCCAAGGTAATTAATCTTTTCCCATTTTTAATGCCCAATGAACCCCAGGTTGCATGCTATTGTTTGTGTTTCGTGCTCTGTTGCATTCCAACTGTAGACATCGCTTTTCCTTTCACTTATCAGTGCTCCAGACACTTTGCAATATGCTTGGAGAGTATCCTTGAATGCAGACGCTACTCTGTTAGAAGCTCCTCCAAGCATGAGAGAGTCATCCGCGAACAGAGCGTGATTTAAAGGTTTAATATTCTTCGGTATTCTCAAGCCTGGGGCAGCTCATGTTATCCTATCCTGCTCTAGCTTCCTGCTGAGTGAATCCGCCATTAAAATGTATAGAAATGGAGAGAGGGGGCATCCTTGCCTCAACCCCCTCGAGGATTTAAAAAATTTTGTTGGCCTCCCATTTACCGAAGGGGCTATCCATCGGCTGTAGGTGCAAGATTGTATCAGATTTACAAACTCTTGCTCGAATCCGAAGGAAAGAAGCACTTGATAAAGGAAGGACAGCTTTACTCTATCGAAGGCGTTGGCCATGTCTAACTTAATCAGCATGCCTTTCTCTTTTCTGAGGTTGCTGGAATGCATAGCTTCCTGGACTTGGATTACATTGTCCAGGATGTGTCTCCCTTTGACGAATCCTCCTTGCGAGTCTGAGATGAGTTTGCCCAACAGAGGCTTTATTCTGTTTGTAAGGAGTTTTGCAACTATCTTGTAAGAGGCGTTACATAGGGAGATTGGCCTGAACCTATCAAAGGAGACGGGATTTGTTTCTTTCAGGATTAATGCAAGGAAAGTTGAGTTGGTTCTACCACCCAATTTTGCTTTCTGTAGGAATCCTTTTATCATTCTGATGAGGTTAGGTTTGATTATATTCTAGCATATCCTGTAAAAATGAATGGTAAACCCAGCTGACCCTGGGGCTTTGTCGGGGTCCATGGACCAGATGATTTTGTTGATTTCTTCTTCTTTGGTTGGCATCAATAGTGCTATGTTATCTTCTTTTGTGACCAGTTCCAGAATGTTCTTGAGGAATTCTTTATTGCCTTCTTCATTATCTTCGTTCTCTTTGTTGTAAAGATGGTGGAAATGTGAGACAGCAGAAGCCTTTATTTGGTCTATTCATGTGCAGAGCTTCCCTTCATTGGTTGTAATCTCAGTGATGTGGTTCCTGGAGAGATGAGCTTTATATTGACGATGGAAGTAAGATGTGTTTCTGTCTCCAGCTTCAAGCCAAAGGCTGCGGGACTTTAGTCTCCAATATTCTTCTTCGTTTCTGAAGGAACGGTATGTTTTACATTGGGTTGCTTGCTCCTTATCCAATTCTGTTTTAGTAATATCTATTGTTTCCATTTCACTCTGCAACTTTCCCTGCTGTTGCACTGACTCCTTTCTTTGGGTATTGGGATTGCTTACTGGGAGTTTACTCCATTCATTGAGGGCCTTTTTTGTTATTTTTAATTTTTGTTCCCAAACATAGTTGGGAGAGCCAATGACTGAGGTGGACCATGTCAGTCAGACCATCTCTGCAAAACCACTCTTTTCTTTCCACAATGGACTGAATCTGAACGGGATTGGCCCTAGTTTTTCTTCCTCCTCTAGCAATAGCAGGATGGGTTTGTGGTCCGAGGTGAGCTTGGGGAGGATGGCTGAGGAGATAAGCTTCCTTTCCGTCATCAAAGTGCTTTGGACCAAAAACCTATCCAATCTGGCAGATATGTGATCCTCCCCTGTCCTATTATTGGTCCAAGTGTAAAGCCCTTTGTGTGGTTTAAAATCCATTAGGTCCCAATATTGTATCATGTCTTCTACTACATAAATCATTTGATCCTTACTGTTCCTTCCTCCCCTCTTTTATTTATCATTCATGATGAGGTTAAGGTCTCTAGCAATGATTATATTGTTTGGGGAGTTTAGTTCTAGAAACTCATTTAAAGTTTTCCAACAATCTTTCTTTTTAGAATGCAAAGTCGGTACAGATAAATTGAATAATGCGATGGTTAACTTACTTGCTATGTGCTTCAGCTCTGTAAAACTCCAGTGTTGAGTGTTGTAGGAGTTGACGAGCCTGAACTGTTCTTCCTTCCACAGGGTTGTTATTCCTCCGGAGGAGCCCCTTGCACTTATTGCTTTTCCTGTATTCTTCTGCCAATTCTTTTTGTTGATCTCTAAAAGGGATTCCCCTTTGATTTTTGTCTCTTGGAGCATGAGGATGTTTGTTGGTTCCGCTTTCATCAGATCCCTGACCGCTTCAATTTTCGACAAATTCCCCAGACCTCTACAGTTCCAAGAGACGATTCTCATTACTTATTGTTGGGGGTGGTTGGGCATCCTTCTTTTAGAGACCTTATTCTTGTGTTTCTGTCGATTGAGATTTCTATGGTAGGTTGGCTTCCTTGGGTCTTTTGTCTTTCTGCCTCTTCCTCCCTTGCTTCTCTGCGGAACTTCCTTCCTGCTCTTTTGGCTGGCCTTTCTAGGATCTCATCCTCCGAGGAGCTTGGTGATTCTAATACTTTATTTCTGGCTATGTCAGCGTATGAGGGAGAGGGGGCTACTTCCAAGGTTCTCGCCGTTTGCCCTTGTTCCCCTGTGTCTTTCCCATTTTGGGGGGGTTTTGATTGTTCAATGTTGTCCATATTTGCTTCTGGTTCTTCTATGTCCTTGTTGAGCTCTACTGCTTGAGGTCCTGATTTCGGCATGGGATTGGAACTCCCGTCTTTTTTCTCTTGCCCCAATTGCCCAAGGTTGTTGTTCTTTATTGTTCCTTTGCTTCTAGATTTTGTTGTCCCTATTTTCTGAAATGTGATCCATTGATTTACTTTCGCATTCTCACTCTCTTCTGCATTCTTTTTTTTACAGTGTCTTGCGAAGTGGCCGTAGCCATGGCAGTGTCGGCATTTGAAGGGTAACTGCTCATAATCTAGCTCCTGTATATGCGTCCAATCTGCAGCAGTTAGTTTGATTGCCTCTGGTAATCCTACTTCCAGATCAACCTCCACACAGATCCGTGTGCATGAGTACTGGTCTTTTCTCACTGCTTGGTCAATGTACCTTCCAAGCGTATTGTCGATTGCATGCAATGATTTTTTATTCTAGCAATGTAAAGGAAGATGAGGTAGACGGACCCACACTAGAATGGTGAATGGCACATCCTGAGCTGGATCGAAATCCGAGGTCCATTTGTTCAGATATAACCCCTATGGCCCCATGAAGTATGGGTCGTTTCTGAAAATGAGGTTTTTGTCCTCAGAGTTTTCGAACATGAATACAAAATATCCTTTCCCTACAAAGTGACTCTTTATTCCTTCTGAGATGAGCGGGCTCCAGTTCCTCTACACCTAAACTTCGACGGATTTGGGAGAGGGCCAGAGCCCGGTAAACTGCCCGATAAGACCTCTATCTGCTAGATTGACTGTCAATCTGCATGTTTCTTCTAAAGGTAGTTCAACGCTTGGGATGCAATCCAACTTCTTTACGAATTTATGTTGTGTTGCAGACAACGGTCTTTTGGGGGCTTTAGCAACGAGCTTCCTGAAAGCTTCAAAATCTAGCAAGGGGGGTGGGGGGGGGGGGACGGCGCCCCCTCCAACGTCCATGATTAAGGAAACCCTACTCGATGTGCTGAGATCCTCGCGCGCTAGGTCGCGCTCCCGTTCGCCAATCTCAAAAATTTCACTAACATACTCCTTTAAAGAATTTCAATTTTTAACTCACTTTTATTTATGTAATAGATTTTTCATTTTCTAATTTTAATATTTTTTAATTTTATAAAAAAAAAAACTAACAATGCAATAGAATATTTTAAATTTAGCAATTAATTTCATATTTAAAAAATTCTTAAAATAAGTCAACTTTGTTTTACTTGAGATAATTGCTACTCTCTCAAGATAATTGTTCCTCTCTTAGCTCCTCGAGTCCTTGCTCATAATAACAAAACTAAAATAATGATGAATAATATAAATAAATGTTACAACTAAAAGTTCCTCTCTAGTCATTGCTCATAATAAAAAAAACTAAAGTAATGATGAATAATATAAATAAATGTTGAAACTAAAAGGAAAGTCCTTTGATTGGATTCTATTTTGTTTAGTTGTGCTTTAAAGCTGAAAAATACTTTTGTGAAATTTAGAAAAATACTTGTGAAATTTTGCAAATTTTTTGAAGGAGTGTAAGATGACTATGATAAGTAGGATAGAGAAGTGGACAAGTTCATAGTTATGAGAGAGTGTTTTATTTTTTTAGGTTTACTAAAGTATATTTTTATTTTATATTTAAAATATGGAAATGAAAAAATCACAATTTTAATATGAAGATATTGTTGTAATAGTAATAACAATTTAATTTAAAGTCAAGAAAATTGTGATGTAAAAAAATGCATAATTTGTCAATTAGGTTTAGTTGGGAAGAATGATTGTTATCCTATCCACCTAAGTTCAATTCCTGACATATTGAGCTCTTAACAAGTATATTATTGTAATGTCTTAGAGCCATGTTTTCCTCCAACTTTATAACTTGAAAAAAAAAATTAAATGCATTATTTAACTATTTTTTATTTATGAAATAGATTTTTTATTCTCTAATTGTTTTTCATTCTCTAATTCTTTTAAAAAAAACCTCTTACATGTAATATTCCACTTCTATCAAAATTTATTAAGTTTAATAATTGATTTTATTATTTAGATGGAAAAAATTGTAATATTGAAATGTTCAAATAAAAATATAATAATAATTAATTAATATTCTAATTCAAGGTCTTTCTTTCAAATTTCAATAAATTTATTGTAATTACTAGGTTTGACATTCTAGTTGATACCAACTTATAAAATAATATTTTTATAAATAAATAAATATTCAATAACCACATTACACAGTTAGTTCTAAGGGTTAGCTTAAATAATCATGAAGCAAAGTACCATAAATCATAGGAAAATACTCAAAAATTTACACAATTTATCATCCATAAATCATAGAAAAGTACTCAAAAAAATTTAAATAAAAATTTCATTAAAAAAAAAACTACATAATATCATTTTCCTATAAATAAACAATACTGCTAGTAGCTATCTAAAAACTTTAACCTAATTACCAAATCCACCATATATAAAAATAAACAATACTACACAATACCCTTCACATTCTTTTAACATATATTTTGGGTGAATATCCCTTCACATTCTTTTAACATATATTTTGGGTGAATATATATTTTGATTTACCCAAAATACTGCATTGAATAGTTTGAAACATCAAACATAAAGGGACTTACGACAAAACTCTCTAACACATTAATAAAATTGTTTTGCTTTCAATTGCATTAATAAAATTGTTTTGCTTTCAATTGCAACCATTTATGAAAAGACCATCTCCAAAAAAAAAATTCAAAACCCTTTAAAACTTTCGGTCTAACTCAAACGAAAATCCTGATCCGTAGGGCACTATGATTAAAAAAAAAAAACCAACGGTATTTTGGATTCCAAATTTCAACTTAAACATTAGGGCATTATGATTGCAAAAACAGCCAACGGTCTTCTGGACTGCAAATTTCAACCTACTTCAACACCAAACAAGTAACTATGGAGCCATCTAAAGAAACAGTCAATCATATTCGCCACATTTATACTCATCAATGAGTTCCCGCACGTCGGTTGGGGAATCAGCAATTTGCTTGCAGAAGCTCAGGACTTTATATAGAGGGTTTTATCGTCCGAGAAACTGGGACTCCAGGATTTCACGGGAATCGCATTTCGGGGCTGCAGGCAGTAAGAAGGCGGGAAGTCGTCAACGAATATGACGCTCTTGAGATCCCTCCCGAGGAAAGAAAGGTCTTTTATGGAGACCTGGGTGCCTTCAAGTTTTATGCAATGCTCGCTGTACAGGCGGTGGGTGGCGGCGATTACCCGATGCTCAGGGTCGAATCGCGCCAGCAGCCCTTCCACCACGGCATTCGCATACTGTTTCCCTGAGGCGGTGAATACCACGATTTCGTAGAGCCCGCCCAATTGCTGTAGTAGATCGTCCGCGCCCGGCCTCTTCGATACGTAAAACGAAGGGCCGCCGCCCTTGGCAGCAATATTAGGAAAGGTGATGGTAAAATCGTGGCCCAAACCCGATACCTGGCTCGAACGTATGAGTGTTCCGTCTAGGTCTAGTACCAGCGTTTTCTTCTTCGCGTCTTCCAGGGGAGGCAAAAAGCCCTTGGAGGGTTTAGGCACACGCGGGGCGAGTGCAGGCACATGGCATTCTGATCCAATTTCACTGCCCCTAACAACATTGGCATTAGGGTTATCAGTATAAGTAGACTTTCCTTGGCCTTCGCCTGCGTCGATATCCATCTTTTCGCTACAGCTTGAATTCCCCATATCCATTAATCAATGTTCTTAGATGGAGCAAGGGTAAATGTGACTTAGCACGCCCTATTTGGTTTGCACAATCAATAAGAAAGCTGTACAAATGGAGAGAGGTAAATATGAAGGAGAAAGTTGTACAAATGGAGAGGTAAATAGGGAGAGGAGAGGAGATTCCTATTGTGTCTTAGGAATGTAAGAAGATGTACAAATGGAGAGAGGTAAATATGAAAAAGAAGATGTAAAAATGGAGAGAGGTAAATATGAAGGAGAGGAGATTCCAAGATGTAACAAGATAGTTGTATCCAACAATAATTTATAAGATTGTGTTGTTTGTCAATCTCATGATATATTGACATCTACATTATTAATAATAGGTGGGCTTGTATTTCGTAGGGTTTAGGGTTTAGTTTGTTTTAAAACACTATGTCTATAGGGTTTAAGGTTTGGTTTATTTTAAAACACTATGTCAATAGGATTTAGTGTTTGGTTTATTTTTAGGTAGTGTATTCTTGGAAGGATGATCGGATTGATCAATCATAATGGGGCAAAATCTTTAAGAGCTTCATTTCACTATACACAAAACTTGGATCAACAAGTGAAACTATGACCATACCTAAAATTTATGTCTAATTCATGCTGAATTTATCACTAGAAAAAGGATCTTCCTTTTGCCACAAGATTATCTCACTCTTTTGTGTTACCATTCATTGCTATAATAAGATTAATTATATATGCATGGGTTAAGTTCATTGCTTGCCTTATTTTAAAACCATGTACCTTTGGGGTGGAGGGGTCAATTTTGAGAGTGTTTAGAGTTTTAAGTCATCTCCATAAAAAAGATGAATTGCATTGATAAGATTTACTTCTAGGTTTATTAGTATTTTTTTAATTTTATAAAAAAACTAAAAATGTAGTAGAATATTTTAAATTTAGTTATTAATTTCATGTTTAAAGAATTCTTAAAATAAGTCAACTCCATTTTACTTAAGATAATTGTTACTCTCTTAAGATAATTGTTTCTCAATTAGTTCCTCCGGGTCCTTGCTCATAATAACAAAACTAAAATAATGATGAATAATATAAATAAATGTTGGAACTAAAAGGACTTTAGTCTTTTGATTGGATTTCATTTCGTTTAGTTCTGCCTTAAAGTTGAAAAATACTTTTGTGAAATTTTGCAAACTTCTTGAAGGAGTCTAAGATGACTATGATAAGTAGGAGAGAGAAGTAAACTAGTCCAAGATAGTTAAGAAACGGGGTTTTATTTTTATTTTATATTTTTATATTATATTTAAAATATTGAATTTAAAGAATTTTTTTATGGAAATGAAAAAACCACAATTTTAATATGAAGATATTGTTGTAATAGTAATATAATTCAATTTAAAGTTAAGAAAATTGTAATGTGAAAAAAAATCATAATTTGTCAATTAGGTTTAGTTGGGTAGTTGGTAGGAATGATTGTTACCCTATCCACCTAAGTTCAATTCTTGGCATGTTGAACTCTTAACAAGTGTATTATTGTAATGCCTTAAAGCCTAGTTTTCCTCCAACTTTATAACTAGATTTTTTTTTTAAATGCATAATTTAACTAGTTTTTATTTATGAAATAGATTTTTCATTCTCTAATTGTTTTTCATTATCTAATTCTTTTAAAAAACCTCTTACATGTAATATTACATTTCCATCAAAATTTATTAAGTTTAATAATTGATTTTATTGTTTAGATAGCCTTCACAAAAAGTCACTTCCATTAACTAATCTTATATTAAACATAACTCATTTTTTTTAGATTTTTATCATAAATATGATAGACACTTTATATTTTGAAAATGCAATTTTAAATGGAAAAAAATGTAATATTAAAATGCTCAAATGAAAATATAATAATAATTAATTAGCATTCTAATTCAAGGTTTTTTTTTTAATAAATTTATTGTAATCATTGTAATATTGATTTCTTGGTGCTCTATTATTAGGCTAGAGGGATAGATTAGTGGTTTTTAATTAAGTTTCTTTTGGAATTGAGGATAGATTAGTGGTTTTTAAAAGCCAATGATTTTAGAGATGTAAAAAATGAATGTAATTTCAATTCATAATATGAATATAGTTTCTTTTTTTTTTGGAAAAAAAAAATAATTATAGGTTTGACATTCTAGTTGATACCAAATTATAAAATAAAAATTTTCATTCTCTAATTGTATAAATAAATAAAAATTCAATAACCACGTTACACAATTAGTTCCAAGGGTTAGCTTAAGTAGTTATGAAGCAAAATTGAGACCTCGATTTTCTCTCAAAATTGGAGAGGTAGCAGGTTCAAGTCTTTTGATACCCTTAAGGTTAGGCTCCATAATAAGGACTCAAGATTTACATAGTTTACCATCCATGAATCATAGGAAAGTACTCAAAAGTTTTTAAATAAGGATTTCAGTTAAAAAATATTACATAATTCCATTTTCCTAAAAATAAACAATAGTTTCATTTAACCCCGTATCACAAGGTACTGGCCTACCTAATTGCCAAATCCAAAAAATATATATATATATATATAATAAAAATAAAAACTACCTCAATACCCCTTCACATTCTTTTAACATATATTTTGATTTTTTCACATTCTTTTAACCTAAATTTTGACTTTTAACGTAAATTTTGATTTTTTCACATTCTATTTGATTTAGAATACAAAATATCACTATATTGAATAGTTTGAAACATCAAACATAAAAGGGCCTACCACAAAAACTCTTTAAGACATTAATAAAATTGTTTTGCTTTCAATTGCAACCCTTCGTGAACAGACCATCTCAAAAAAAAAATCAAAACCCTTTAAAACTTTCGTTCTAACTCAAACGAAAATCCTGATTTGTAGGGCACTCTGATGGGAAAAAAAATAAGCCAACGGTCTTTTGGATTCCAAATTTTAACTTAAACATTAGGGCATTATGATTGCAAAACCAGCCAACGGTCTTCTGGACTGCAAATTTCAACCTACTTCAACATCAAACAAGTAACTCTGCGGATCTAAAGAAACAGTCAATCATATTCGTTACATTTATACTCGTCAATGAGTTCCCGCACGTCGGTTGGGGAATCAGCAATTTGTTTGCAGAACCTCAGGACTTTATAGAGGGTTTTATCGTCCGAGAAACTGGGACTCCGGGGTTTCACGGGAATCGCATTTCGGGGTTGCAGGCAGTAAGAAGGCGGGAAGTCGTCAACGAATATGACGCTCTTGAGATCCCTCCCGAGGAAAGAAAGGTCTTTTATGGAGACCTGGGTGCCTTCAAGTTTTATGCAATGCTCGCTGTACAGGCGGTGGGTGGTGGCGATTTCCCGATGCTCAGGGTCGAATCCCGCCAGCAGCCCTTCAACCACGGCATTCGCGTACTGTTTCCCTGAGGCGGTAAATACCACGATTTCGTAGAGCCCGCCCAATTGCTGCAGCAGATCGTCCGCGCCCGGCCTCTTCGATACGTAAAACGAAGGGCCGCCGCCCTGTGCAGCAATATTAGGAAAGGTGATGGTAAAATCGTGGCCCAAACCCGATATCTGGCTCGAACGTATGAGTGTTCCGTGTAGGTCTAATACCAGCGTTTTCTTGTTCGCGTCTTCCAGGGGAGGCAAAAAGCCCTTGGAGGGTTTAGGCACACGCGGGGCGAGTGCAGGCACATGGCATTCTGATCCAATTTCACTGCCCCTAACAACATTGACATTAGGGTTATCAGTATAAGTAGACTTTCCTTGGCCTTGGTCTTCGCCTTCGCCGATATCCATCTTTTCGCTACAGCTTGAATTCCCCATATCCATTAATCGATGTTCTTAATAGATGGGGTAAGGTTAAATGTGACTTAGCACGCCCTATTTGGTGTGCCCTATTTGGACTGTGTCTTAGGACTGAAAGAAGATGTACAAATGGAGAGAGGTAAATAGGAAGGAGAGGAGATTCCAAGATGTAACAAGGTAACAAGATAGGTGTATCCAACAATAATTGTGTTCTTTGTCAATCTCATGATATATTGACATTTATATTAATAGTTGGGGCTTGTATCCATAGGGTTTAGTGTTTAGTTTATTTTAAAACACTATGTCTATAAGGTTTAGTGTTCCATAGGGTTTGGTTTATTTTTGGAGGGGTGATGGGATTGATCTGAAATTTTTATCGATTATAATGGAGTAAAATCCTTAAGAGCCTCATTTCACTATGCACAAAACTTTGATTAATAAGTGAAACTATGACCATGCCTAAAATTTATGTGGAATTCATGTTGAATTTGTCACTAGAAAAAGGGTCTTCCTTTTGCCACAAGATTATCTCACTCTTTTGTGTTACCAATCATTGCTATAATAATATTAATTATATATGCATGGGTTAAGTTCATTGCTTGGCTTATTTTAAAACCATGTACCTTTGGGGGTGGAGGGGACAATTTTGAGAGTGTTTGGAGTTCTAAGTCATCTCCATGAGAAAGATGAATTACATTGATAAGATTTATAGAGTGGTTAGACTTACAATTYAGAGTTTAGCTCATCCCCTTTTGGGTGGAGAAGCATGAGTTTCCTACRAAGTGCAATGGAGGAAGAATCGGTAGATTATTCTAAGGAAGGGGAAGAAGTGCTCCTAAAGTCCATTTTCGGCCCTTGCCTAGATGAACTATTCAAGATATGGAAAGGGTATARGGCCTATAGAGAGGAGATAAAAAAACGTGAAGAGGAGTACCTAGACACTCTAAAAGCCATAGGAATTTCTAATTGCTTGGTGGAGTACCCAACTGAAAAAGGTGGTTCCAATCATTTATTGTGATCATAAGGAAATCCTTATGGAACTAGATATTGGATGATGTCAGGGAGATACTTTCCTTAAATTTTACAAATATCGAAGGATGGGTTGTCATGGGGAATGTCAATAGATTTGAGGTGCAGGCTCCATTACTGGCATCAGTAAAGGAGGAGGAGAGAACATTCTAGAAAACTAAGGAATAAACGTAGTTACAAAGAATAGGATGTGAAGTAGTGGCATTGCAAGGAACAGTTAGGACAAGGGTTTAGAGCTCTATCCAAAGAAGAATTATCAATCGAAGTAGAAGACACTAGTAGGAGGAAGGAGATCCATGTAAAATTTGGTTCTCTCGGGAGTAAACGTAAGAGGAAGTGTATCATGGTTAGAAATTAAAAGGTAAGGTTGGTACTATGTGAGGACTTGGGTATGGAAAAATCCTTTGTTTAATGAAAAAAACCCTAACTCGACCATTCATTGGGAAACAAGAACTACAAAACAAGGCCCTCTATTCTCATGTATAGAGAGAGTTTGGTATGGGATTTTAAAGGTATACCATGGTGTTTCACCTTCTCATTCGAGGCTAGCTTGCATCTGAGTTCCATTTTGAGCCCACATGTAGGAAAAAACTTAGAAAAAAATGGTATTAGGTTCCATTACTAGACCTGAAGAGGTGGAGGTCGAGATTTGATCCTTGAAAGGAAGAAATGTGCATGCAACCTATGTGGGTGAAAATGCCAAGCCTACCCATGGAATTATGGACTAGAGATGCCTTGGAGGCTCTGGGGGGTGGATTGGGCATATTCATAGATGTTAAAGTGAATTTTAATTATAAAGTGGATAGGAAAGTGGTGAATTTTTTGGTGGAAATGGATCCTCAAGAAGGATTGTTGGAGGAATTGAATATTGTATGAATAAAAGAAGGTTCAGTCAATGTTTGGGTTATTGGAAAATGTCATTTAGATGTGTTAATTACCATGAAATAGGACATGTATGGAAAGAATGCCCTAGAAAGAACAAAAGGTGGGTATGGAGGAAAAGACAGGTCACCAACAGAGAATAAGGAAGTCTTGAAGAACACTAGTAGAATAGAAGAATTTGTCAAAAGCATCTTAAAATCCTCAATGGAGAGAGTTTTGGTGATAGGATAATGTAATAGGTATCGTGGGAAAAAAATAAGACCATGAAAAAGGACATTGCATTGGAGCAGTCTAGTGCAATAGCAAGTCCCATGAATGAATACCCAATGGGTTGTTGGAAAATGGTATGCCTAGAAATATTTATCCTTATTATGAGTGTTTTTGAAGTTAGATAGTTTGGTCGGCGGTCTTTCAAAGGACCTCCCAAACCCATCGTTCCCAGTGGCTAAGGACCCAAACCCTATAAAACAAATTGAATCCCTCATAGACCTCGTTGAATCAAAAGAGTTACCTAAAGGATCGATCTTCCTAGAGAATTCCCATGGGAGATAGGGTTTTGGAGTATTATCCTTAGTAAGAAATATGTCTGAAGAGAGGAAATGAATAGAACTTGAGGTAGAAGGAAAGTCAACTAGATATAAACTAATATCTAGGAAGAAAATATCTTAGTAGGATGATTCGAGGATAGAGGGGAGTTTGGTCTTAGATATAGGACATCCCATTGTAGTAGATCAAAAATTTTACCTATCATTACCAAAAAGAAGGCCAAAAAAGAGGTAAAGGGAGGGAAAAAATGGAAATCAATGGAACCCTTAGAGTAATATGTGCCTCATAGAGAGTAAACCCATGAAAATCATTTCCCTAAATCTGAGAGGGGTAGGGGATGCCCATAAAAAGTTATCTCTCAAAATATTATTTTCCATTTATAATCCAAAAGTAATAATGATTCAGGAGACCATGTGTGAGGGGACCAAAGTGGTGGCTATTCTATCATCCTATGCAAAAAAATTGGTCCTTTTGTTCTTTAGACTCAAAAGGAAGATTGAGAGGTCTAGTAATAAGGTGGAATAACTCTACGAATCTTATCAATTTCTTGTTTCTCACTACAAGTATCTAGATAGATCTAAGGTCTAAGGAATTGGGGAAAGTCTTTTCCTTCATCAACCTTTATGGCTTGTATGGAGATAGAAAGGTGTTATGGGATCATTTTAGAGTGTAGGCTTTGTCCAAAAACAATAATGTCATCTTAGGGGGTGATTTAAGTATCACAATGAACATTAGATAAAAAAAAAAAAAAAAAAA
>ML780928.1:367703-380200 GCA_009831015.1 Picea engelmannii
TGGGGGGGGGGGAGATTCTAGACAAGATTCTCTAACAGATTACTTTACTCAAATGTTTGATGAATTAGGGCTTTGTAATGTCATCTTAGGTCTAGTAACAACGTTTTCTTGTTCACGTCTTCTAAGGGAGGTAAAAGGAATTTGGAGAGTTTATTGAGAGGCAAAGACATGTGCCATTGTGTTCCAACTTCACTACCCCTAACATCATTGGCATTAGGGTTTTCAACAGAAAACACTTTCCCTGGCCTTAGTATTTTCCTTTACTTGCATCAATATCCATCATATCCATCTTCTCACTACAACTTGAATTCTCCATATCCATGTATCAATCTGATTAATAGATAGGGTAAAGGGTAAGTGTGACTTAGCACACTAGATTTGACCTATATGAACCCATTCAATATGAAAGCTAAGACTTAGCAGTAGCACTAGTAGCATGTTAGGGTTGTGTATAACAACTTAGAATAAATGAAATTGTACATAGGGAGAAAGGAAAATGTGGAGGAGAGTAGATTCCCAGATGTAATAAGATAGGTGTAATGTCCCTAATATGAACCCCATTTGTAATTGTACATATAGGTTGGTGATTCATCGGTACTAATTGTAAATGTAAATGTACATATAGGCTAGTGAGTCGTTGGCACCAAGTTTTGGTTTTGCGTGCACCTGAGTAGTGCGCGAAGGATTGTTATCAATGAAAGGGTGTGCACATTCCATAGTGTTTCGTGCACCTGGGTAAGTGTGTGTGGTTTGCACGCAAAAGGAAGGGTGCACACATTTCACATGGTTGCGCGCACTTGAGTAAGTGTGCGGAGAAGGTTGGAGAGCCTGTGTGGTTATGGGGCTAGTGAGATGGGATGCAAATAGGCCAGTGCACCTATCCTTGTAAAATGCAATCACACTCAAGCTATTAATAATATCACATCGTTGCACGTAGATAGATCAGACAAAAAGAGATGAGGGGATAAACTCCACCGAGAAAGGGAAAAGTGTGGACTTAAGTCCAAGGGAATATTTTAGTAATATTTATGAAAAGTGTGATTTATGGATAATTGTTTATCCTAAGTTCTCGAGGGATGGGAACGAGTCACCAAGTGGCTAAAGATAATTTTGAAGGTGAGAAGTGTTCAGTTTAAGTCATGCAATATATATTGTTGGCCTTAGTGTATTTCAGGGGGAAATCATTCATTTTTCATTCCTTAATCATTTAGATTGACACTCCTTCAGGAGATATAGAACAGACTGTCATTATATAACCATGTGCTTGGAAAAACCGATTTGTTGTCGAAGAGATGAGTTGTCAAGACCGTGAGCATTATCTCTAGGTGAGAGTTTTGTTGGGAATTGTTCCTTGGTAGGATGGGCATTAGTTGCAGTGCTTTAAGACTTCATGTACGGCTTGTTGTTGAAGCCCTAGAAGGGAAGTGGGGCAGATGAAGGATTGTTGAGCAGAGAAGGGGCACACTTTCTGGGGTGGGACAAGCATGTGGGGAATGAGAGACTGTAGACTAGTTTCAGCAGTGAGCATATTGGACTGAGAAATTCCATTGTTCATCAGAACTTAGCCTGACATTAGGAATCCTTTTACCCTGGTGGATTTTAAGCCCCGGCTCAGGGGTGACCTGTTGCTGAAATTTCATGAGCAACAAAGTCTATGGTTGGGAGGAACGTCTTATTTATGCACGCAGTTGGTGACTTTTCATAAAATATAAGTGTCATTTATGTGTTTGTCTCATTTACTATGTGCTTAATTATCTATGTTTCATATGGGTTTAATTCTTGTATGATTTTGTGTATAATAAATTGTTGTTATTATGTATAATGTTGCTTGAACATGTAAGTGTGGTGTTGATATTCAGTATTTGTAGTCACACATGATGAGTATGACAGTTGTTATTAGTTATTCATGTTAAGTTAACCTTATAATAATGGTCATGAGTCTCTGAGGCGAGGTTAGAATGGTCGTGCGCACAGGGAAATACCTTGTGTGCACAAGAGGTTTGATTCATTGTGTAGGCAGTGTAATATCCCCATTATAATCCCCAATTTAATTAATGCTTATGTGGATATAATATGTGGCTATGGCCAAGCAATGTAATATACGAATTGTATATCTATGTTTTAATAATAAAATGTGATGCAAGTTGCTAAGGGAACATGGACAAGACATGGGGGCTAAATTAATCCACAAGATGAGGAAGTGTCTAGGATAATGGCCAAGAGGGGTCAAAGGGGGGATTACCCATGTATATTAATTCAACCCATTTTCCTAAACTTGTTAATTGCATATGAACCTTCCAATTTATGATTGAGTGTTCCCAAAGTCAATAATTGAATACATGTAAGAGGGTGGGTGTGAGTGGTCACATCCCAGAGTTATTGGGCACATGGGGGTTGAGTAAAATCAGCTCGAGGAAGGGTGTGAGTCAAGAAATGTAATCCAAAGAGAGGAAATTTGTATGAGTTGGGACGACAGTTCTGGGAGAAGAATTTTTTTTGCATGAGAAAAGGGAGAGGGCAAGAAAGAGAGGGGGAAGTTGGTGTAGCCATGGAGATGAATGCTAGAGAAAGTTGGAATGTATTTGGAGCATTTTGGAGCTGAAGATTAAAGAGTCGGGTTTTTATGCCTGAAGAGTGAACTCTGGAGTGATTTGCACTGTAACAACAAGTGTTTGTTGTTGGTTTGTTGGTATTTTTCTATTTTTCCTAGCAAAATGTTTCCCTTGAGTTCCCAGCTAAGATATTCCTAGCTACTTGTGCCAAAGAGACCTTGATAAATGAATGGCACATTCATTGGGTTAACCGTGATAAACAGAAGGCACATCCCTTGGGTTATCCCTGATAAACAAATGGTGCATTCCTTGGGTTGGGTAGGTTAGGAGGAAGACAGTTGGTGGAAAGATTGGGATAGATGTAGGAGAATATCAGTTGGGTTATGAGTTTTGTGAGCTATGAGTGGATTGTGAGAGACCACCCTCTTTTGTGGATTACTAGCCTCAGCTTGGGGGTGACTGGTTGTTGATATTTGGAACAATCATTCTATGGTTGAGTGGAACGTCTGTCCCAAGAAGTTGGTTGCACCATTATTGTTTAAAGATAAGTTTTTATCTTGTTGTTGAGTTATTTACATGTGTTATTGATGTGTGTGAACTCTATGTGAATGAGAATGACTTATATGTTGTTGTAATGAGTGTTTTAGATGCATTTCATGTTGATTATTAGCATGTTTTAGATGCATCTATTTTATGGTTATAGATAGTATCTTAATCTATTTTAAAATTGTAGCTATAAGCTACAGGAAATAGTCTAAGAGTAAAATAATTACTTTAGTTAGCATAAATTTCATTTTATGTGTATTTTTCACCGTAATGCCCCTCATATGGGCTAGGGAACGTTACATTATGGTATCAGAGATGTAAAAAGAGAGAGAGTCTTGTGTGGTGTGTCCCAGCCTGGGTGGATGGGAATGTTACATTATGGTATCAAAGCTGCAAAAAGAGAGAGTCTTGTGTGGCGTGTCCCAGCCTAGGTGGTTGGGAACGTTACAAAGTGGTATCAAAGCACAGTTTTCAACACTGAGCCTGGATGGACCAAGTTAGCAGAATGTTAAAGTGAAAATTTGCAGAGAATTAATTCAGGAGTATGTCTGCAACTTGTTTTATTAAATTACTACAGTAAAATTGAGAGAAATTTCATAGGTAATGTGAAGAATTGAGCCCTTTGGAAATTTTGGGCATAAGCAGAATCAGAAAAAAAAAATTGGGTATTTTTCTGTACAATGACGTCGACATGATGTGGAGGCCACGCGTCAGCTGACTTGGTAGAAGAAAGACATGTACTACCATGATGGCATGTATGGGATGACAGTTGGGAGGTGATGTGGATCCATGTGGCAAGCCAATTGTAAGTCCCATGAAACCACAATAAGATCTTGGAATTTGTCTAAGTGTTAAGCTATCACAAGTCCAGACTTATGGTTAAGTGTTGATATTTCTTGGATGGACTTATGAAAGGAAGGTTACAAGATTATGATTTTGTGATTCCACGAGTCCGTGTAGATGGAAAAATGGTTAAGTGTTGAGACTTCTCGGATGGACTTATGAAAGAAAGGATAGAAGATTATGAGTTTGTGAGTCTGCATAGATGGAAAAATGTTTAAGTGTTGAGACTTCTCGGATAGAATTATGAAAGGAAGGATACAAGATTATGAGTCTGTGAGTTTGTGAGTCCGCGAAGGAAAAATAAGCTAAGTGTTGGTGGCGGGTTCATGGAAGGTATGAAGATAGGCTATGAGTCTGTGATTCCACCACCCGCAAGCCCATGAATACAATAAGGAATCTAAGTATAAGTGAAAAGTGAGTGTGGCGGAACTAGGGGAGCAAATTGGAGCAAACAAATAGTCATTGGAAAGTTGTTTTGAAAATGAATGCATTTAAGGAATCTTACTTGAGAGTAGTGAATTAATGTTCTTCATAATTTAAAATGAAGAATGACCTGTAATCTAATTGATAAATATTTTGCAATATACTTATTTCTAACAACAATTATTGCATGCACATTCTTGCAGAATTAGAGATACAGAAAAATAGACTTTAGTTTCTACATGAAAACTAGAGACATGGAGGATACTCAAGGGTTTTACAGCCATGAAGAAGAAATTGGAGGTTTGCATACCAGCATGCGTAATGCTGACACTGAGTCTAATGGGAGAAGAGACAGGCAAGGGACTCTAAATATGAGAAGCCTACAAAAAGAAGTGCAGAGTTATAGGGATGATAATGAGAGGCTCATGAAGGCTCAAGAAGAGATACTTCAAAGCATAAATATGTTATAGAAGCAAGTTAAGAAAAACATTGGCATCAAGCAAGCAACTAGTGTTAGACAAGTATCCATATCAAGATCCCATACCAAAAGAGATAATCATGGGAATGATAGGAAATCAAGAAGCATGAGTATACGTCATCATTCTCCAAGTTTTTCCACCAAAAGAACTTATTATCAAATGAAGTTGTCAAGGGTCACAGGTGATAGCCATGACCACAGGCAAGCAGGCGGGTGCAGTTTTCAATAGTATAGGTCCCCTGTGCAGTTCAATTTAGCGCCATCTCTAAGCGTGGTTTGAAGGACGTTATAGTTGGCAGGTGGATAAGCTTTAGCGGGGGCACTAAAATAGCAGGTGCACCCAGATCGCAGATTGCGACTAGATCAATGACCACGCTTCATTTCGGGGCTGAAACATGCTCAGGCGTTAAAATCCTTGAGTGGGCCGAAATCTAAACCATGGTATTGTGGAAGAGATATGTGGTGGAAGGTGATGAGTTTCAAACCCAAAAGTGGTGTGGGTCCAAACCGCTTTTGAAGGCCCCGAAATCATGTGCTCATTCAATGTTGAGTCCAATAGCAGCACGTGGTCACCCCTTATTCGTCAAGCCTCGTCCTGATCCCGAGGAGAAATCAGTTAGTGAACAAGGACTGGTAGTTGAAACCTCAGCTCACTCCATAAATGAAAATCATGGAGGGTCTGGCCATGGAGATAGAACTGTCAACCTGAGGTACCATGAGGGACAGTTTTTTCCTGCAGGCCCATGTTGATCTGAGATTTCATCTGACAGAAGGATACACAAATGGAAGAGCCATGGATGGGATGTCCAGATCACCTTCCTAGCGGTTGTCGATTGATCTGAGTATAAATAGATCAATGGAAGAATATGTTATGGGTCGATGGTTGAGAAGAGATCCCTATTTGTAATAGTTTGATAGAAGAGTTGTTCTCTAGTTGTGTATGAGACATGAGACTTTCTCATTAATAGAATTCAGTTTTTTTCATCATCTTGTTTCCTCTTGTGCTAAAACACTCATGCATGGATGATCCACACGAGATGTTGTAGTTGTATTGTAATGGAGGTTTGATTATAATGTTGCTCTGATATGTTTCAGTATTTTCTTTCACTGTCTTGTTTCCTCTTATGTTGAAATGCCCATGCATGGATGATCTAGACGAGATGTTTTATTTTTATTGTAATGGACGTTTGATTATAATGTTGTTGTGATATATTTCAATATCTTAAACTTAAGTTCAAGAGTTCTCTTGTGCCTGAGTTTCTCTGCACCAAGTTGCTTGAAGATCGGATGCTCATGGAATACTTGTCCACTTTCCTCACTAAGTCTTCCTCCTTCTCACCTTTAGCCTTAAACCACTAACTGAATTTAATGAGAACCTCATTTTCTTATGCATTGCTAGCCTAGTTTTCTATGTTTAAAAATTCTTACGATGAGCTTTGTCCATTTGACCTCCAATCATAAACCTACCTCCACAAACATTTTGATGGGTGTTGGGCTTATCCCCCTACAATATAAGGGTGACTCTCAACATTAACATTCATGGTTTTGTTGCTAGGGACGAATTGAATACATTTCTCTGGGATTGAGCAACAAAGAAATTTTGATTCTAAAGGTGCATTAGAAATCAGTACCTTGAAGATTGCAACTCGCACCTGGAAACTCCATTGTTTCAGTTGTGGCTCCTAAAGGCAGACATACGAGGTCAACTCTACAGCTACCTCTAGAAACACTTGAAGCTGACGTAGAAAATATTATCAAGAAAGGAAATACCTCTCAAGAAGGACTTTCAGTGGTTGTACCAAGTGATTCTGGTAATTTACATGACCCTTCTTTTAAAACTCCAGTAGTTGTATCCAATTCTCCTTTTCTACCATCTACTGAAGTTTCCAAAAGGTTGAATTTTGAAAGCTTCTGTGTTGAATTATCCCCTTTTAGTCCTCATTTGGAAGAATAAATTTTTGAAACCCTTGCTTCCCCTGATATTGTAAAGTGATTTAGACCCAGGAGCTTAGAAGATTGTCCCACTTTGGGTTTTTCTACTCCTCCTCCTATCAAAGTTGTTGTAACTAAAGAGGGGGGAACTTACTTTCCCTTGAACCCTATATCATCCTCCTCCAACACTTAGTTGTTTCCCCTTTACCCTAGGACCATGGATGTAGTCGTACCTTTCCAAACTCCATCTCCCCCTTGTTCTCCTACAGTTCACATCCCAATGGCAGGTGCTAATATTCCTAGAAACAGGATGGATGCCATAGTGGCTGTTAGATATGCCCCTCTTATTTTACCTCATCCTATGAATTATCTCTGAGTCGGAGACTAACTTAACTACACGCCCAAGTTCATAAGGGAGGAATACATAATTGCAGAAGAACACCTTTCAACTTTTTATAGTTATGTAGATAATCTTAACATTGAAAAATAAGATGTGTGGATGAGATTTTTTGTACAGAACCTTGATGGTGAGGCTAGGAAATGGTTTAGGGGCTTGACTCATGGATCTATTGCTGGGATTGAAGCTTTGGATTATTCATTCTTGAGGCATTGTGGGGATAAAAAAGATTTTCTTTATTATATTACAGAATTTGGGTCACTTAAGAGGAAAGAGGGGGAATATGTTTCAGACTTCTCAAAAAGATTTGATAATATGTACAATAAGATTCCCACTGAAATAAATCCTACAGAAACCTCTGCCAAGATTACTTATGCCAACGCTTTTGACCCTGAGTTTTTCCTCCTATTGAGAGAAAGAAGAGCTACCTCTTTAGCTCATATGTAATATGCGGCCCTTGAAGTAGAGTCTAATATATTGGCATCTGAAAAACTGAGTAAGTCTGATAGAGACAGAAGAAAATGTAGGATTAAAGCTTCAAAATTTGATTCCTCTGCTTCCCACCCTCAAGTGGATGAATTAATAAAACTGGTAAAATCACTTTCTACAAAAATGGATAAATTGAAATTTGAAGGAAAGTGGAGCTATAGGAACCCCCATAATGTTGATAATAGGGGTAATTTCAAAAAACCCAATAATTCCCCTCAAATCATCCAAAGAGATCAAAGAAATAGGGATAGGGATGATAAAAAAATCCAATCCCCTCTCCTAAATAACCTGGTTACTGATGAAGAAGGAGAGGAAGAAGATGTCCATCCTAAAATCCATTGTCTTGGTGACACCTCTTCATCTCCTCATTTAACCCAATCTTCATATGAAGAGTCTCTCATGGATAGCCAACTAAATGAGTTGAGAAAGGGGGAAAGGACCAGTGGCAATCCAAATAGATACAACCTAAGGTCAAAGAAAAAAGAGGGGAAGCCTATCATTTCTAATCAGCCTACTAGAACAGAGAATCTTGTTAAGGGTGTGGCAGCTAGCAACAAAGAAAAAGAGGCACAAAACCCCCAGGTAGTGGTTAAGATCCCTACCCCAGAAGTTAAGGAGATTTTGAAGCCTCCCTCCTCTTTTATCTTTGAGAATGAGATTCAAAAGATTGAAATCCATGTACCTTTTTTGGAGCTAGTTAAGAATGAGGATTTCAAAACATACCTTTCCAAAATGCTGCAACTTGAACCTTCATCTTATCCCAGAGTCAGTCAACCTCCAAGATGAAAAACCAATTTTCATACTAGGACCTTTGGTAGAGGATAGGGATGACTCTTCCCCTCCTTTCTATACATCATTGAACATTCATGATAAAGTGTTGCACAATTGTTTGATGGATTCAGGGGAATCTCATAATCTCATGCCTAAGACTATCATGGATTAGATTAGGTTGGAGGTTACAAAAAACTACCATGACCTATACTCATTTGATTCTAGGAAGGTGAAGTGTCTTGGGGTTATCAAAGACCTGATTGTTTCCTTGTTCCAATTTCCAATGAAAAGTGTGGTCATGGATATTGTGGTGGTTGATGTCCCCCCTAAGTTTAGGATTCTCTTGTCTAGATCTTGGATCAAAAGACTAGGGGGAACTTTGCATATGGATATTTCATATGCCACCATTCATGTGTTTGGATGGGAACATAGAAGGCTTTATAGGGAAGCACAACATGCTTACATTATCAGTGATGAAGCAAATCCTACCAACCACCCCATTTTTGCAGTTGATACTGATTTAGGAACCAGTATGTTACAGCTCATTGATGCTCCACAAACACTTATTGAAATCAGAATGAAGAATATTACATCTTGTGAAGATCCTCCTCCTAATACCTATGTTTGGAAGGTTTTTTTTTATGGAGCCTCTTCTAGGGAGAGTGTTGGTGCTAGGGTAGTTTTTATTTCCCCTACCCAAGAGACCATATATCTTTCTTACAAGATGGAATTTGAAACAACAAATAATGTGGCAGAATAAGAGGCTCTTGTTTTAGGTTTGAGGGTTGCTAAGGACATGAATATTCAAGAGCTAGCGATGTTTGGAGATGTTGATTTGATTGTTCATCAAGTCAAAAATTTGTATCAAGCTAAACACCCCAGGTTAAGGACCTACAAAAATGAAGTCTGGGATCTTTTCGATAGTTTCTTCTTAGATTTTAATATCTCATTTGTTCCAAGAGAGGACAACATTGTGGCAGATTCCTTGGTTGTCTTAGCAAGTAATTTTAGGGTTCCTTTGCCCCCCAAACTCAAGTATGATGTAGAAGTCAAGTATAGACCCTCTATTCCTGACAATGTCAAACATTAGAAGGTTTTTGAGGATGATATTGAGATAAAAATATTTCTTGAGATGGTGCGTGAATTTTTTGTTTTACATATTGATCAAGATTAGGATACTAAAGAAATCCCCCATGCTGATAGTTTTCTAAATAAAACTATTGACCATCATATTGTTCAGTTACCCAGTAACCATATTCCAAAAGGACTTGTCCCCTTGGAGAGATTTTTTGACAGAAATGTTGTGGTTGTTAATATTAAAGGTTCAACTGAAATTGTTGATGTGCCTGAATTAAATTTAGGAACAAAGGAAGACCCAAAGTATGTTAAATTGTCTAGCAGTTTGTCAAAAGAACAAAGGGTTGAGTATGTCAAGATTTTGAAAGATTTTGTCGATGTGTTTTCCTGGAAATATGAATATTTAAGAAAATATGACACCAACATCATTGAACATAAGATCCCTTCGAAAGAGGAGACTAATCCTTTTAGATAGAAAATCAGACAAATAAATCCCATGATGTTGCCTATTATGGAGAAGTGAAAAAGTTATCGGATGCCCACACCATCATTCCTTTGAGATATTCAGAATGGGTGGCTAACTTGGTGCCTGTAAGGAAGAAAAATGGGGAAATCAGGTAATGTGTTGATTTCAGGAATTTGAACATGAGCTCCAAAAAAGATAACTATACCTTGCCAAATATGGAGCACATTTTTCAAAGAGTGATTGGTTCATCTAGGATGTCTATGATTGATGGATTCTCTGGCTACAATCATATCTTTGTCATGCCTGAAGATAGAGAGAAGACAGCCTTCACTACTCCTTGGGGAACATTCATGTATGCTAAAATTCCATTTGGATTGATGAATGCATGAGCAACCTTCCAGCGAGCCATGGGCATTTCCTTTATTGGGGAGAAAAACAAATTTGTAGTCATCTATCTAGATGACATTACAGTGGTCTCAAAATCTGACAAAGAGCATTGTCATCATTTGAACAAGGTCTTCCTGAAATGCAGAAGGTTTGGTCTCTCTCTCTCAATCCTAAGAAATCTTTGTTTTCTATGAAGGAAGGTAAATTATTGGGGAACATTCTGTCAGCAAAAGGGGTAAGAATTGATCCAAGCAAAGTAGAGGCCATCCAGGCCTTATATTTTCCTAGATCTAAGAAATCGGTTCAGTCTTTCTTGGGTAAAATCAATTTTCTAAGAAGATTCGTCTCTAACTTTGCTAAATTAGTGAAGTACATTACAGCCATGCTCAGAAAGGGAAATGAGGTGAAATGGACTTCTGAGGCTCGAGAATATTTTGATCAGATCAAAAAGGCCTTGACCGAAGCACCCTTACTGATCAGCCCTGATTATTCCAACGATTTTTTGATATTTTCCTTCGCCTCATTTGACACATTTGTCGTTGTTTTGCTACAGAAAAATACAGAGGGGTTAGAGCAGTTGGACACACCTACCACACTTAGAGGGGGGGGGTGGGTGAATGAGTGTGGGGATCTTTTACCAAAACTTCCCTCTTACACAAAACTCATTAGTTAGAATTCAACATTTTACTCATTACTCATTGTTTTCATTTATAACCAGTTAGATGTGAGCACATATCAGCACCATATATCAACAATATATCATCAACAAGTCATCACCACAAGGAACACAAAGAACGCAAGATGTATGTACAATTTTCTTTTTATTACGGACTACAATCCTTGAGGTTTTTCAGCAACAACTGAATAGAGTACAACTCTACAAGAACACCATCTCTATCATGCAAGACTCAACTTACACACTCAGAACCAACTGAGATGAGGTAAAAATCCTCAACAGATATCAATATGCAACATGTACATGACCTATCGGTAGTGCAGCATGCATATGTACGCTCCCTACCAGTAGTACAGCTCACATGTATACGCACCCAAACAGTGCTACAGCTTGTGTATATCATATGAGCTTCTTAGGGTTTATCTCTCAAGATCAACTCGGATTCTCTGCAACCAATTCATCATTCTCTTTTGTCTTTCACTGTCCAAACTGACCACCAACCAGTCACAACACATCCAATCTCTCCAATAGATTACTCATGTTCCACAATCAATCAATATGAATGATAAAATAATCATGTATAAGCAACTAGTATACCATAGCAATCATATCACCATTGAATCACAAGAGTACTGCTCACTCCATCAACCAACATAGACCACATCACAACAGCCATACCAAGAATTCCCTAAGCATTCACAACACAACAATCTATACTATCCATCAAGACAATAATGTAATCATACCAGTGTCTCAGTGACAGATCTGAGCCCATAGAATGCAAATGTGGAACCTGCTTCAGTCTTCAACTACTTGTCATCAGCTCAACCAAAAATTTCCATGATTTTATCCATTGTATGCTCCCTATACACAAACATCATGCGTACTGTATGCACCCTGTACACATACAGCTTGTGTATACACACCCTATACACAGACAGCTCGCATACGCACCATAAAATAGGGTTTCTGAAGCTCTAAGACTTTTGTCGTCAAGATCTCTGATATTGTCAAAACTTTGATGTGTCCATGAGATCCTCCTCATGCTCTCTTTCTCAGAATAGATCTTCAATCATGCTCAAGAGATTCACACCAAAATGCTCTCACAAGAAGCTCTCCATCAATACTCCAAAAGATATTCTCACAAGAAGCTCTCTATTGATCCACAAAAAGGATGATTTGCAAGAGACCATTTCTATCTTATTTATACGTTCATCCTCTAGGTCACTTAACCCATTTCTAGGTCACTTAACCTATTTTCCTTATTTGAGGGTTAACCACTTTCCATAAATAGAAAGTTCTCCAATACTTTATCATTTAAATATTCCTTCTAGATTTTGTCACCTTACTTTATCATTTCTTGATTTTGTTACTTCTCTTTATTATTTAAATAATCCACCTTGACTTTGTCTCTTTGATTTATCATTTCAATAATGATTTCTTCTTTTAGGTCACTTTGA
>ML780928.1:380872-391852 GCA_009831015.1 Picea engelmannii
TTCCCGTGAGGGATTTCACCATAAGGGGACCACTTTGGATTTCATCCATTTGTGCACCTTATCAATCATGATAAGACAATAATGATTCATCTATACATTTTTCCAACAATGCATCATATACCAATGAAACCACATCGATCCATGTTCATCATGTATCAATGACAACTCATTGATATTCATCATATCAATGACAACTCATTGATCCCAACTCATTGATCCATCTTCATCTATGCATTCTCATCAAGGAAAATACATATTACATTACATCAATCATCAATCAATCAATCAATCTTTTGACATCAATCATTCACTTGACATCAATCAATCAAACCATTGGCATCAATGACAACATGATCCAACAAGAGCATCCTATTTCCTTTTTCAGCAGAGCATTGACGGATGCAAAAGTGAGATATGATATCATGGAAAAGTGGGCTTATGCTTTGGTCAAATCCCTCAAGGCTTTCAGAATATATGTTATGCATTCAAATATTGTTTCATATGTCCCTTCAGCCTCAGTGAAAGAGATATTGATCCAACCTAACATAGATGGGAAGAGAAGAAAATGGATTGTTAAAATTATAGAATTTGACCTTGAAATGAAGCCCACTAAATTGTTGAAAAGCCAAGGTTTAGCTAAGTTGTTGGTTGAATCAAATTGCAAAGAGTTGGGGGTTAATTTCATGAATATAAACTCAGAAATTTAGGAAGTTGATTTTGCTAATAAAATATCCCATGTTAGCCCTGGCTTGGTAGAATGCACTTGGTATAAATATATCATACATTTTCTATAGAAGTTGCGGCCTCCTGATGGCTTGGACAGGAACAAGGTGAGAGTTTGAAGCTTAAAGCAATCAAGTATTGTCTCATTGATCAGGTTTTGTATTGGAAAGATCCTCTAGGATTTCTTTTGAGATGTTTGGATCCACGGGAGGCCCAAAGGGCCATAACTTATTTTCATGACACTTATGTGGGGGGCATCATTTTTGGAGAACCACGGCTTATAATATACTCAGAGCTAGGTTTTTTGGGCTAGCCTTTTTACTGATGTTTGCACAAAAATTAGAGCTTGTGTCAAATGCCAAAAACAATTATGGAAGGCAGCAGCTCAAATCTTTGCCTTTGAAAATTGTGGTGGTTTTGGGACCTTTTCAACAGTAGGGTCTTGACTTCATTAGAGAAATACACCCAACCTCCAGTGGTCATCACAGGTGGATTTTGACTGCCATTGATTATTTCACCAAGTGGATAGAATCCATTCCTACAAGGAGTGCCTCCCATAAGGTAATCATTAGCTTTCTTGAAGATATCATGTCCAGATTTGGTTGTCCAAGCAGGATTGTTATTGACAATGTTTCCTCCTTCAAAGATGAACCATTGATCAAATTCTGTGAACATTATGGTATTGCATTAGTCCATTCTACTCCTTACTACCCCCAAGGAAATGGTTTGGCAGAGTCCTCTAACAAGAGCCTCATAAAGATCATCAAGAAATTGTTAGAAGACAATAAGAAAGCATGGGACTCAAAGCTAAAATTTTCCTTATGGGATGATAGAGTTACAACAAAGAGGTCACTTGGTGTTTCCCCTTTTCAGCTTGTGTATGGGGTTGAGGCTATCTTTCCTACTCAAATTGCCTTGCTTATGGAAAAAATTCTCCAAGACTACCAAGGAGAACCTGATGATATGGTCAGGAGGATACAGCAGCTGGTAGAAGTACATCAAACTAGGGAGCAGCTAATTGATAAAGCTCGGGACCATCAGCAGAAGATAAAACGAGCCTTTGACAAGAAGGTAAGCAAGGAATATTTTCAGCTGGGAGATCTAGTGCTCAAATGGGATGCACCCAAGAAAGACAAAGGAAAACATGGTAAATTCGAAGCCTTATGGATTGGTCCTTTCAAGATTTCTGAGGTATTTTCAAATAAAACTTATAAATTGCAGAACTTGGAGGATTCTGAAGTTTTAAGTGGACCTATCAATGGGCACTTTATGAAAAAATATTTTTCTTAAGCCATGATTGGCTTTCCACCCATTGTAAATACCAATTTCGCTTTTATTTTTGTTTGAATAATTGACCCCATGACCCAGAAGATAAGGCACTAAAACTGCTTGTTCTTGGAAACTCACAGGGAGAATGCCATCCCATGTGGATCAAATGTTATCACATGAAGTTTTCAAGGGTCACAGGTGATAGCCATGAGCACAGGCAAGCAAGCGGGTGTAGTTTTCAACAGTAGAGGTCCCATGTGTAGTTCAATTTAGTGTCATCTTTAAGTGCGGTTTGAAGGATGTTATAGTTGGCAAGCGGATAAGATTTAGTGAGGGTGCTAAAATAGTAGGTGCTCCCAGATCGCAGATCACAACCAGATAAATGACCACACTTCATTTCTGGGTCGCAACATTCTCGGGTGTTAAAATCCTGGAGCGGGCTGAAATCTAAACCATGGTATTGCGGGAGAGCTACGTGGAAGAAGGAAATAAGTTTTGGGCCTAAAAGTGGTGTGGGTCCAAACCGATTTCGACGGCCATGAAATCATGTGCTCATTCAATGCCAAATCCAATAGCATCATGTGGCCGCCCCCTAGTCGTCAAGCCTCGTCCCGATCCCGAGGAGAAATCAGTTAATGAACAAGGATTGGTAGTTGAAACCTTGGCTCACTCCATAAATGAAAAGCATGGAGGGTCTGGCCATGGAGACAGAATTGTCAGCCTGAGGTACCACGAGGGACGGTTTTTTCCTGCAAGCCCATGTTGATCTAAGCTTTTGTCTAACATAAGGATACACAGAGGGAAGAGTCGTGGATGGGATGGCTAGATCACCTTCCTAGCGGTTTTCCACTGATATGAGTATAAATAGATCAGTGGAAGAATATGTTACAGTTTGATGGTTGAGCAGATCTCCCTATTTGTAATAGTTTGATAGCAAAGTTGTTCTCTAGTTATGTATGAGACCTGAGACTTTCTCATTAATAGAATTCAGTTTCTTTCATCATCTTATTTCCTCTTATGTTGAAACACTCGTGCATGGATGATCCAGATGAGATGTTGTAGTTGTATTGTAATGGAGGTTTGATTATAATGTTTCTTTGATCTGTTTCAGTATATTATTTCATTGTCCTGATTCCTCTTATGTTGAAATTCCCGTGCATGGATGATCCAGACGAGATGTTGTAGTTGTATTGTAATGGGGGTTTGATTATAATGTTGTTGTGATATATTTCAATATCTTAAACTTAAGTTCAAGAGTGCTCTTGTGCCTGAGTTTCTCTGCACCAATTTGCTTGAAGGTCGGATGCTCATTGAAGACTTGTCTACTTTCCCCACTAAGTCTTCCTCCTTCTCACCTTTAGCCTTAAACCATTGACTGAAGTTAATGAGAACCTCATTTTCTTATGAATTGCTAGCCCAGTTTTCTGTGTTTAAAAATTCTTATGCTGAGCTTTGTCCATTTGACCTCCAATCATAAACCTACCTCCACAAACATTTTGATGGGTATTGGGCTTATCCTCCTGCAATATAAGGGTGACTCTCAGCACTAACAGAACTCCTGCAAGTTTAGGTCCAAGAAGCAACCCAAGTGTGTCTCTTGTTCGGAGGAAAAGGAGAACACTTGAAGCAGACATCTTGCAGGGTGAACTCGGGAAGATTAATCCACCAACTTTCAATGGTGAGCACAAGAAAGGAGAAGATGCTAAGGCATGGTTGTTGGAAATGAAGAAATATTTCCAACTACATGATTACTCATCCCGGGTAGAAGCTATAATTTCCACCTACCACTTGAAAAGGAAGGAAACCACATGGCGGGATCAACTTAAACAGACCAAGAACCTTGATAAGAAAATAATCTCATGGAGTCAATTCAAGGGATACTTCCAAGAGAAATATGTGTTCGAGCATTACTATGAAAGAAAGATGAAAGAGTTCTTTGAACTCAAGTTGGGAACCATGACAATGGAGGAATATGAGAAGTGGTTCTTTGAATTTTTGAAGTATGTTGACTTCATCAAGAATGAGAAAGTCAAAATCCAAATGTTTCTAAGTGGGTTACCCTCTTTCTACAGTGAAAAGATTCAATATGATAACCCCAAAACCTTGGAGGAAACCATAAAGAGAGCAAGGCATATATATGAGTAGAGAAAAGGATGACCAGTTTTCCAAAAAGATTGGAATGACAAGATGATGGATAAGAAGGATCGAAGGTAGAAGGGTTTTAAGCCACCCTTTTTAAGGAATAATTTCTAAGCAAATCAGCACGATCAAGTCACAAAAAATGAAAACATGATTGCATATTCATTTGGAAAAAGGCCAAGGTAACAGTCAATGCAATGTTGGGGATGTGAGGGAAATCATATATATAGGGATTTCCCTCAGAAAGGAGAAAGAATGAAAATTGTCCACAACATTCAAGAGGATGAAACTGTGCAAGACATGGGCAGGAGCATGCCAAGGATTTATGCAGCTTTGGATAACAAGTAGGCAGAGTATCAATATCCCATGATTGAAGTGGAAGGTAAGATCAATAATGATCCCATAGCAATTTTAATTGATTCTGAAGCTAGCTATAGTTACATAAATGTTAACATTGTTGAAATATTTCACTTGCAAAGAAGTAAGCATAATAAATCTTGGTTAGCTCAGTTAGCCACGGGGGCTAAGAGGAAAATCAATGAGTTGGTTAAATATTGTTCGATAAACATGAATGGACTCAATACAAAGGTGGATGTAAACATCATATTATTGGGTTTGTATGATTATCTAATTGGCATGGATTGGTTGGGGAAACATCATGTTTTTCTAGACTATTACAATAAGATGATCACATGTCTAGATGAGGAAGGGAAGTAAGGCAAGATTCAAGGAATTCCAAGAGATGTAGTTGTTAGAGAGATTCCAGCTATGCAATTGAAGAAGAACTTCAGGAAAGGATGTTAGATGTTTGCAGCCCATATGAAGGAGGAAACCAAAGATAAGGTTGAAAGCATTGAAGACCATCCAATTTTGATGGATTTTGAGGATGTTTTTAGAGAAATTTCATTACTACCACCAAAAAGAGACATTGATTTCTCTATTGATTTGGTGCCAGGAGTTTCCCCAGTGTCTAAGACACCTTACAGAATGGGCACACCATAACTATACGAGTTGGACATGTATCTTGAAGAACTTTTGAAGAAAGGGTATATATGACCAAGTGTGTCACCTTAGGGAGATCTGGTTCTTTTTGTGAAGAAGAAGGATGGAACCTTAAGGTTGTGCATTGATTTCAGGCAGCTTAATAAGATCACCATAAAGAATAAGTATCATTTTTCAAGAACTGATGATTTGTTTGACCAGCTTAAAGGTGCAAGAATATTTTTGAAGATTGACTGCAGATCAGGCTATCATCAAGTAAGGATAAAAAAAGAAGACATTGTCAAGATAGCATTTAGAACAAGATATGGACATTATGAATTCACAGTAGTGCCTCTTGGGCTATCAAATGCCCTGACAGTTTTTATGTTCTTGGTGAATGGGGTGTTCAGGGAGTACCTGGATAAGTTTGTGATTGTGTTCTTAGATGATATCCTCATCTATTCTAAATTAGAAGAGGAACATGAGTAGCATTTAAGAATGGTGTTGCAAGTTTTAAGATAGCATAAATTGTATGTGAAGATAAGTAAGTGCATATTTTACCAAAAGAAGATTCACTACTTGGGGCATATAATTTCAGCAGTGGGGATAGAAGTTGATCCTGAGAAGATAGAGGTCATTAGAGGATGGTCAGTGCCAAAGAATGTGACAGAGGTTAGATCATTCACGGTTATTGCCGATTATTACCGAATATTCATAAAAGTGATGGGTAAAATCATGAAGATGGGTAACACCTCAAGGATTTCAAATCCAATCACTTCTTTGCAAAAGAAGGGAGTGAAATTTGAATGGAACTCCAAGTGTGAAGAGAGTTTTCAAGAGTTGAAGAAAATATTGACAAGTGCACCATTGAATATTGCATATCCAAATGAATATTTTATTGTGTGCATTGATGCATGCAAGGAAGGTATCGGTGGAATTCTTAGTCAAAGGGACCATGTGGTATCATATGAGTCTAGAAAATTAAAAGAGCATGAGAGGAATTATGCTACACATGACTTGGAGTTAGCAGTGATTGTAAATGCATTGAAAATTTGGAGGCATTACCTTATGGGTAAGAAATTCAAGATAAAAATAGACCATTGTGGTCTGAAAAAATTGTTTTGACAACCAACACTAAATGCTAGACAAACTAGATGGATGGAATTTCTGAGTGAATATGACTTTGAAATTAAGCATATAAAAGGAAAAGAAAATCAAGTAGTTGATGCACTCAGCAAGAGAGCTCATGAAGTGCATGTGGCAGCCATCAGCATGTATAGGACAGATTTGAAAGATCAAATTATTGCAATAGCAAATTCATATCAATAATATGTGAAAATAAAAGAAACATTACAACAAGGAAATTTTCAGCAGAAATTTATTTTTTATGAGTTGAAAGAAGATGGAATTCTCATGTACAAGGGAAAAGTATATGTGCCAAATTCCAATGAGTTGAAAAATGCAGTTCTGAAGGAAATGCACAGTGTGCCCTACATCGGGCACCTAGGATATCAGAAGACAATTGTAGCTATGAGAAGTCAATACTTTTGGCCGGGAATGAAGAAAGAAGTGGTCAATTACATAGCCAGATGTCTAGAATGCCAAAAATTGAAGACAAAGCATAGACATCCAGCAGGTTTTCTACAGCCATTGCCCATTCTGGAATGGAAGTGGGAAGTTGTCACGGTCGATTTTATTACTAAGCTTCCCAGAAAAGTGAATCAACATGATTCCATCATGGTGGTGGTGGATAAATTGACTAAAGCATCACATTTTATTCCAGTAAATACTACACACAAGGCAACAAATATTGCATATATCTACATGAAAGAAGTTTATAGGCTACATCGAGTACCTAAGGCAATAGTTTCAGATAGAGATCCAAAGTTCATATCCAATTTTTGGAAGGGTTTGTTTAAGGGCTTTGGAACAAATTTGAACCTCAATACAATATATCATCCAGAGTCAGATGGGAAAACAAAGAGGATGAACGGGATAATTGAGGACATGCTTAGAATGTGTGTAATGGATCAGCTATCAAAGTGGGAATATTATATTCATTTAGTTGAATTTGCCTACAATAATGGGTGACGGACCTCATTGAAAATGAGTCCATTTGAAGCATTGTATGGCAGAAAATGTAACACTCTGGAGAGTTGGGATAATCCAACAGAGAGAGCAGTTGTTGGGGAAAATTTGTTGAAGGAAATGGAAGAACATAGGACAAGGATAAAGTAGAATTTAAAGGATGCCCGGGATAGGAAGAAAATTTATGCAAACAAGAATAGAGTTTTCAAAGATTTTAAAGTAGACGAACATGTGTTTTGAAAGTGAAGGCAAAGAGAATTTCACTAAGATTAGGAAGTTGTCCGAAGTTGGCAGAGAGATATTGTGGACCTTTTGAAATATTAGAAAATATAGGGCCAGTTGCATACATGCTAGCATTGCCTGCATCCATGAGAGTGCATAATGTATTTCATGTATCATTATTAAAGAAGTATGTACCTAATCCTAACCACATAATTGATTGGAATGTGATCCAGGTGGAGCACGAAGGGGATTTCCGAGTGGAACCAGTACGTATCCTAGACCAAAAATTCAAAGTGCTCATAAACAAAGCCATAAGGATGGTAAAGGTTCAATGGAACTACTACGGTCCTGAATATGAAAAATGGAGAATGAAGAAAACATGCGGGAAGAGTACCCACAGATTTTTGACAATTTTGAGGAAGGCAGAATGCAAGACTCTATTTTGGAAAGCTAGAGTTCTGGAACCACATCTTAGAGTCCTAGCCAACTATGTTGGGGACCTTGATAAACGAATGGTTCATTCCTTGTGTTATCCTTGATAAACGGATGGTACATCTCTTGGGTCAACTCTGAAAAATGAATAGTTCATTCGTTGGGTCAGTGAGATGAGAGGAATAAGAGATTGATGGTTGGAACTGTTGTTGGAGTTGTTAAATTGCAGAATTTTATTTCGAAGTATTGTGATGTAAAATTTGCACATATATATAGGCATAGAATGTGCACAATTGTAGGGGAGGGAGAATGTAACATCCCCATTATAATCCCCAGTTTAATTAAAGCTTATGTGGATATAATGTGTGCCTATGGCCAAACAATGTAATATACGAGTTGTATCTCTATGTTTTAATAATAAATGTGATGCTAGTTGCTAAGGGGACATGGAAATGAGATGGGGGAGAAATTAATCCACAAGAGGGGGGAGTTTCTAGGATAATGGCTAAGAGGGGGAAAGGGGGGAATTACTAATGTATATTAATTCAATCCACTTTCCTAAACTTGTTAATTGCATATGAACCTTCCAATTTCTGATTGAGTGTTCCCAAAGCCAATCATTGAATACCTGTAAGAGGGTGGTTGTGAGTGGTCACATCCCAAAGTTATTTGGAACATGGGAGTTGAGTACAATAAGCTCATGGAAGAGTGTGAGTCAAGAAATGCAAGCCAAATAGAGGAAATTTGTATGGGTTGGGACAACAGTTCTGGGAGAGGGAAAGAAAGAGAGGGGGAAGTTGGTGCATCCATGGAGAGTGAATGCTAGAGCAAGATGGAACATGTTTGGAGAATTTTGGAGATGAATATTGGAGAGCCAGGTTGTTAGGATTGAAGAGTGAACTCCAGAGTGAGTTGCACTGTAACAACAAGTGTTTGTTGTTGGTTTGCTGGTAGTTTTCCTAGCAGGAAGTTTCCCTTGTGTTCCCAGCTGAGAGAATCCTAGCTACTTGTGCCAGAGAGACCATGATAAATGAATGGCACATTCCTTAGGTTAATCCTGATAAATGGATGGAACATCCCTTGGGTTATCCCTGATAAACAAGTGGTGTGTTTCTTGGGTTGGGAAGGTTAGGAGGAAGAGAGATGGTAGAAAAATCAGGATAGTTGTAGGAGAATATCAGCTAGGTTATGAGTTTTGTGAGCTATGAGTGGACTGTGAGAGACCACCCTCTTTTGTGGATTACTAGCCTCATCTTGGGGGTGACTGGTTGTTGAGATTTGGAATGGTCAGTCTATGGTTTGGTGGAATTTCCATCCCAAGCAGTTGGTTGCACCATTTTTGTTTAAAGATAATTGTGTTATCTTGTTGTTGAGTTATTTACATGCGTTATTGATGTGCATGAACTTTGTGTGAGAGAATGACTTATTGTTGGAAATATGGCTATAGCAGAGATGACGCAAACTGTCAAGGTTGTCATTGATGGCAATCTGTTGGTTATGGAGCACGTGGGGATGTTGAGATTGGGTTCCACTCAGTGAATTGTTCTACAAGCTAAGATGCATTATGGAGCACGTGGGGATGTTGAGATTGGTTTCCACTCAGCGAATTGTTCTACAAGCCAAGATGTGTTAGGTTATTCAAGAAAAAAAAGGGAATAAACCCACTGAAATGGTTGAAGGAAAGATCCAATCGATTCAAGCGCCCCCATTGAGACAGAAATAGAGGCAATGGCCCAAAGCATGTTATGTTGAAGATAGATGCTTCTCAGATCCTTGGCATTTGCAAGGTCTGAAGGCAGAGGACCGGTCAACAACCTTGATCTCAGGGAAAGAACTTTGAACTCCATGAGACGACCCAATTGGCATTCCAGTTCAACCTTCGCCCTCCCTTAGCCACGGCCATGACTAGAAGCAGCATCAATAAACCATTAAACAGTTGCCTTGGGTTACCAATCGTTTTTTCAAGAAACGCACGAACAATGCCATTCACAATGCGATTGTTGTGGCCAACATCAAATGGATATAATGCACAACCAACTGAGCTTAACGTTGCCAGGCCAGTGATCAGTGTTATCCCTGGGTCTAATGCAAACCCAAGAAGAGTAGGATATTCCGAGTTAGGAAGAGGATGGTCTAAATCCAGGGTTTTGCGGGGGTCTTTCATTTGCATTGACAAGTCTGGAAGATTCTGGCAGTTGGGTTTCTCTAATCACTCTAGACGGTGGCAGGACTTTCAGTCTAAAATTAGACTGTCTGTTAAGATAGAAAGAACACAGTGTTGCATGATGTGGCATGAGTAGAGGAGGCATGCAAAGAGCCAGTTCAGAAAATTATGGAGAATGCTGGCATGCGAAAAGCAGAAGAAAGAATAAAAAAAAAAGGAAACTGCAGTTGGAGTTGAGAAAAGCAAGGAAAATCTATGCATGAGAAAAACAATATAATGCGCTGAAACAGAGATTGTAGTCTGTCGTTGAAGTGAGAGAGAGATAGAGCTCTGAAGGTGAGAAAAGGAAGAGGAGAATCTGCGTGAGAGGAGAAGAAGCTGAGAATGGGCTGCAAGAGGACAGTGAAGTAGAGCAGCAGATCAGAGATAGTGAAGAATGCAGAGTGGATCAGCAGAAAGGGTAAGCAAGCTATATCAGAATGAATAAGTTGATTTGAGCAATATTTATTTTGGCAAATAAGGGTGGTAGGGTGGAGTTAGGGAGACTTATGTCTTTCTCTACAAGTGGGTGCTTGTAGAATCTGGAGGTTGGTGCCTTCACTCAGTTGGTGCTAAAGTAAAAAGGAAGTCGGTGCTTCCACCCAGTGGGTGCTGGGATTCTGTGGGAGTTGGTGCTCTCAGCCAATTGGTGTTGGTAATCAGAGGTTGTAGCCTCTATGAGTTGGTGCTCATAAAAGATGAGATGTAAAGGAGTTGGAGCTTTCTTAACATCCTAAGAAGACGAGGTTTTTTCCCTGGTTGGGTTTCCTCTTGAAAAATCTGTGTCTCATGCATGTGATTGAATGTTGTGTGTGATTGTTATTCTTTATGTTATCTGCTCTATGTTCATAACTCAGAATTTCACAGTAAAGACTTACTGCCACTAAGATTATTGATTCAAAGTTAAAATAAGGGAAAATGTT
>ML780929.1:59545-77420 GCA_009831015.1 Picea engelmannii
GGCTGGCTCGTGATGAGACCCCCTTTCCCTTGGCCATGCAACCAAAGGTCACTGCCCTGGCGTGGTGACCAGATAATGGCAATGTCATACTGTTGGATACCTATGAACATAATGGGCCGGCTCGTGATGAGACCTCCCATCCTCTTGGTTAGGTCTTGTTTTGTTATTTTTCTTAGGGTCCCTTTAGTTTCTTATCGAGAGGCCTTTTATTGCCTTCTCGGGGATCCCTGGGCGAGGCATCTCTAGGTTTCATTTCCTATGGCTTTTATCTTTTACCAGCTGCTTTTACCCTCTGGGCCTCTAGCCCCTTCTTCCCACAAGACAAAGTGTAACCCTCAAAAGGTCATCCTAATGGCCGGACTAGGGGAATGGGATGGATGCGCGGGAGATAAGATGTAAAATGATAGAATGGTGGGAGTGGACGATGGCTCTGCAAATCCCCCTTGGTGGCTAACCAAAACCCATGAATACCAGCTTGCTAAGTCACCCCATTAATCACCCCAACAATGGTCAAGTGGATTAGTGTAAGATCCAAGCAGTTATCAGAAATGAGAGGAACCTAATGCATATATAAGAAGGTTGTAATGATCAAACATGACACATACCATGATACCTTGGACCGATTACTTCATGGAGCAAGAGTCCTCTCCGATGCAAGCCCAAGCCGATGGTGATGGAAGCTGCTGCTGCTGACAAGACAAGTCTGGCGAAGAAGAAGAAGGATGGGCTTTCCAAGGCCATGCTCAGGTCAATCCTGCTCTCGGTACTCCATGTCTAGGACCTGTGGGCCTCGAGACATGATCTCCCAGTTATCCCTAGATATCGAGGATAACAGGGTTTTGCCCAACCTACAGTTTGTGCGATAACAAGTACAATAGCACAAAACCATAAGCACAGAAAGCACATTGAAGTGGACAACATCAGCACAAATCAGAATGGCAAATCGATGTTGTGTTGCAAACACACTAATATTTTTAGTTGCACAATTGTGTCACTACAACCCAGTCACACAATTAGTGAAATCAGTTGCATTAATATTGTCACACAACTTTGGCGCACTAATCCTTGTCGCAGATGCACAGGGAAAAACAAAGCAGGTATGCTAAACCGGATGCACAGCCCAACAGATTGTCATGTGCAGAAGCCCAACAATCACTTGTCATCTTCCTCTCTATGTCTCTTCCTCTTACCAAATTTTTGTACTTGATGTAATTTAGAGAATATGAACAGATGGGAAACAAAGTAGTATGAATTCCCTTAGATTATTTATACCTCACCCTAAGATCGTAAAGGGGTTGATGGATTGATGGTTGGTTTAATATTTGTTCTTGTAACAAGCTTCATGTTGTTCATATCTTGCTATACATCTTTATTAAATTAATGAAAAGTAGGAGTTGAGTTGACCCAAGTTTTTATGCCAATGGATGTTTAATATATGAATTCATCCGTCTCTAAGTTAGCTTAATTAATCTGTCAGGTCATAAATCAGTGATTGTGTATGCCAGTTGAGCTTATCCCAACTTTGGATCATTTATGAAAATACAATTTTCAAATCACTAACCAGTAGTTCAAGTTAAAGCAAAAGAGAAAAAATAGTTTGTCAGCTATGTGCCCTAGTTTGTACAAGGGAGAAAAAAACAGGAAACCGCAGGAATAAGACATCTTACTTGCCCTGATAATTGGCAAAAAGGTTAGCAAGTTCATCTGCACTGACAACACCATTACCATCATGGTCTGCTTTCTGAAAAAGCTCCTCCAACTGCTCTATGAAAACAAAATAATGGATTTTGTAAGGATTTAGAAATTCTACAGAATAAATTACAGCAGATATTTATTTAAAAGAAGGAAAATATACTATGTTCATTTGAAGTACATGAATATTTCATTCATTAATATACCGACCGTATGGCTTGCCACTTTATTTCCAAAAGCTTTGATCAAATCACAGAACTCTTGTAGCGACAATTGTCCATCTTTATTGTAATCCTGACGTCAATGACAGAAAAATGTAGAATGCAATTTTTAAGGCAAATATCATAGCTACAATGAAAACATGAATCTAGAAATATACCAAGACTATGTCATACATTAGATACAGAATTATAATAGAATAAACTTGAAATTTGAAATACTTATATGATAGATCCTCTAACTCATAAATTAGAAACTCATTTACATTATGCAAATTTCAAAACCTATGATATAGGTAGGAATACACCATAAGTAAAGTAACTTCAGAAAGGAAAAAAACTTCGATTACAAAATAAGGCATGATTGATATTGTAGATCCAGAATTGGCCGGGACTTGACGACAAGAAGCAGTTACAGGAGGACTCGTGATGGTAGAGAGGTGTAACATCCCCAATTCTTTCTAGGCCAGGATATCGTATCTTATGTTGTATTCTGATGGAGTGTTTTTGTCAAATGGTTTGCATACATAGGTTTTGACACCAAAAACTTGGCTGCTAACTTTCCACAACAGTTTGCATGTGTTTTTAATAAAATGCTTCCATCAAACATATTGCAAATATTCCCCAATACACATGAAATAGAAAGGGCATCATAGTATTTTTTCATTATTAAACACAACAGCAATACAATTCTTTATTGGCTGCTACAGAAGCTGTATTACAGCAACAAAACACACAAGAAACAAACTAAGAACCTCGAAATGATGCCATTGCCCTTTCTAGTAGACAAACTCTTCTGCAGAAAGCCTTTTCCACTGTAAATCGGCCCTCTAAGTGCCTCATGGCTCCCCAACCTCATGGACCTGTCAAAGAGAGGCTTGGCCTTCCTCAAACTGTCCCTGTGGCCTCCCTGGATGCCCACAGTCCCCCTCAGCCTGCTCCAGCAATCCTTATGGCCTGCCCAGGTCAAGTCGCGGCCCCCTCCAGTCCTCTTGGCCTGCGCAAGAAGCCTCACGTCCTGCCAGACCAAATCGTGGCCTCCTCTAACTATCGTGGCCTGCACAAGAAACCCCATGATCTGCTCCAAGGTCTCACGACCTCCTCAAGCTCACCACGGTTCTGCAAAAAGAGGTAAATCGGCCTCCAAGGAAGCCTCAAGAACCTCCCAAGTAAATCATTGCTCCCTTGGACTGAAGATAGAACGCAAGAAGAAACTTCAATGGAAATCCCGGATGGATCCACCTCTTTGTTTAGCTAGGGTGCATGTTGCACCACCGAAACCAAACCACAATGAAAGGGTTTTTCCAAACCCTAACAAAAACTTGGCTCTCAAGAGCACTTTAACAATATATCAAATCATAATGAGGAAGGTGAGGTGCTACCTTTCCTTTATACTTCTCCGAATTCCTTCTAGATCTTTCCTTCTTTGACCAAATCCACATGACCTTTATTTCCCCTTTTAATTTTCATTTCAAGATCAATAATCACTTTATAACCTCTTTTTAATGTCGGAAAGTGATTACTTGGCTTGCAAGTCATTCCATGACACCGGAAGTGCCTTTCTCATCATCCCAACCTTTAGATCTTTTCGTCCTAATTCCAACGAGTTATTACACGAAGGTGTTCCCTCCAACAATATCACATGTTGTCGTCCTAATACACACTTACAAACGTGGAGAAGTCTCCAACCCACTTGGTGTTTCCTTGGAGGAACAAACCTGAATTCACACCCACTATCACCTAAATCTGGACTCCTTCTGTCTAGGCTCACTCCTAGAAAAGCCAAGGGGGGTAGACCCTATTAAACTTTGTGAAGGTTTATTAAATTTTTAGGAGTTAATTAGATTGTTGATTAGTGTTACCCAACCCAATGACAATCAATCAATGCAATATGCAATCTTTTAATGACAAGCAAACCTTTATTTTACAAACAATTAGACCAATGCCTAAAGATTATTAAATTCCACTTATTGAAAATATTCACAAAAAAGGTATCTTTACAACTTGAAATAAAAGAATAAATTAATCCATACAATGATTCACAAAATAACTTTACATATAAACAATTACTTCCCAAAGAATTAAAGAATGTTTGAATAATAAATAAAGAATAATGTGAATGACTTGTAGAAAATAAATGGAAAAAAAATTCTTGAAAATGAATTGTTGAAATAAAAATTACAAGTGTTTTAGGTTGCTTTTAATTAATTTTAAATTTATTTTTAACTTAGTGGTTTAGATGTGAAGAGTTGCAAGCCTAAGTTATGTGACTACCCCAAGTCCTTATCCCTTAGCCAAAAGGAAATGTTGGGTGCTCAATAAGAAGAACAACAAGGTTCTCCCCTAGCTCCATAGGTCAAGTCCAAAGAGTTTGGGCGCTTGTTATCGCACAATCTGTACTTGCCCAAAGCCTAAGGCAAGTAAATGCAAGATTGGCATAACAGGGGGTGACCTATCACTGTCACCTTAATAGGAACCCCCTTTCTATTCAAGAGTATATCAAGATTACCCCAAGGGAGACGTCCCCGGTGACCTAAAGGAATGATAAAACTAAGGCAAAGATCCAAGAAAATCCCCCTCTCACTAGTCACTCAAGTCAAAAGGTTCTTTAGGTCTTTAAGGGATGAAGCAACAGTAGAAATGGAGTGTACCTGCCCAGAACAAGACAACAAAGAAAATACGGAAGCTTTCAAGTACAAAATGATGTTAGTACTTCATAAGACCATGAACCTTTGAAAAATAAGCTATCTAATATAAAATTGCAGTGCTATAATAATTTACAACAACAATAAGTATTTTGTAACAGCTGCAAAAAATATGCCTTGAAATTGCTTGAAAAAGACAAGAAAATGTAGCTTCAACTAGGCAGAATAGTAATCAAATGTCACAAGCAATTTTGGCAATGTCTGGCTAGCCTTAAATGTCAATTTTGCAGAGAATTTGCTGCAGTTAGATGGCTGTAGCAATCTTTTGTAACAGCAGCAAGTTCTAGTGCTCAGAATTGCAAGGAAACACCATATAAACTTAGCATTTATCTAGTAGATTGTTTGGAAATTCTCACAAGCAACTTTTTGAATGAGTTAGGTGCAAGTTATGTAGGTGTATGCTGCAAATTAGTGTAAATTAATATGGTTGTAGCAGTGATTTGCTACAGCAGCAAGTTAACTAGTGAATTAGTCTAGCTTAGGGTTAGTAGAAGTTAGCAAAAGCTTTAACGAAGAAGGTTTGAGTGTTTGTTTAAGCAATCATTCACCTAAGCAAGTGGACAAGTCCCTTTTAGGGCTTATGGAGCCAATAATAGCAACAGCACAACTTCGAGAAAAGTAGCAATGATAATACTTGTCAAAGGAGAAGAGGTGGATGGAGGAGGTGTTGGCACTTCAAGGCCTCAAGCATCCAAATCCTAAAGACAAATTCACTAGAGAGTAAGCAATTTTAGGCCCTAGCGAATCTCCCTTCCTTAGACTATTAAAAAAAATGTATGCAATAGGCAATTAGAGTGAAGCTACTAGAGTGCTAGCACTTTAGGGGTCTAGTAGCCACTTCTAAACAAGGTGTATTTGAGAAATTTAGACAAGTAGAAAAGCTATAGAGAGAAATAAATAACTTATGTTTCTCTCTTAGGGTTTAAGCAAGCAATTTCATAATCTTTAACATGAAACAAGTAAAATTTACCACAAGCATTCATTGCATAAACAAATTGCAGATTTTCTACTTACTTCACCAAGAATAATCAAGCCAAACCCTAGTTGAAGATCTTCCACCATGAAAAATAGCCAAGATACACCACAAATTGCCTCTCCAAGAAGTTGCACACTAGTTATTTCAGCCAATAGCCCTTAAAGAGGGCGCAAATTTCAGTCCACACTTAGTGTGTGATGAATTATGATGAAAAAATGAGACTACTTTCTATCTATTTATACAAAACCAATGACCTTTAATTAATTTTAGGTCAAATAAAGGCCGACCTAGCCAAATTACATCAAAATCTAGTTTTTACATAAATAAAAATAATTAACCCCTAAAATCATCTCCAAGGGTGACGCCGTGCCCTTCTAGGGTGACGTTGAGCCCCTAAAGTGGAACGTTGGGCTCCAGATGCAGAACGTTTGGCCTCCAAAAGCCCTGGATGATGCCCACACGTGCCAACCAGCTCACAACTACCCTCAATATGCAAACCCTAGATATGGATGACGTTCAAGGTCATAATGGTGACATCATGGGCTCTCAAAGATCAATGTCCAGGCGGAAGAGCAAGATCCCCCTGGGTCTAGGTCTGCCAGAGTGTCTCCAAGGGAAACGTCCTTCTTTCTTCCTAGTGCAAGTCTATGATGTCTTCTTGCCCCTGGCTCGGGTTACAACATCCATCTATGGGCTTTCAGCCCCATGAAGGTCCAAGCTAACCATTCCCCCATGTGTACCTATCCACCGGGCAAAGTCCTCTAGAAACAAGTATGCCTTCCAAGGGTTCATAAGTCACAGGGATCATAACATGTAAATCACATCGAATAATTAAATTACCCAAACATGTGCATCAAACCCCCCTTTTACCCAGACAAATGCTCAAAAGACGTCATGCAATTTAACAAATCAGGTTTGGAGAAGGTCTCACGGTGTCCTATTGGGCTAATCCTCCTTAAGTTTGGGTTGTTTCCCAGGTGAGAACCAATCTAGGTCATGGAAGTGTGTGAAGTGGTGTGGGGTAAGTGTTTGGGCATGGGGTGCAGTGATAACAGGGAAATGTAGATCTTACTTGTGGATGCCTTTGTCGAGGGCGAGTTGCACCTTGTCATAGATGCCATTTTTTCCTACCCCATCCAATGCCTTTTATTCTTAGCTTCATTGATTTTGATCTTTTTCTTTTATACTTCAAGGGAAGAGTTGAGGGACACTGTCCTAGCTTGGTGACCAGAGGTGACAGTGTTATCCACAAGCATTTCACTGAGATGAGAAGGCTGGCTCGTGATGAGACCCCCTTTCTCTTGGCTATGCCACCAAGAGCCACTACCCTGGTTTGGTGACTAGATAGATGGTAGTGTCATATCGCCACATGCCCATGGTCATAATAGGTCGGCTCATGATGAGACCTTCCATCCACCAACTAATACCTCAAGTGTTTATTTATCTTATGGGTTCCCTTTTCTTACTGAGAAGCTTTTTATTGCTTTCTCGGGAATCCTTGGGTGAAGCATCTCAAAGGTTTCTTTTTCGGCTTTTAACTCTTGCCAGCTACTTTTACCCTATGGGCCTTGTTGACCGCCTCTCCAACATAAGGGGTCAACTCCATGTGCCATGAAGAGATGCATCATCAGATGCAAATTTGTTGAAGACTTTTGGTTCTACAGGGCATGTTTGGCCCCATCACTTCTTTTTGTAACTGGAATTTCCGCACCCCTGCGTGGGTCAATAACGTAATAGGTATGCATGAGTCATATCTAGGTCAGTTACCTTGGGATCGATTCACTGGGAGAGTTCCTTTCACCGAGGGTTTTTTATCCTCAAGTTATCAATTGGGCTTTTCAGCCTTATTGATTTCCCTCGAGTTTTTCCCTCACACTTGCAATAATTCCTCCAAAGTGGTGAACAGCGTTCTAGTGGGCTTATCTTTTGGTAACTATTGTAGGGAATCATTGTAAATGACCATGCAAGACATCTTAGAAAGTTTTGCGGAATTCCATCGACTCTAAGTCAGTTTTTTAATTAATTAATTTTTATTTAAATTTCCCTAAGTTTGGAGGTTTAATTATTTAATTAATTAATTATTTTTGAGCAAATATTGTAAAAACTAGGTCTTTGGACTTTTGATAGGAGTATTTGTGCTCAAAAGAAAGGGAATAGCACCCCCCACATCCATGGACCAAGTTTCAGCTCAGTCGGACAATTTTTGCTATGGGTTGGTCCACCTGGAATGTCAGTCAGTCAAAAACAGCGATTTTAATTGCTAAGTCCAAACATAGCAAAAATGTAAAAAATTGTAATAATGAGTTAGAAGGATGATTTAAGGATAGAATAAAGTTAGAGAGAGTCCCCCTAACCTAATCCTACCCATCCAACCTTAATTTTACCTTTTAATTACCCTTACCCCCTCACCTCACTCAAAAGTTACGCCCCCCTAGGGGGATTGACGTTTTTCCTTGGTGATGTGATGTTGTGACTTAAGTGGGGTCCCCTCTCATCTGCTTTGCCTCCCTTTATCCCCCGCGTCACCTTCCAAGGTGATCCCACACCCCTTCCATCATTTACTTCACTCCTCTCTTTCCCTCATCCCCAAAAATTACAGCCTCCAAGGAGAGTTATGCCCCCCTCTTGTGGATCTCCAAGAAAAATTCATTTTTTTTAATTGGGGCCTCTTCATCTCCCTTGGCACGTATCTCATAGCCTTCCCACTACACTTTTGCTTGATCCCAACACCTCCCACACCATCTACACCCTAGATCTACTTCTCAAACCCTAGATGGTGCACCCTAGCCTAGGGATCTCCTCTTTTCACAAGTTAACCAAGTTGAGATCAGTCAACAGGAGTTTTCATCCTTCCTATCACAGTAGTGGTCCAAGAATAGCTTGATCAGACACCATTACAGCAGGAGGAGCCACTTTTGGTTCAACCAGAAGATGATGTCCCTTTCACTTTGCCTACTATTCTGCATCCCGAGGTTGTTCTTCAAGATCCTGAGATTGATCAGAGTTTGGATATCAGAGTTCACCATGACCCATTTGAGCTCAGAATGATGGAGGTATTTCAACAAGTAGATGCCAAGAGTTTTATCTCTCATGCATTCACGTTTATTACTGTTGAAATACCATGTTCTAAGTCCCAACCAGCCTTAAGTCAACTGGCACCCTTCATTTATGGCTTCACCAACAAGTACATCAAGGTAGTTTTGGGTCATATGAGATTTCATGGTGGGTCCCCCTGGAAGGTTGATCTTGTTGACCTGTCTCGTCGGACTGATCAGTTGGTTGCATGGTTACATTGGTCCTTTGAGTATGATGATTTATCATGGCAGCTTGGATGTAAAACTTTTGGGTCTAGGGTAGTTGTCTTTCCTTTTCGCATTGTCATTTTAGTATTTCCTTCTTGTTAATTTTTGCAGTTTTAAGATAGCAATCTGTATTTCCCTTGCAGTTTTGTTTCCCTCCAGTATTTTACTTCAGTCTTTGCTCGAGTGTCGTTGTTTTTTGCCTAGTTATATCAACATGTGGTCGTGTCTTGTGTGTCTTTCCTTCCATAAATAAATGGCTGTCCACTAACGCTTTTTCTAGTTACGCATGTCGAGCCTTTGTGTCTATCATTAGAGTGAGCCTGGATGGGGGTCTCATTTGTCATTGTTCCCGAAGCACTGAGCCTTTAGGATGGGTAGTTTGAGGAGACATAGGAATGTCTTGAGTCATCTTATGTTTTGTATCCTCATCTCTTATCATTGAGTCTTCTACTTTGAGTCACTCACCCCCCCCCCATCCAGCATAGGGATATGGTACTTGGTTCTTTCATCTTGATCTTCTTGAGTTATCACTTCGCGCTGAGGGAAAAGAGACGTCATTGCTCTTCTTTTCAACAGGTCATCGTGTATCAACTTCGACACATTATCTACGGAGAACCCAGAAGTAGAGCACCTTGGTGGTCGTTAGCCCCATTGGGAGGTGTCTCGCATCTGATAGGGTTGAGTATCATTGGGTCTTGATTGGATGATCCTTGTCACTGTTCAACTTCAAAACGTCTTTCACAGTGTTAGGTTGTGCTCGTACCTTAGGACCCGTTGACATTATTGGTGGTGTTCCTTCGCACTTCACAGGTGTTTACACCATTGACATCTAATGAAGTGACTCTCTCCCTTGTGTCAACATCAATACACTTACCACGGGGAGGAGTGTACATATTGGGTGGTAGCAAGTAGCAGATTTGGATGAGACCCCTTAGGTTTCAGTTTTCAGTGGGAGGATTATTTGCTTTGACTCCATGGCCCATTGGACATGCTTTGGTACTTCAGGTCAGCTTGCAGTTTGTTCTTGATCAGATTATAGGGCCTCTTCTCCTTCCACATAGTTACAGGGGTATTCTTGGTACATATTTCTTCAGTTTTCACGGAGCATCAATGTGGTTTTAACACAGAGATTTTTATGGTTCTCGACATCCTACGGGGGGATCTTGTCCCCTTGAGTCACCTTGTTAACCCCTAGGTTTTCACCCTTGAAAATCTTAAGGGTTAAGAGCTAGCATGCACTATTTTGGCTGGCATTCTGAGATTCTCCCAGAATTTAGCGCTTGTGTTGAGCAGGAGGTTGGTTCCCACATGAGACAGGTATATGATCGGTATATGGTTGTTGGTTCAGAGTTAGATTTGACTTAGTTTCCATGCATATTTGAGAGAGATGTATACATACAGCAGGTGTTGGTATTTTTTAGGAGACACGGTTTGAGTGGGTCTCTTCACAGTTTGGAGCAGTTCTGAGCATACAGTATGAGTCCTTGCATGATTCTAGGCTCGATGACACTTTTTTGGGCGACGTGCAAGAACTTTCTATTTTTAGCAGGTTTTGCTCCAGGCCCTAGATTCAAATTCTAAGCATGCAATATTGGTTCTTGAGACATCCAGATTCTTTTGGATCTTTTCTGGGATGATGTGGAACAGTTTACTGTTTTTAGCAGGTTGAGCACTAGGGCTCGCATGTCAGTTCTGATCGCATATTTGGATCCCTTACGTAAAGACGAAATCAATAAGTATAAAGTCAAGGGAATTCAAACGAATTTCTATTTTTAGCAGTGTCTATTTTTAGATAGTGACATGTGGCGGTGTTCTCCCAGTCATCCTAGGTGATGTGGACAGTTTCCTAAAATTTAGGAACTGGATTCTATATTTAGAAAGTTCTATATTTAGCATGTATGGTCATCATCTATGCAGTGCCAAGTGGCACCCTCACAAAGTGATGCGACATGTGGCAGATCTACAAAGTGATGCGACATCCACTTAGGCAGGGGAGTGCATATTTCCAAGACTTGAGCATAAATAAATAATTAATTGAGGAAAGGGAGTCGCATAACTGGGCCTAAATTTAGCCATATATTCCTCAGTATAATCACCCCTCCACTTGCCATGCATCAACTCCTTAAAATTCACCTCCAGTTGAGTTTAAACCGTATTTTCCTAAAAGTTAGGAAATTCCCTAAAAAATAGGGCGAATTTCCTCTTAGCCATAACTCACTCATGCTTTTGTCAAATTTAGCAAAAAGACATGCATTAGAAAGCTAAATTTGGCCTCTATGCATTTCTTTCACTCCATAAAGTCAATTCACATTCATTATCATTCATTACTCCTCCCTTTCTTCCTCAAGTGCGCCTTCCTAAGTTTTAGGGCGCATTCTCCTCTCTTGTGCGCATATAACCTTCATGCAAACTCTCACATACACTCACTCATCTCACACTCCTCACATATCTCTCTCCCTCATGCGCTTAGCCTCCATTTTTAACCACCCATGTATCCTCTTCCTCTCCCTTGGGATATGCGCCCTCATTGTGTTATATATTGGATGCTTGACATTGATTATTTGTTGGATCATTGCAGCAGCAGCATAGTGTCTCTCTCTTTCTCTAGTCTAAGTGGCTCCTCTTTGAACAAAGTAGTCATTGTACTAGTTGTAGGCTTACCAAGTGTGGTGCAAACAGTCATCTTGTAAGCTTCATCAATAAAGAAGTGTGTGTTTCTCTTCAAACCTCTTTCTTGGCAGTATTATGGTAAATTTGTAATCTGATATGTCATTTTCTGAACTGTTCATTATGGTTAATTCTGATCTTTTTGAACAGTTTTCTTTTTTTTTCCAGTCTATTATCATTGTGCTAACCCTGCAGGTTCCCTCCAAGTGAATAAGTAATTTTTCTCAAGTGTTTTGGATAGATTTAGCACACTGTCCAAGACATATCAGCCGTTGTTCTTAAGGTTTTATACGCAGAAATCAGACTTAAAGACAGCATCAAGGCGCTTCATTGTGCCTAGGGACTCCCCCCTGAGGCTAGCAAGCACTAGCCCAAACGAAGAGGGGTTCGGTCAGTGACAATTTGGAGCCTTACTCCTTTAATTAGCCAAATTTTTACCACTGTCCTAACAGGTTTATCAGCTCAGATTGGAGGGTAGAAATTTGTTCTAACACTCAATTTGGTCAACTGTGGAGAGTAAGATTAGGCAAAACAATTTTTCCAAGCATTCTTGAGAGATGGAATTGCTAATCAGGCTATCGTCTGTGCCATGTGGGGCTCCTGAGGTAACTGCTTACTAGCAACATAGAAATTAAGGTCTGGTAAAGATGTGGGATTCTCTTCAGAGTCCAGACTGTGTTGGAAGAGGTGGGGACTGAAGGCATAGTTCAAAGTAGCATAAAGGGGAAAACAAATCAATGCAGTCAAGGATATTACAACTGCTTTAACTTCTATATTACTATTGCCATGACCATGTTATGTTATTAGTCGTAAAGATTAAACAGATGTAGCTTGTTTCAGATATATTTTACAACAGATGACCCATCTTATTTACAGACTAGAGGGCACAATTTATTTTCTACGAGTAAAAACCAAGAAGGGTAGTGTTTAATATCTTGCTTTTGCAAGATGCATCTTCATGATAAAGTAGCAGGCGGATTGAAGGTGAATCTCCTACTTTTATTAGTATGGATGCTTGCTTTTTTGGGACTTTCATGTTGTATTGTGACATTGTACAGTAGGCATGTTAGAAATATTGTTAAGCAGCCCCTAAATGCAAGATGAGAAATGACTGGCTCGGTAATTACAGAATGAAAAGGGATAGCTTGAAATTGATAGTGATTTACAGTAGATCTCACTAAACGCCTACAATTATATTAGATTGAGCAACTGCCAAAGAGACGGTTGATAGACCCAATAAATCAATCGCTGTGATTACAAGGAAAAGTTGTCTCTTCCACATAGAGGAGTGATTTAGTCTTCTTTCACATTTCATTCTAGTTGTCACAGTAAATCATTTCATTCTGAATATCTATCGTTTAAGCACACAGTATATTCAATTAGTAACAAAGCTGATTGCATACAGTGTTGGAAATCATCTGAGTTGAATGTAGAGCAATGATTGGTTGCGACTTTTCCTCAAGATGGACAGAATTGTCAGGGATATATCCTGGGTTTAAATATTAATAGAAGTTGCAATTTTAGAGTAACTAAAATAATTTTGATAAACAAGATATTAGGAAATCAATCTCGACTGTTACTCATGTCAGAAATTTGAATGTAAAAATTACCATAATAGAAAGGAGGCGCTGTGCAAAACTCCTTTCTGTAGCTACTGGATCCTGTCATAGAATAAAGGAGACTTATTTTTAGATGTATCCCTTTCAAATATATCTTGAAGGTTCCACATATTGAAATCCTTTAGAAAATTATAAAGAAGTGGAATGAAAAAGAAAGCTTGTAAAAACAGCTAAAATTACAAGTAGGTCATTTTGATAATCATTTTATGTAGAAAAATAAAACAATGCACAATTTTCACATACCTCAGCACTATATGAGACCTTGATGTTTCCTACACTTTTAGTCATTGTATTTGGATCAAATAATTTAAGAGTTTCAAGAGTATGATCTGCATCCTGCACGAACCGCGATAAAAGCAAAAGCTCTAAAATGTATCACCAAAGAAGATAGTATTCTAACCAGTGACAATAAAATACTCTCGCACACAACAAATAAGTAGGACGATAATTCAATAAAAGATATTAATTAAGGCCTCTTGCATTATTTCTTAGGTGTAGAATTCTCACAGAGTGACGGTTTTGGTTTTGTATGACAAACCAAAAATGCTAAAAGTTTCTTCTGTGAAAATATTTAATGTAAACCCAACTTGAGGGGTTTACTGAACCTATGGGACTGCTTGATCATCATTTATGGTTAACCACTTTACTGGTTATTGCAGTCCCACCCTTTGCAGTCTTAGGGGTAAACCCTAAACCTATTGATTGGTAAGGCTCTAGCTTTATTTGACACACATTGCACACACAATACATTGTGCTCTTTGGCATGTTCATACAAAGATGTGCTTCATTGTTTAAAGGTGTTTCTGAACACCACCCTTTCACTTGGATACTTTGGGATCATCTTGAAACCCTAACATGGTATCAAAGCCCAGGCAAGGGTGGACTCTCTAGTTAGAGGGGTCTATGAGACAAGGAATCCCAAAGCTAGAAAAGCCTGGATCAGTTTTGGATCTAATACAGGTTGGTTAAAAAATGAGTAAAAGTGCTTGAAGGCCATACAGAAACACCTTTGTGAGACATGGAGCTCCCATGGAGCTCTCTTGTTAGTAGTGAACACATGCATACGTAGTTGGCTGAGTATGTGTGGAGGATGAATGGGCTCATTGCGAGCAATATATTCTAGAGTAGACTGAATTGTAGAGGAGATAATGTGACACCTACATATATTTGTTGGGAAAAATCTGTTGTTCGTCAGGGCAGAGGATATCTGTCATATATGACTGAAATTTGTTAATTTTCATGATGAATTACACAGACCTATTGCAGAACGCCAGATGGATAAGGACATAATTGAGGAGAATGTTCCCTTGTTCTGTCATGTAAGTGAATGGCTAAAAGAATTCATGAGACCTTGCTTGTGTAAGACTTCCTATGGGAAGTATTGTAGTCATTGTTGATGTATCAATCCTGTAATTGGGTAGTGGTGGATCTCCAAACTAGGTGGGTATTTCTCTGACTTTCAGGGTGTTGCGTGGTATGTGGTGCATTACAAATGTGACTTGTTCGTAGTATGTGGTCAATGAGATGAAGTATGTTGATGCGGCTAGTGTTTGTTGACTCCCCTGTATATGATGTTCAATAGTGCCTAAGCAAGGTGAGTGTGGGGGACACGGACTTTGACTGCTATTGCTATCAATATAGTCAAACGACTGTCCCACGATCAAAATGAGATCGGTATTGCTCGCTATTATGAAAAAACAAATTGGATGGATCTGGGTTATGTTATGGATCTCATCATTCTCAAGATGATTGAAGCATGGATCAATGAGTTATTAGACATGTTGTAGCATGCAGCCTTTGTGGACCTACAAACTGGTATCCCCATTTTGTGGGATAACTAAGGAGATCATGTCTCGGGGCCCTCAGATTGCAGATATGGAGTGTCAAGAGACTACATGACCAGCAATATCCACTTGCACAGATGAAGACCCTTCTCACCACCACAGAGGTCAATATTTTTAGGATGGCATCCACCACACCAGCTGGCTTCCGAAAGACAGTGTGCCTCGCTCCATGAGGTACAAGTCAGGCATCATGGTGAGTGTCATTTCAATATTTGAGGCATTTTGAGTATGTTGTATCTTAGATTGCTTTAGATTTCATGACATATGCTTGGACATTATGCCTTCTGCCCTATTTCACCTAGGTGGTTGACATTGTGCCCTAGTAAGTGGTCTTCCTCGGGAATGGGTTTGCTACTAGGAACTCCTTGAAGAGCCATCGTATCATTCCCATCCATACTTACCACTTTCCATCACCTAAAACACCCCCATTTCCTTGTCTCTTGGGATTTCAAGTTGTATTGACCCAAGAAGGGGTTGTCCTTCATTCCATGGGAAGAAGGGGCTGAAGGCCTAGAGGGATTGTTGTTGGCTAAAAAAATAAAAGCCTATATAGATGTTCCAGATGCTTTACCAGGGATCCCCCAAGAAAGCAATGAAACGATTCTTTGTAAGAAAAGGGAGACCTACAAGAATAAATGATAATGAATGCTTGAGGGGTTAGTTGGAGGATAGTCATCATGAGTCGGCCTATCATGATCATGGGTACCTAGCGGTATGACATTACCATCATCTGGTCAACAAGCCAGGGTAGTGGCTCTCCGTTACACAACTGAGAGAAAGGGGGTCTCATCACGAGCCAGCCTTCCCATTTATGCAAGGTATTTGTGAGTGACATTGTCATTATCTGGACACCACGCCAGGACAATGGCCTTCAACTCGTTCTTTAAAACATGAAAGAAACAAAGAATGGCAAGAGGATGGGCTTGGAAAAAATGCATTGCGAACGAAGGTGCCACACACCCTCTACAAAGGCACCCATGAATGAGACACTACAACCCCTTGTATGTCATGAACCCCATGCCCAGTGGGTCTTGATCCATAACCACTTCATCTACTTCACATGGCTTAGAGAGGGATCACTTGGGAACACTCCTTGACCTAGAGAAAGATCTACCCAATAGGACACCTCGTCAACCCTCCCATACCCAAGCTTGGCAAGCTGCATAATATCTTTGAGCACTTACTTGTTTGACCAGGCAATCTTTGATGCACATGCTTAGGTGGCTCATTTATTGATTTGATTTACTCACCATGATATTTTGACTTGAGATCTTTGGAGAGCGTGCTTATTTGTCTTTGCAAGACCTAGTTGGTGGACAGTTTTTGAAGAACAAGCCTAGCTTGGGCTTCCATGGAGCTTGAAGCCCACAGGTTGGATGCCATGGGCCCACATGCTGGATCACGATGACTTTCCTTTGAAGGCCTAGAAGATATTATGGATGACACGACCTAGCCCTCACATGCCAAACATTTTGCCTAGGAGAGGCAAAACATCACTTTTAGAGGCTTGACGTCACCTAGAGGGCTAGGGTTTGGTGGTGAAGGTGTTGCTTGATGACATGTGGCACGTTTTGAAGGAAGGAGGCTTGAAGACCATCAAGAAAGGATTTGGATGAGTGACAAGTGGCCTCTAGAGGCCTAGCCAAGCATCTACTACCCCAACGACTTCTTCAAAGTGCCAAAACGTCCCCTAAAGCCCCTAAAGGGGTGATGTCACCTTATTCTAGGGTTTCTTTTGTGTAAAAGTGAATTTTAAGATGAATTGTTTAATGTTATTTTGTTGCAAGGGGTAAGATAAGGGTTGTGGACTCCTTATCTTATATTTTACCCTTGCTAAGGTGGACAAACTATGTGATAGACATTTTGTATAACTAGAGATCATGAAATCTCATTTTAAAACATATCTCTCCCATTTGGAGAGGCCTTGGAATGAAATTTTTGCTATCTTTGGCTATTTGTCTCTTGTGCTCTTGTGTGGCTATCTTTCTTGGTTATTGGTTGGTGGAAGAATGCGCTAGCCTTGGAAGGCTTTTTCTCTTGCTATTGTGGTGGTTTATCTTAGCATCTTTTCCTTGAATTGGTAAGAAAATCTTCTTGTGCTATCATTTGTGTTTCAAGTCAAGGTTATCTTGCTAGAGCTAGGTGGGAAGTATAAGGGCATACACCCCCACCTTAGCCTCCATCATTTTTTTTGCTCAAGTATTGTTGATTTAGCAAGGGTTTATGTAATGTCCCCATTTTGGGACATTATAACTTTACAGAGTGCTATGCCTGCCAGAGTAGCCAGATAGGGGCGACATAGCGTTCGGGAGATATTGAGGGGTTTTATTGGACCCAACTTGCATCGTTCATCATCAAGATCCATTCCGCACAGCTTGGTTTTGGTTTCGTTGCATTCTGACGATTTTCGTAATTTTGAGTTATTATGGGTCATATCTTAATTAATTTCACTAAGAAGGTCGTAATGGGCATATTACATGGAGAAACCTCTTAGTATAATAGCTCATCGGAATCGAGAAGAAGAGCACTACAGGATAAAATGATGAGAAGTGACTTTCAGTAGCTGGAGAAGCCATAAGCATGGATAAATCACTTTTTAGAGGTAAAATGATTAATTAATTAATTAATTACGTGATTTAATCAAGGAATAATAAAATAAAGTAAAAGTCACTTGGAGGGAAAAGGTCAACAACAAATTAGGGTTTCAGTAGTGAATTAGGGTTTTGGAAAGCTACAAGTGAAGAGTCAGCTACCTAATTCATCATTATGCAAATTATGACTTGTCATTGAGGAGAAGAGGCGCATCTCAGGAGAGATAGTTCAATGTATTCCAAGAGGAAGACACCAGTTGG
>ML780929.1:103725-125046 GCA_009831015.1 Picea engelmannii
CAGGGGTGCCCTTTACCAATAGTCATGTCCTTTGAGACATGACCTTTCATTATTAATAATTATTAGTTATTAACTATTATTATGTTTATGAATATCTATTTATGTATATTTTATGTTCATAACATTGACGAGTTCTTAAAAATGGCACATTTCTTTCCTTGTAGGAAGACCAATGATACGACTTATTGTGTGGAGATTTTCTTCAAGAAGATAGTGTGACTTTGTATATTGCAGAAGATGATCACATCAAACAGGGATAAATGATTTTTATGTAATTTTTCTTGACGTCATGGAAGAAGATTATAAAACATATCACTGTATCACCCTTAAACAAATGGACAAATAAAGGTCATAAACCAAACCAAGGAATTTTTCTAAGGTGTTCAGTTGGAGATAACCCTGAGCACTAAGATGACATTTTGGCATGGTCTATGTTTGCATATAACAACTCTATAAACAACTGGATGGGATATTCACCATTTAGAATTGTATATGGGGTGAATCTGAGAGGAGTCACAAGCCTAGTTAATATGCAAACAGATATGAAAAGGAGCAACAATGCAGAGGTGTTTGCAAAGTAAATGAATCAAGTGTTTACATAGGTCCATGAGAGAATAAAGGAGAAAAGCATGGAGAATAAGGGACAGGTGGCATGATGAAGGTATAAGTCATTTGAAGTTGGAGATTTGACCATGGTGCATTTGAGGAAGGAATATTATCCTAGAGGAACATACAATAAGGTAAATGTGAAGATCGAAAGATACGAAGGAAATTTTGAAACAATGTATATGACGTCAACTTGTCAGTGGATTAGAGAAAACAAATATCGAGAAAGAAGCCAAAAAAGATTGAGCAACTTCTGGAGTCTAGACAAGAAGGTAAGCAGGATGCGGAGCACCAAGTACAAGCAATATCAAGTGAAGTGGAAGAAGTTGGATGAGGGTAGCATTTGGATTTCTTTAGAAGAGTACCAGAAACTTTGCAAGGGGAAGAATGTTGTAGAAGATGCTTAGTTGGCACAAGGATGTGTTGAGAAAAATATCTTGGGCAAGAACTTCCACACAGGTTCAGTGTGAACATGCCAGAAGTGGTTCAAGATATTTCGAAAAGCAATTCTATTTTGTAACTCACTTTAGGAAAAAGTGAAAAGTCTTATATTTAATAGTTACCAGGATTCGGATACGGATACAGATTCGTTAGATTTTTGAAAAACCAGGATCCGGATACAGCGGGGAAACGGTAGGTACAAATAATATAAAAAACATTTTTATAATTTTTAAAATAAAACTTATATAAAAAAATTAAATATAGAAAATTTTAATTATATAATTTACATATATAATACTTATATAATTATAATTGATGTATAATGCTTATAAATAATAACTAATCTAATACATTATATATATATATATATATATATATATATATATATATATATATATATATATATATATATATATATATATTGATTATATATATATATTGATTATATAAAGTTAAAATTACTTTATAAACTTATATCAACAACCCTTATATACATTAGTTAATATTAATTATATAAAGTTAAAATTACTTTATAAACTTTTACGTTATAAGGTTAAAGTATTGTCCTTTATTTGCTTAGTGAGCAAATGCAGTAACATCTTGTGTTCTATGTTGTGGAAGCATTTGCTCACGTCGGCATGGATTAGTCGTTTGAAACCTTGCAGAAAGAAAGAATGCATATGTTCGTAAGGGAAAAACCCATGTGAGACGGGTAAAAAGATTAGATCGTATATTTCTTCCAATACAGTGCTCATTCATCGTTATTATTCCACCCACAAAAAGAGATTTTAAAAAATCTATCTTCCGAGCCGACTATACATTCCCAAAGATTTTATAAACTCTAATGGTTTGGCATTAGGCTATACATTCCCGAAGCTTCAAAGTATCTACCCAAACTCCGAACCAACCCCAACCCTTCTGCAACCCTGACCACTTTCTACGACCTAACCATCAGTCTTGAAGGATTGGGCAATCGAGATCCCTATCCCTAAAGCGGTTATGTTACCAAGATCCGTGCATGATAGGTTTGTTATCGCCAGATCCGCCTCCATTTCGGTTTAAATGCCTCCACCACACGAGATACTGTTCGGTTTTTTTCAGAAACGGCTGCATGTTGGATCCCACGCAGATCCAGACGGATCCAGATCGGAACTGGGGATCCATGGATCCTGAACTCGACCCTCGTGTTTCCAGTAACATAGATTTAATGCATTAATGGTTGTTAGGCCAAGTATGGACAAGAAATGAGTAACTCCACACTTGCCTACAATGCATTAACGTGAGACATTCATAAATACAAGTGACGTGACCTTTCGTTTCATCATCCAAGAGGTCATAATGAATCTTCCTATCACCTATGACTCTTCATATTTCTCCTAAGTAATATTTACAAAAATACCATAATCACGAGGATTGGGTATCCAACATTCCCCCTTTAATCCGAAAGGGTATTTGTGAGTCGAGGCATCATTCTGAACTTTTCAAATTTTCTCTTCCAAGCGCTTCTTTTACTATCTTCTCCTCCAGGAGAATCATGTGATTGATTCTTCCCTTTCTGAGCAAGGAACACAGTCTCTCCAGTGGTTGAGTTGTCTTCTTTCCAAAAGATTTCTCTCGATCTCCGCTAAAGTCAAATAGAGAGAAAGAACCGCCAACATCTCGACTAATCTTGGCATTACTCTCAGTGAAACCCTTTGTAATAGACATAAATATATAAAATATAAATATAAAGAGATAATAACAATAACTACTAACTAATAATTAATATGTAATAAGAGACACATCCTAATGAAAGAACATGTCTCTTAGTGAAAGGGCACCCCTGCATGGGTATATATATAGCCCTCACCCTCATTTGTAAATACTATCATATCTTATTCTCGTACATTTATTATTCAATATATTATTTATCCATATGGATTTCTGTATACTGTTCCAAATATTTTGGATGTGTGTGACCTGAACCGGATTGGTTCATTTCATTTGGTATCACAGCAAAGTCCGATCCCGGCCCTTGGCCACTGGATCCTTGGTCAAAATTTTGTTGCCCCTGGAAACATCATTGCAAGCCTTTGGCCACTCAAAATTCCAGGATTCTAAAAACTCTGGGTCTTTGACCAAAAAACTAGGCCCTTGGCCATTTTCAAAATTTTGTTGAAAAGTAATTCCGCTACCATATACCTGAATCATAAATAAATAAAAAAGTTTGTTGCATAGCAAAGAAGAGTGATCAGGACCATCACAATGAATGAAAGTCAAGTAAACCATGGGAAGAATTTCGATTGTGGGTAGCTCACTGGAGAAACAAAGACAAAGAACATTTATCATCAATATCTGGAATTCGACATAAAACGAGAATAATCCAAGATTCTAGTCGTAATACTCAAATTAAAGAAGCCACCAGTTTTATTGTCCAGACACCACCATCATATACGTTGTCAATATTAGATTGGGTGCATATTTTTTGGGCGTATATTAGTCACAGTGATAAAGTCACTGTCAAGGAAAAAGGTTGTCGTTTGAAATTCATACGGCCACTATCGGGTAACACATCGCAACCCTTGTCAGCAATCCCGTAACCATTGCGACCCTTGTCAGCAATCCCATAACCATCACAACCATTTGAATTAGAAGTGGGAAAGAGAAATCAAAGGCGTAGCCCAAAAATTAAATTAAATTAGCATCAGTTGTCGCAGAAGTACCCAGCTGTTGTCGTCGAGGGTATTACCAATCCAGAATCTGATGGTTGCAAACATTTAAGCCAAGAATCATCAACGCAGAAATTGCAATCAGTTAGCACCCGTCCTTCTAGTCAATATGGATTAAAAGTTAATTCACACCAATCAGAAGTCACGACTAGTCACCACAGTTGCACATTAATTCTGGTGAATACAAATTAAAATTAAGGTTAAAAAATAAAATATTAAGTTGGAACCGCCTCTTAAATCAATGTCAGTCAAGGATTAGTCGGTCATTAATAAAACTGGCATTGACATATTTAAAAGTGTTATCATTACATAAATGGAAAATTGTGGGGATCATATGTCTTAGAACCACCCGTCTAAGATCAAAGGCTTAAGGGTGAAATTTGAAACTTGTTTTAATCCGTTGGTACACTAATTCAAGGAATTTTTAATTTTCAAAGAAGCTATTGAAGAATTTTTAATAAAAGTGATACTAAATTACCTTTCATTGAAATACAAGGTCACAAAGAAAAAAATAAGTATTCAAAGATTATTAAGTATATATAAATATATTATTTATATATATTATCATAAGTGAAAGTAAAGAAGAGTAAAGAGAAGAACTTTAATTCAATTCAACGGTTTAAAAAAGGAAATCATTGAAACACATTAATTAGTGGGATCCTCACATTCACTAATTATAAAGAAGTTAGAATTATGGATTCCACACAGAATTCTACTTTTTTGGCAAAATGTCATTTTTGTGCAAAGGAGTTTCCATGTCCAGAATTTTCAAAAATTGAAATGTCATTTGCTCAAATTGTCACAGAGCTTTTACTCTAGTTGAATGTCAAAGTGTCACACAAATACAACCGACGAGGATAAATAATATGAAAACACATGAACAATTAGATAGACTTATGACGAGACTTGAGGAAACAAAAAATTGTCAAGATAAAAACGGTCACTTCAAACAAAAAAATGTGACATTGACAAGGAGGAACAAGTAGCTTAGAATCGAAGGAAACAAAATCCAACTTGCAATTTGAGCACCAAACAATGCTCCAACAAGACGCCACAATCCAATATACCAAAAAATTGTAGTTGAAAGATCAAGAAGGATCACAAATTAAAAAATTAGAAGAGAAAATAGCCAAACTTCAGCAAAATAAAAAAATATCACAACAGAAATATAAAGATCTCGAGGTTATGTTTTACAAAGAATTAACAGAAAAAAGACCAAGAAATATGTCACTTAAAAGATCACAGTAAAAAACTACTTACTGAGATCAAGAAATCAAAGGATACAAAACAGTCTGTTCAGAAGTTGGAACAAGAAAATCAAGATCTCGGGAAGAAATTGTCAGGAAAAGATGAAAAAAATCCTCACTTAAAAAACCTTAATGAAAGGTTACTAGAACAAATCAGAGGACTAAAAGAGGAGAAAGCAAAGAATCAAGACATGAAAGAAGTCGGAAAATCAGAAAATGAAGAACTTACATGCTTAAATAATCATAATCAAAACCTACTTACACAAATCAAGAAGCTCAAGAATGATAAGAAGTCACTAGAAAATAAGTTAGAACAACTAATTGAGAAGGAAGCATCGAAATCTTCAGATGTAAAAATCCAAGTTGTGGAGAAGGGAACAAATATAGATCCAATCCATGTCACAGCTCAAGAAGGTGCAAAGTCAGTTGAAGTAAGGACATTTTCAGATGTTGGGGTACAAATAATTGAAATTCCAAGTGTAGATCCAGCTATCAACAAAGCAACACCAATGCATGAAGAAGATACAATACCAAAAGTAAATTGAGAGAGTGCTACACATATGATAAGGGAAAGTCATGCTACGAAGACTCCTTATCAACATCCTAATCACAAGAGCGGGTACCTTAACCAATCAGTGTATCAACATCGTTCAGAAAGAAAACAATTAATCTATCTTCTGAAGAATATTGATACCAATATCATTGAGTCTCATCATAACAATTCATATTGGGTGTCATATACGCGCAATGTTCCACAAAGGATTGAATTAGGATGGTTAGATCCTTTTAAAGATAAAAAATTATGCTCAGTACTTAGAAGTTCATAACGTCTCGTATCATCAACCATAACAGCATCAAGAACCAAGAACCAAGCGAAGACATTACAAGCTAGAGCAAAGACGTAAGGCGTCTCCATAAATATGCTTTGAGGACAAAGCATTTCTAAAGGGGAAGGCAATGTAATAGACATAAATATATAAAATATAAATATAAAGAGATAATAAAAATAACTACTAACTAATAATTAATATGTAATAAGAGACACCTCCTAATGATAGGATGTGTCTCTTAGTGAAAGGGCACCCCTGCGTGGGTATATATATGGCCCTCACCCTCATTTGAAAATACTATCATATTTTATTCTCATACATTTATTATTCAATATATTATTTATCCATATGGATTTCTTGATACTATTCCAAATATTTTGGATGTGTGTGATTTGAACATGATTGGTTCATTTCATCCTTCCATCTATTTTCATCCATGAGAATGTCGAAATCCTCCTTGACAACCGGAGGAGGGGGATGAGGAGTCTTTGATGGTCAAATATATCGCAAGGCCTAAGCCCGATCCCAAGCTTACGCGTGGTCCTCAGCCACAACAAATTCCTTAATGGGAGAAACCGAGACGCCACAAGAAGCCATAGGTATCCTTCACCTTCCCATAGTGCTAAACCTAGGGCCACTCGAAAATCTCTTCAGTAACAGTTGCTCCAACATCCACAGCTCACTTGAAGGCTACATCAACATCATCCGTCTCCAAATGGAGGATCACTAACATACCCTTCAAAACCACCAGGGATTTCACATATGCATCGTCGTCCTCGGCCTCGTCACAGACCATAACCTCTACAGAACCGAACTTCAAATTGGCGTGAAGGATGATAGGGAGCTCTTGGTCGGCCTTACGCTTAGGGTGGTGAGACTTTGCAATTTCTATAGCCCCAAACACACACTTGTAGAAGCTTTTGGCATCTGCAACATGCAATGCCTTCGTAATCAAATGGGGTTTCAGGATAGAGAACATCGGCAACTTGGTTGTTGCGTCATTCCCCTTACCGTTCTCTGCAGCCACGACATTCTCCTGAGTTCTCTTACTCAAAAAGAAGGCGGAAACATAATCAGTCAGACCCAAACAAAACAAGAGGTGCATGCACCAAGGTCGCCTACCAATTTCCTGCAATATGTTTGGCACCAAAAGAATCCACACCAAATAGAGAGGAAACCCTAACATGGGGCAGAGGGAATAATTAGAGATGTTTCTGCAACAAGAGACAAACTCGCAAAGGGAGTAACAAGAGAGACAGAAGCGTTTCTGCACGAGGAATAATCGTGGAGTTAAGCCTACTCTAGCTCTGATACCACTGTCAAGCCACGTATGGACAAGAAATGAGTAACTCCACACTTGCCTACATTGCATTAACGTGAGACATTCATAAATACAATTGATGTGAACTTTGGTTTCATCTTTCAAGAGGTCAAAATGACTCTTCCTATCACTTACGACTCTTCATATTTCTCCTAAGTGATATTTACAATGATATTTACAAAAATACCATAATCACAAGGATTAGATATCCAACAATGACTTAGACTAGGATTAATCTCAAGTCTCAACCGTACATCTCACTGAGAGATTAGGGTTCCATCTAAAATTATAAAGATAGGTCAAGATAGAGAGTTCAGACATAGTTCTCGTTAGATAGGGACAACGAATGGAAGAGAGAGAGGAGAGTTGAGTGCATCAACCAGGAGGACTAGTACCATACAATACAGTCGTACAGTAGATCAATATAGTGATACATATATGTACAGTACTATACAGCAAGTCATATAGTATTGTATAGGAGGTCGTACAACAAGCTATATAACAACAGTTACTATTTTCTCGATTTTCTTGTAGGTCGCACCTCTCTTCAATAGGCCATACACCTCAGGTTGGGGTGGATTTGTCGTGCATCTGCTAGGTATTAGTAGTTGTGGAAGTTGCCTTGTAAGCTTTGATTAAATGAATGGTAAGCAAATTTGAAGGAGAAAATTACATGTGTATGTGTGAATTATTTTATGCTTCCACTATTTAGTGTTTCCAACTATTATGTGATTGTTGCACTATTCAAAAATTAATTTCTGAGTTATTTCATTAACAAAATATTAGGACAGTAGTCACCTAGGTTTAGGAAATTTCACATGGTATCAGAGTTTTCTCCAATCGAGTTTCACAAGGGTTTTAGAGGTTATGCAGCATGCTTACCTATTTATCAGATCTAGGAGTCTGTGTAGTAGATCTCAAGGATGGCATCAACTAGCCTCAGAGTTGAGAACAAATTGGAAGGTGCCTCAAATTTCATGTCTTGGAAAGTGAGGGTAACATTGTTATTAAAAGAGAATGATCTCTAGGACATCGTCAAAGATATTGTGGTTATGCCTACAGATCCGCATAAATTGGCAGCTCACAAGAAGGAAGTAAAGGCCAAGCAGATAATAATGGATGTGTTATAACTTATAAGGGATCATTTGATTCCTCAACTGTCCGAGAAGAAATCAGCTAAGGAGATATTTAATTCCCTTGTTGGCCTCTACGAGAGTGAGAATATAAACAGGGAGACAATATTGCCGAAAAAAGTCATATCTATAGAGATGTCCAAATCAAATACAGTTACAAATTACATGATGAAGATCACGCAGCTTCGTGATCAACTTGCAACAGTTGGGGATAAGATTGAAGATGCAAAGATAGTGAACATAGCATTGAACGGTTTCTCAGCTTCATGGGTACCATTTATCAAAGGAATCTGTGCTTGTGAGCATCCTCCTACCTTTGCAAGACTATGGGCTAACTATATCCAAGAGGAGACTTGGATGGAATCAAAGGCCAGCAAGAAGGGTGGTGACAATAACCAAACCCTATTTGGACATGCAAAGAAGGGCAGAGTGTAATGTCCCCATTTTTGGATTCCCTTACTCTGCAGTTGTAGATGACCTTATGGGTTTATGTCAGTTTGACCAAAGGGGTAATTTGAGGTTAACAGTGAGCTTGGGCGGTTTGAAGGAGTTATATGATGCTTTGAGATGTCTGCTTATCATTTTTCATCATCGGCATCATTCCTGCACAGTCAAATTTCGATTTTGTTGCATTTCGATCATTTTCGTAATTTGGGAGTATTAATGGGCATTATTTAATGGATTGCACTAAGGTTGTGTTAGCACAAACTTCGACCCTCCAATTAAACTAATATAACTTGTTATTACAGCGATGAAAACTTGGCTAATTGAATGAGTAAAGCCCCAAATTGTCATGGGCTAGACCCCTCTCTATTTGGGCTAGTACTTGTTAGCCTCAAGGGGGAGTCCCTAGGCACCCTGGGTACCTTGTTTTTGTCTTTTAAGACTGATTTACTGTGTGTAAACCCAAAAAACAGCGAGTTGTTCGTCTTGGACAGTGTGTTAAAACTGTCCAAAACGATGGGGAAAATATAGGTTTTCACTTGGAGGGATCCTGCAGGGTTAGCACAATGAATATAAAATAGAAATAGAACAGAAAACTACTCAAAAGATCAATAAAATCACAATGAATAGTTAAGGAGAATGACAAATCAGAATGCAAAATTCACAAAACATCGACAAGAAACAAGGTTAGAACACAAACACTCGATTTCCTTATTGATAGGCTTGCAAGAGGGTTGGTGGCGCCACAATTGGCAAGTCTACAACCGGTACAATGATCACTTTGCTCAAAGAAGAGTCACTAGACTAAGAGAGAGAGAGAGAAGAACGAGAAAGAAACACTATGCTAGTTGTTGCTAAGAACTAACCAATAACCAATAAAGACCATCCAATATATAGGAGAGGAGGTGCAATTACCAAGGATAGAGAGAGTATGGTGCATGAGAGAAGGAGAGGGAGTAGGAGAAGCGCATGGGGAAGGGAGAGAGAGTTAACTCATGTGAAGAATAGGAGATTTAACACATGGGGGAAACAATTAGGAATTAAACGCATGTTTAAATGCTAAATTTGGCCAAGTAATGAGTGAGTTTTAGGCAAGGGGAAATTCGCCTCATTTTTTAGGGATTTTCTTAAATTTTAAGAAATTTGCGTTTAAAAGCAATTTAAGGCGAATTTTGGGAAATTGATGCATGGAAAGTGAAGATATGGTGAGTGAGGAAAATTTAATGAGAAAATTAAGCCTTGATTGGGAAATTTTGCCCTATTTTTTAGGGATTTCCTAAAATTTAGGAATTTTGTGTTTAAAAGCAATTTAGGGAAAAAATTTAGAAACTGGTTGCATGGAAAGTGAGAGGAATAGAGTGAGAAAAATTAGCCTTGAGTGGCTAAACTTTCTCCAAACAATGCCATCTCACCCATGCGCCACCTCTTTAGCTTAATTAATTCTCGTATAATACATAATCCTTGGAAAATGCGCCCTTGGTCCATGATGCCATGTAGATGCCACATCATCCTGATACTCTGCCACATGTCAAAATCTGAGCCTCCCACTTGTCACCGCTGGAGATGACGATGACTACTAAAAATAGAAATTTCCAAAAATAGTCATCCGGTCCCGAAAATTTAAACTTGTCGAAACTAATCCAAACTCTCCACAAATGCTTGGGACAACTAGAGGACCACCATCATGTATCTACTGCTAAAAATAGAAAGTTCGTTGCATGTCCATGACTTTATACCTAAGTTGCAGGAAACGACCCCCCCCCAGTTTCCTGCCCCGAAACAATACGAAACTCCGAAACCGGTACAGTACAGCCAGGAAACGTCATCGGTCGTACCGTACGATGTTTCCCGATTTGGAAACGTTGTACGGTACGGACGGCGGCGTTTCCTGGTCGTACCGGCCTGTACGGTCGGCGTTTCGAGCATCTTTGAGGCGAAATAAGAAAAAAAAAGGGGGCCATGGGGCCCCCAAACAGTGAAATATATATTTTTTTTTTGCTTTTTCTATGTTTTTCTTGCATCATTATTGCATTTTTTTGCATCATTATGTTTTTCTTGCAATATAATGTCTTATTTTTAAAAAAACTATATATACATATATATATATATATATATATATATATATATATATATATATATATATATATTTTTATTTTTTTTTATATACGACGTTTCCCCCGGTGTTTCCCCGGACGTTTCCATTTTTGGGGGGCCTATTTCATACCGTCCCGGTTTCGGAAACTTGGAAATGTTTCCCCGTTTCATGCAACTTAGCTTTATACTCATTGGATTCAATTTTCCGCAAGGAATCCAAATCCGCAATCAAAATTGACACGAGAGCCCTAGTGCTCAACCTGCTAAAAATAGAAATTTGTGCCAAATCATCCCGGAAAAGGTCCAAAAGACTTAGAATGTCTCAAGGATCAATAATATGTACTCAGAATCTGAATTTGGGGCATGGAGCTCAAACTGCTAAGATTAGAAATCTCCTGCATGTCGCCCGGAAAAGTGCTATCGGGCCTAGAATCATGCAAGGATCATCCCTGTATGCTCAGAACTGCTCCAAACTTTCAAGAGACCCACTCAAACCATGTCTCCTAAGAAGCAGCACACATGTCGTAAGTATACATCTCTCTCAAAATGCATGGGAAAGAAAGTGAACCCTAGCTCTGAACCAAAGGACCATGTATCGATCATATACCTACCTCTAATGGGAACCAACCACTGCCAACCACAAGTGTTAAACTCTAGGTGAAACTCAAAATGTCAGCCAAAGGAATGCATGATGGCTCTTAACCCTCAATATTTTCAAGGGTGAAAATCTAAGGGTTAATAGGTTATCATTTTAATAATTTATCTAAGAGGGGTACCTTGATATAATAGCTCGTTGGAACTTGGATGAAGAGCTCTAAATGGTGGCGAGGATAAAAAGTGACTTTCAGTGCCAAAAAATTCTTTAAAGTCAAATAAATCACTTTTTGGAGTAAAAGGGTTAATAAATTAATAAAATGATTTTACTAAAGTTAAATTAAAAAGTCACTTAAGTGTAAAAGGGTAAAAGGGTCAGCAAAAGGGTGAATAAGGAAATAAAAGAAGAATGAGGGCGCCCTCTCTCATTATGCATTGTTATTTTCTAAAAACGAATTGGAGAGAGCTCTTGTAGCTTTGGCTCCTGGGACGAAAAACCCTAGAGAAGAAGATTGGGTTTGGTGGTGAAACTATCCACCCTAGTTGATCGTAGAGGAGAGATCATACGGATCCTTCATTGTGCTTCATTGTGGCTGAGATTTCATCATTTGGCAGCAGGGTTTCCTTTGGTTGAGAACAATTTTGCTTGAGCAGGACGAGTTAGCTTGTGGCTGCAATTTTGGGTATTGTGGGCTGTGTTTTCTCAGCTTGGGGGCCGAATTACTCTTGTGGGACGAGTTCCAGCTGTGGTGGCTGTATTTCTTTGGGCAAGGGGGGCGATTCTAGTGTGGTGGGTGCATTCTTGGAGCTAGGCCACTTTTCTTTTGTGGGCGGACTTTATGTGCTAGAGGAGAGTCGATTTTCTCCATTATTGAGGCCGAGTTTCTTTGTAGCAAAGCTATATCAGTTGATGGGTGTTAGTTGTTGATTGTATTGAGTATATTTGCTTGGTGGGGAGCTGTTCTTACCAGCATTTTTACCCATCTGTAACAGGTCAGGGTTTTGAGTTGTTTATTGTGTGTTTTATTGATGTATTGCAGCTGCCATAGCAGCCAATAGAAGATTTGTATTGTTGTTGTGATTGAGTTCCATCCATGATAAAAATGCCATGATGTCTTTTCTATTTCATGTGTACTCGAAATACTTGCAAAGAGTTTGACAAAAGTATTTTATTAGAATGCATGAAAACTGTTTGTGGAAAGTCATCAACCAAGTTTTGGCATCAAAACATATGTAATGCAAACTGTTTGACAAAAGCACACAACCAGAAATAATATAATTTGGACAGCAAACATAATATCCTAGCCTAGTAAGCATTGGGATATTACAGCTGAGTGTTCAGGCTTTCAGCATAGATCCATGATCTCTTTACAATCTTAACAGTTGCAAACTAAGAGTTCAAGGAGAAGAAGCGAAAGATAGGCAAAAGAAAAGTTCATGAGGATGCTGAATACAGCCAGTGAAGAATAAATAGGATGGTTGCCATTAAGGTCAGTTAGACAATCGTATTGTTAGACAGTCTATGAGATACCAAGACAGGTTGTAGAGTCAGTGGGCATTTGTTAGGAGTCGGCCAAGAGCCAAGTAGAGTGTCGAGAGTGCACATTGTGTTTGTAATCTGTAATTATGTATTTTCAGCGTTAATGAGAATGAGTACACCATTGCCATGTAACTCATGATCTGGTTTTCAATTGCTACACAAGTGATTGAATGTTTGTTTATTTGTTTTAGAGCACTTAATGTTCTAACTGAGGTATTGCAGGTTGCTTCATGGCATGAAGACAAATTGAGCACACCACACCCCCAACTGTGCCATGTTTCTAGAGAACCATAGATATCAGTTATTCTATAATTTGGTGCATGTTTGGGAGCTTTATTCCACTATGCACTATATACCTATTCCACTTATAGCTTTAATTAGAATTTTCCTTCTTTGACATCCCTACCATGTTTATTGCATAATATGGAATTACAGCAACAGACATGGAAATGTGGCAAAGTAATGTTAATTGTGCTAGTGACTTCAAACGTTATTTTGCCAATCATTCACATGAAGAACTCCACTTTGTAACTTTGGTAGTCCAGCAATCACCAAACAACATCAATTGGAAAAGCAATAAGATATCACAGTTTACAAAATATGCCCGACACAAAAGTGCTTCTGCACAATCAAACCGAGGTAATTTTTTTGACTTTTTACACATATTCCTGCATGTAAATTCAATCTATGAATCAAACACAGAAAGGGTTTTACATCCATGTGTTAGCACTTTTTAAATGGCTCATGATGCAACTCCATCTTGCTGACTTAAGATTGAAAAACGCACATCAGCAATCCAATGAGATAGGGTATAATAGTGGATAAACATTATTTTCCTCCATTTAGCATTACACAAAAAGAACTTTAAAGAGAAAGCCCTTACAGGATCAAAAATATCAGTTAAGTCAATTTCACAGTAGCCGACAAGGTTACTCTTGGACAGCCTATTTGTCTGCAAAAGAAGAATATGCCAATGAACAAAGACAATGTCAGCGAAATGCCAAGTTCAAGTAAATAAGCCTACAAGAGAGTGATAAAAAATCATGTCCTCATATCAAGTGCACTCATCAGTTTGTCTATTACAAGATAAAATTCTACACAACCAAATTCACAGGGAATTGTGTGCTACAAAAAAAAAGAGGTGCCTTGCAAAGCTTGTTCTTCAATCCAATTTTTTATCACAGTGATCCTAGTTGTGTTTTCCCCAATCCAAATTTAATCATACTGAACTATTAAAGGATTGTGCACCATAAAACATAAGGTATTTTGCACAAGTAGTGTTCTTCAACCCCTTTTTGGTCAAAAAGATTCAGTCTATATTTTCCATGTCCAAAAATAATGCATGGGTTGGGACCATTCTGGAGGGACTGGAGATGGAGGACTGAGAAGGCCTTCTACATTTATGGGACCAAGAATCTTTATGATATGGTGAGGCACACCTCTGACATTGCTACTCGTCTGAATAAAAAGTGGGGTGTGAAAGACCCAGTGGCACATTGGTTGCAGAGGTGCCAATCCATCTGGAAATCACACTCCTCCCTTAAACAAAAGGTTTGGGGTGGCTTGTGCTCCAGCAAGAGTTGGCTGTCAGGCATAGGGTTCATCAAATTGGTGTAACAGATGTTGCTTGTGTTCTTTGTAGCAAGGATGAAACGGTGGAATGGTTTTGGGAGATGTCGGACTGGCAAGGTGTTTCGGTCATGGTTTCATGCTCAGTATCACTTCTTCACTACCCCGCTTTTGTGAAAAGGTCCCCTTCTAGGAGACACTTGAAATAGTAGGGACAGTTGCAAATTCTAGTGGCACTTAGTACGATTGCTTGCAATTAGTTTTCCTTGGAAACATCAATTTAAAATTACTTTTCAGGAGGATCCTTCCCCTTTTAGCATAGGAGACTTGAGGAGTTTTAAGCAGGAATTGGCTTTGTTTGTGAACGTCTCAATGTCTTTCATTGTGATGTTGATTCCCTTTCTCTTGGTGAGCAGGAGCATATGCTTGCCTTCTTGGCTTTTTTAGGGTGGAATTTTCCCAGTTCCCATGTTGTTCATGTGACGTAATTGTCTGCTGTATGACATACTTATTTGTTCCATTAATATAAACAGCATTTCAAAAATTAACTTTTAAGAGATTATGCACTACAAAAAAATGCGCTATTGCTCAAGGTCATTTATTTCAAGTCTTTTGATCACAAAAATTCAATGACAAATTTCATCAAAAATGGTCCACAATCAGCTATTTTCTTTACAAATTGAACCTCTTGCACATGGTCAATTCATAAATATACTCAGTGACAAAAGATGCAAGAAATTTTAAACGAGATAAGTTCACCAACCTCAAAGACTGAAATCCGTGCAATACGAGGACCATTTGCCTCCAATGCAACCTTTTTCTCCTGAGAAAACAAATATTCCAAATAGTAGAATTATTTTAAAATAGGATTCAGGACAGTATTCTTTTCATATCAACAATCAAGCAGGTTAGTAGATCAATTAAACACAACCATGGCAATATGAAATTTGGACAAGTAAACTTCAATTTCTCAGTTCTCTAACTGTTTGTAAGGCTGATGAATGAAATATTAGGTTTTCTCCATTTTTACATTTAAGCCCTTAAACTAAAGTGATGCTTTTCATAGTTAATCAAATAAGAAAACTATACTTTTCATCTAATTCGTGTCCCCACTTTGACAGGAATAAATATTTTAACTCTAAAAATTAATTATCAGTTGGATTTGACCCATAAACGGTAGCCATAGGCCTATTGCCCTCCATCTCGCCAACATGGATCATCACTGTGGAATTTAAGTGGAAAACTAAAATTTACAAACAAGCTTATATCATGCTTCTTGATCTTGTTCAGATTTGGTTTCAACACCTGGTTGCTTGGTTTGTTGGCTTTGCAGAGCCAAGGCCAATCTCGATTATGAAAACCAAGCCTCTTCAATTCTGTTACCAGCTGAATATTCTACTCTATCTCTAAATGGACAAAACACAGCACAGTTCTGTTAAGCCGGCTAACTAGCACAGTCTACTATGCCAAATTAACAGGCACTATGTTTTTTTAAATGTGCAAAAACATAACACTCTGCCTGCTTAACTGTTCAAACCCAGTACATTAGTTCTGTTAGGGCAGCTGAGTAACGCACTCTGTTTGTAATATGTATTATATCAACCAAACAACACATGATCTAATCTAATCTAATCTAATTTTTTTTAAGGGCACAGCCAAGCCAGACACCAAATTGGTGTATGAGACCCCCTTGTTTGTGGGACAATGAACCCCCTCCGCACAGTGATTTGACTACGAAAGTCTACAGAGGTGTACATACCCTACCCCACCTTAGATTTGAACCTGTGACCTTCTTGGAGGAAACACATGTTCTGAATTGCTTCTTGACATTGCTTCTCACCACAGCGAACACAATATGTATTTTTGTTTAAATGTGCAGGGCTGTAAGTGAATCGTCACGCACACGACTTGGGGAATGCAGGGCTGCGCTATGTAGTACTTTTTTTTGGCTTGAACAGGACAAGAGACGGCTCTAGGTAATTCCCTATGCTATGTACAGAGCATACAAGGCAATCCTATGCTGTAGCATGTGGTTTATACCATGAGAAATGACACCACCAAATTAACAAATTGTTAGCACAGCTAGCAATTAATTAAACCGGAGAACCAAGCAACTAATCATGCTGCTGTAGTTTCCAACCAGCAACTCAATTAGAGGAAATTTCAAATTTGAGCTGTACAAGGTGGTTTCCCAAGGAACAAGCAATACATTAAACCCATGATCAAGCAATCAACCAATAGGCTGTGGAAAACCAACCAGCGATTTGATTAGAGTGGAATTGAGCTGTGGGTAGTCTGTACACATTGTCGAAAGGGCATATTGCTGAGGAGTGCGCTTACATGTGGTTCAAAAAGACCAAACGGCCTGCTCGCTATTGACTTGTGATTAAATAGAGTACCAGCAATGCTTCTACACCAATGAATCTAAGGAATGGTTAACACGTACAGGAAAACACCAGAAGAGAAGCAATTAACCAGCAACTAACAACCAGGCAATCAATTATACACCCTTGACACATAGATGACCCTAGAGAAAACCCAAAGGAAAAACTCTAACATCGAATGGCTTTGCTCAGTGTGGGTTTATCAATGATTGCAAAACTACAATGGTGTTTTGGCTCTGTGGAGATAGCTGAAAAACTGTCAAAAAATCAGTGACCGCGAAAAATTGTAAGAACCCAAAATGATATCTCCACTGGAAAAAATCGCGCAGTTTAGTAAATATCATGACATCACGATGTTGAGGAAAAAACGCAATTTTTCAGAAAATAATCGCACCACAACCTAAAAAATTGCCAGGCAGCAATTAAACTCTCATAAAGTGCCCTTTTTTTTTGTCATTTATCTTTGCAGCGGTTGGGGATTGGGAGGGAAGGAGTTTATCATCGTCAATAATTGATCTTAGGAGGGCCAAACAATCATTCTCATCGCTATCAAAGAATTTTTTCTTGGAGTGGGGATCAATTTCTATCTAGCTACGGTTTTCATATTTTTATATCTTAGGTATTTCTTAAAATTCCACCCTCTTAACTAGTTTTTTTTTTCCAGATTTAAGCAGGGTTTTCAAAGTGCACGTTGCTTGCCTCTAATTATCGTATTTTCATGGGCCATAGAATGATTTATAGGTCTATTTTTTTTCCAACAGGCTGTTTTTTTCCAGCAGTCTTTGATGTTCATTTTTTAAATCTTTGTTTCCCTAGGTTTGAAGTTTAAAGTTGAATATTGCCTTGCCAATATGCTGAAGGTTTTGTACCCATTTTGGCAATATGGTGAACCTAAAGATGGGACAAACTGACAAAGATTGACTTGTAAACTGTGTGGGCAGTTCATGACAAGAGGGATTAGCAGATTGAAATACAACCTTGCTAGAATCATAATGAAGGAGATTGTAGTTTGTAATAAGTCATCCCCAGAGGTTATGCGAGCTGCCCACCAAGCTATTTATAAAGAGGATAAAAAGAAGGAAGAGGCAGCCACTCTCTGTTGACCACCTATTTCGACTAGGGGTCAACTCCATGTTCCATGAAGATATGTACCTATTGGTACAACCATTTTGGCAACTTTTTTATCAACAGGGCAAATTTTGCCCCCGGCAAGTTTTTCAATGTAATTGGAATTTCCGCTCCCCTGCGTGGGATAATAATGTAATAGGTCTGCATGGATCATAGTTTAGGTCAGTTGCCTAGGACTTTATCATTAGAGGAGTCCCTTTCACTGAGTGTTTTTTTTCCTCAGGTTATTAATTTGGCCTAACCAGCGTTATTAATTTCCCTTGAGTTTTTCACTCCCACATAATTCTTTAAAGTGGTGAAAGGCGTTCTAATGATCAAGCCCATGGGGTAACTAAGGTCTAGGAGTATTGTAAATGACCATGCTAGACACTTCCTAGAGTCTCGCGGAATTCCATTAAGTTTTGATAGGATTGTTTTAAATAATTAAAATTCCCGCAAACTGAGGATTTTTAATTATTTTTGATGTAAAATGTAAAAAAGTGGTCCTTGGGGATTTTGTATAGGGGTATGAGTACTCAAATCAAAAGGTTCATGAACCCCTAGACCTTTGGACCAAGTCTCAGCTCATTTGGACAAGTTTTTCTTAGCCTTTGTCCACGAGGAGTCAAAGTCGGTCAAAAATCAGCATGTAATTGGCTTAATTAAAATAGCCAAATTTTGTAAAAGTCACTAAAGTCATGAGAGAGAGTGGGAAAAGTATCCCAAATGCATTTCCTAAGTTGGGAAAATGATTTCCAACTTAGAAAAACCCTTTTTGCTTAGCCCACAACCCACATTGACCATCTCCTTAGAAGAGGGGCACCCCCCTTTGCTCAATAATTCATGAAAAATAACAAATATACCATGGGGGGGCCCAAAACTTTGGTAAACGTCCCCACTCATCCCCATTACACTTTTAATTAATGGGAAAGGAGGTTTCCCCCTTCCCCACTCATACCTCAACCCTCACCCTCCTCTCTTGACCCAAAAGTGCACCCCCCTTGATGAGACCCTTCCTCCATTGGATGGGTGCCACTTGGAGCCCATCCAAGTGAGCTCTCTCATCATCTTCTCCTATAAATTGGACCCTCTCCTCCTCATTTCCACATCTATTCTCATAGCAAGTCTACTATACCAAAATTTCTCTTCTTCTCTCCCTCTCTCTCTCATGCTCTCATGTGTAAATCTTGCTACAAGTATTTGTAGCAACATTTTGGTAGACAATAAAGGAAGCTTTGGAGAATATATGGTGTGCATTGGGAGTCTTCTTGGTGTATTCATTGTCTTCTTGTGAGGTGATACATTTCCATTTCATTCTTGCATTTTGCTTTCACTAGTTCTACTTGGAGACTCAAGCAAAGTCTTTTGCTTGGGTGATATTAGTAGTAGTATTGTTATTGATCTTGTGGTAGTTTTTTATTAAGTTTGCAAAGTATTTTACAAGCTTTTTAGATGTTCTCACCTCCATGTTTCCTTGTGTAGCAAAGGCAAGCTTATTTGGGGATCACTAAAGGATTGAAGGATTGGTTTTAGAGTGGAAAGCCAACTCTTTTCAATCATCCAAAGTTTCCAAGATTGTCTAACATTCTCTTCCTCCTTTCTCTCATTTCTAAATATTGTTATGACATAGAATAGACACTAAAGGTTTCAATATCATTTTCAAATTTTCTATTTAAATTTATGTATCATTGGGCTAATCAAACTTAACAAGTTCTTGGTGTTTTGTAGCATTTTCCATAAAAATATACCTTGCTGATTTTTTATGCAGATTTCTAGCAACAAGGAGGAAATGCTACTAGTTTGAGCCCCAAAGGCCTCCAAAAGGCATCCTAGACTTGGGATATCAAATCCCCATCCTTCTCACTCTTCTAAGTCATTGTAAGCTACCCTTATGAGTCTCTTGGGTGTGCCTTCTCTTAATTTTATTTCAAAAATCTGATATTGTAATAATCAGATTTGTTTTCTTGCTTTTCTTTTTGCACCCACCTTGGCCAAAACGGTAGGCATTGTGCCTCCACTTGTGCCATTGTTGTGGGGTTGCAATTTATTTCCAAGTTTTCATTTCTTTCATAATACCCAACTTGGCCAAAACGGTAGGCATTGTGTGCCTCCACTTGTGCCATTGTTGAGGTTGTTTTTGCTTTCAAGTATTCTAATTCTTTTTATTACACCCACCTTGGCCAAAACGGTAAGCATTGTGCCTCCACTTGTGCCATTGTTGTGGGGTTGCAATTTATTTCCAAGTTTTCATTTCTTTCATAATACCCAACTTGGCCAAAACGGTAGGCATTGTGCCTCCACTTGTGCCATTTTTGAGGTTGTTTTTGCTTTCAATTATTCTAATTCTTTTTATTACACCCACCTTGGCCAAAACGGTAGGCATCATGCCTCCAGTTGTGCCACTGTTGTGGGGTTGCATTTCTTTTTTTAAGCAAACTAATAAAGCATTTCAATTTATTTATTTTGCCCCACCTTGCAAGAGATTGGCATAAGTCATTCCTTGCAATAATGGAAGGCTTGTATAATCTTAAAAGCATTGCTAAAGTAATCTTTTTGTTCTCCATTTTTTCCCCGTATTCCCTCCCATTGTCACTTTGTGGATCATGTGTGACAAGAAAGAGCAAAGGTTGGAGGTTTAGTAATTAGGCATCCAACCATTTATTGTTTCTACCATCAAAAAGAAGGCTTGAGGAAGATAGTTGGGGTGCTAGGTCAGGGATGATCTCACGGCACTAGGTGTCCCCTGGGTTGAGTACACTTGCTCTTTGGATTTGACCTGTGGAGCTAGGGTAAGGCCTTGTTTGCCTTGCTTATTGAGCACTTAGCACTTCCTTTTGGTCGAGAGAATGACGGTTTTGGGGTAGTCACATAGTCTAGGATTCAATCTATCACATCTAATCCCCCTAATCAAAGAGAGACTTAAAATTTACTAAAATTAACCTACACACTACATTCATAATACTTGCAATCTCATTTCCAAAGCAATTTGTCTCACAACATAGCATCTCAAGTTTACTTTTCAAGCAATCTCAAGTTGTGTAATTCATATTTCAAGCAAGCCACTCTCAAGCAACTCACTTATTCAAGAAACATCTTTCATTGTGGATATCTCATGTTCATTGGTATAAAATCTAACTATTCTTTAGTATTTTGTGCAATCATTTAATTTATCATTTTCATTGTAGCTATCTTACCATATTCAATTTGTATATTTCACTTTGTAATTATCTCAATTGTAAAGTAATTTCTTGTACATTTGTACTTAATTCTTTTGTTGTATAATCTAATTGAACCCTTGCCCAA
>ML780929.1:163845-174247 GCA_009831015.1 Picea engelmannii
TTCACCTTGTGCTCAGCCACAGGCACGTCTAACTCAACAGATCGCCTTTCTCACTGGATAATCATCTGGAGTTCTTCTCAACTCCCTGAATGGAGGAGGTCATCTCTACGTTCCTAGTTCTGTCTCATGTAGGAACCACGTACCCTTCTTAAGGGCTTTCTCTCTGTTTTGTAAGCTGACAGAAAGACTCACATAGTTGCAATGATCCACATCTCACAGATTTGTAAGCTGGAGAATGTCTCACACAGTTGCATTCATCAACACTCCCTCTCAGCTAGGGAGGCATTCTTCATCATACCAAGTCTCACACGGATGTACTCTAAATTTTGTTTTGGCTGGAGTCATCAATACTTCCTCTCAACTAGGAAGGCATTTTTCACCAAGTTAGTCTGGTGAAGATGTCTGTAATCTGCTCATGTGTAGGAAGGTACTGCATGTGTATGATCTTTCTCTACATCATATCTCTGATATAAGGATATTTCATCTCATCGTGTTTCGATCCATCAAGAAACACTGGGTTCTCAAGGAGCTTTACACACGGCTCTTGGTTATCATCATAGGATCCATCTCATGGTCAAGTAAATCTGTCAGAAGCTTGTGAAGCCACATTGTTTCGCACACTCACTGCTATATACTCTGCCTCTATGGTACTCAAGGCTACAGAGTTTCGTTTCCTGCTGCATTTAGGAAACCATGGAAAACATTTCGGTAGAACATCAACCGGATGTGCTCTTTCGGTCCACTGTACTTTCTGCTCAATCTGAATCGGCATATCCTGCAAACTCAAATTAACACTAGAGGCATATCTCATGCCATATCCAATTGTGCCTCATATATATCTCAATGCATGCTTTACTGCTATCTAGTGAGTCTGTCTCGGCTGAATCATGAATTGACTAAGTACATTCACTGCATAGCATGAATCAAGTCTGATGTTAACCGGATACATCAGTGATCCAATCAGCTATGGATCAGTTTCGTCTGAATCATCATCAATCTTCTTCTTTTAAATCCATCACGGTGGTTTTTGCATTCTGTCATACTTGAACTTCTTTAATATTTTCACTGTATATTTTCCTTAACTCAAGAAAAATCTCATCGGTCCTCTGTCATACTTCTTGTCCCAATAAGTAGTGCATCATACTCAGATTCTTCATCTCAAATTCAGAACTCAAGGGTTACTTGTATCCAACAACAAGGCTTTCTGAATAAGTCATCAAAATCAGGTTCTCGTCAACAACACTGTAATAGGTTTTGACTCCCTCTGAGTCAAGTGACTCCCTCTGAAGGATAAGCATCTTCCTTTGTTCTTAACCTGTCTGGAACAAGAAAACAAGAGGAACCAAAACAAGAATATCTCCTAAAGGAGAATAGTGAGTACATCTCCAGAATCAACAAATTTAAGAATTGTTGTCACAACTACAACACCTACTTGTAATGTAGCAAAGTTTAGAAATATCGATTATAGGAATGACAATTACAACAATCAAACCTGGAGTCTTTACTTCCAGTGTGTTGTTCCTCTGAGTGCACTGAGATCCCTCTGGATCCATGACTTCAGCAAAGGTTCCTTCCTCTTGCAATTACCCTTATGACAATGATACAAATAATATATATACAAATGCATACCTGAGGGTGCTGATATGATTTCTCCAATGGCACTTGGTTGATCTTTGTCCTCTAACATCTTCATGAAGAAGGTCATCACAGTGTCACCCTTTTGTATGACCCATAATAAGCCTTCCTCCGAAATCTTATCTTCCAGGAACTTGAAGTTACTTGATCCATCAAGCTTATCTTCCATCATAGTTCTTGTTCGTCGTAATTTTAGATTCTTTACCAACCCTTGTCAACTGGGCTAGAAAACCTAACGGCTAGGCTAGGCTAGCACTTTTAGATTTTATTGGACTTATGACAGCCAACAATAAGCCTTTGAAATATAGGAGAACACTGGTGAGCTAAAGAGCTCCTTCAATGAATTGCAGAAACCCTAATTCTGAAATTTCTGCAGAAATTAGCAAAACCCTAGGGCCAAAAAGTCAAAATGCTCAAAAATGCAATCTGGAGCTTGTTGGAGGTGCGTTGAAGGAGGCCGTACACTCCTATGCACTTTTTAGCCCCAACGTCCAAGTGACAAGTGTTGAAACTCCTCAAAGATGTAGGTCGTACGGAATTTCTGGAAACCATAGGAGGGTCGTACTGTTTTGCAAAAGAGAGAGAGGAGACTTGGCAAATGCTTGTGCAATGGGTCCTTTCAAGGCCTATGCTCTGATACCATGTTGATTTTTCAATAAGCTAGGTTAAGCATGTAGTTCATTTCAATTTGCATTTGTCTTAACCATAAACAAGAATGTTGCATTAACCAAGATCACAAGAAGAAACACCATGCACAAGAACACAAGAAGTCTCCTAGGAAACCCTTCTCAACAAGGGAAGAAAACCCAACCAAATCCTTTGCTATATTCTTCAAGAGAAAGACCTTCACCACCAAGAAAGACCTAGCACACAAGAGGGTGCTCAAACCCTAGAAGACTAGCGCCCAAGAGAGGTGTGCACTTTTCCCAAGAGAATGTACTTGCTGAAATTTCCAAACTTGAATGAAAGATCTATTTCCACAATGGGAAATCTTCCTTTACTTATATTAGACTTGTCCTATCAACAGAAGTGTCTATTGGCTCAACAGGGCCGACCTCTCTAAGTCACATTATAATTATTATTATTATTATTATAATTAATATTAACCAGATTAATTATCTTTTACATTTATTATTAATCACATTAAGGTGGTACCGACCTGTACCCTTTACATAACAATTAGGGTTACAGGCAGGTCTAACTCTTGAACAATATATAGCAAAGGATTTGATACACCCACTAGTGCTCATCCACTAGGGGCACATCCATAGGGATGTCATATCTCTGGTTCACTGCATTACACAGAAGAACCAGATCTTCACATGTTCACTTGTTCTCGTCCACAGGCACATCCACTCTACAGATATTCTTTCCCACTGCCCCACACAGGAGAATCATCTAGAGTCTTCTCGTCAACTCTGCTGCTTAGAGGAGGCTAATACATCATCTTCATTTCTGTTCACATGATGATGCACCCAGCACTTTGGAATTTCACACGTTCACCTTGTGCTCAGCCACAGGCACGTCTAACTCAACAGATCGCCTTTCCCACTGGATAATCATCTAGAGTTCTTCTCAACTCTCTAAATGGAGAAGGTCATCTCTACGTTCCTAGCTCTGTCTCAGGCAGGAACCATGTACCCTTCTTAGGGGCTTTCTCTCGGGTTTGTAAGCTGAGAGAAAGACTCACATAATTGCAATGATCCACATCTCACAGGTTTGTAAGCTGGAGAATGTCTCACATAGCTGCATTCATCAACATGTGGTCCCATGTCATCTCCCTCACTCAGTGGTTGTTTGTATTATGTCATTTTTATTGATGATTACTCAAGAAAATGTTGGATCTATTTCCTTAAAGCTAAAAGTGACACGTTTGATAAATTCAAAGAGAATAAATCCTTTATTGAAAAGAAGAGAGGGAAACACATCAGAACCCTTAGAGTAGACAATGGAGAAGAGTTTGAATCTCTCCAGTTTGAGGATTTCTGCAAGGAAGCAGGAATCAAGAGATAGTTGATCGTGACATATAACCCCTCAGCAAAATGGAGTTGCTAAGAGGAAAAACAGGACAATTTGTGAGGCAGCGAAAGGCATGATGTTTGACCAGGATCTACCAAATTCTTTATGGGCAGAAGCTACCTCCACTGTCGTGTATATTCGGAACAGGTGTCCACATGCTATCTTGAAGGAAAAGACTCCTGAAGAGGTCTTCTCAGGGATCAAACCTGAAGTAGGGCATCTAAGGATATTTGGGTGTCCAGTGTATATTCATGTCCCTAAGGAAAAGAGGACAAAGATGGAATCCTCAGGCAAGAAAGGGGTTTTTTTGGGGTATAGTGAGAACTCCAAGGCTTACAGGATATATGTACCAGGTCAGAGGCAGATAGAGGTAAGAAGGGATGTGACTTTCCATGAGGAAGCTGCATTCAAGAAATCCAGAGAGCTTCAACAGGATTCAGAAGCAGTTCAGCCAGCTTCACCCTCTTTTGAAAGTGAAGAGTCAGATGTTCAGAGGGAGGAACCTCATGAAGGGCCAAGTGATGAGCTCCTAGAACCAGCTAAAGAGTTGGAAAGAACTCTTGAAGAACCTCCAGCCAAAAGGAAGCCAGGATGGCTTAAAGAAACAGTGGAGAAAGCAGTAAAGATAGTTGCTCCCAAAGGAACTTTCAGGGAAAGTAAGAGGCCTCACAAGTTTCGAGGCTATGTTGCACTGATGAGCAGCATTAGTGATGTTGAACCTTCTTCATTTGAAGAAGCACATAAATTACAAGTATGGAAGGATTCCATGCTTGAGGAATACATGTCTATTCTAAAGAACAATGTTTGGGACATTGTGTCGAGGCCAAAGGAAAAATATGTGGTCTCTTCCAAATGGATCTATAAGATCAAACATGCAGCCGATGGGAGTGTGGAAAAGTTCAAAGCAAGATTTGTAGCTAGAGGATTCACTCAGAAAGAAGGAATTGACTACGAGGAGACTTTTGCCCCTATAGCCAGGTACACCACCATTCGAGCTATTATTGCATTAGCTTCAGTTATTGGTTGGAAGCTACATAAAATGGATGTAAAAACAGCTCTGATACCACTATAATAACCCTCCTTGTGGCTGCTATAAATCTATGCTTGCTGCTACAATATCCTAGTGGTTTTCTGGCACAAGACTTTCGTCAAACACTTGACAAACAAGCTCAGAACTCATTGTACTACCCCTTTTACCATTGTTGTTATGTTTTGAGAGTGGAGTTGGTTCAGGACTTTTCATAAACACTTCGTTGTCATGCTCAAAACCCAATACCAAACCCCTTCATTTAGGCTGTTGTAGTATTTAGTGTATTTTCTGGTTGATGCTTTTTGTCAAACACTTAGGTTGTAGGCTTCAATTCATTGCAAATCACCTATTGTTTGTTGTTGTTTGTTGTTTGTTTGTTGTTTGTTGTTTGTTTTTCTTCATGAAGTTTTCAATGGTCGGTTGAGGTTTCAATGCCCATTTAAGTGTTCATTTTGCATGCAAAATATTACATCCAAACACCCAAGGAAATACCTTAAACAAAACAATATAACAGCAAGGAAATACCACACAAAGAGCTGATTTTATTAGATAACTGACCTGTTACAGCTGGGTAATAATAGTGGTAAAGAACAGCCCCCACAAAGCAAATATGCTCAACAAGTTCAGCAAATAACATCCACAAAATAGTATGGCTCCGCTGCAAGAGAAATCGGCGTCATTCAATGGAGAATTCAGCCCCCTCTAGCAATTACAGTCTGCCCACAATGGAAATTGGCCCTGCCAAGACTATACAACCTCTACACCAAACAATCGGTCCTCCTCTCTGCAAGCTTCGACCTGTACAAAGGGAAAACTCGGCCTCCAATAATGAAATCATCTTCTACAATGAAAAGATCCCTGCCAATAGAAAGATTTGATCTCTACAAGAGAAGGATTCGGCCCCTTCAAAGTAGAAACTCGACCTGCACAAGAACTCAACAACCACACTGAAAAATCTGCCTCTACAAACCCCCATACCACTACAAAAATATGGATCTCTCTCTCCAATAGAAACAAGTCGAAGATCTGAATGATCTTCCCCACCAAATGGCCAGGGTGGATCTCTCACCAACGAAACCAAGCTTGATCAGCTAGGGTGGAATCTTTCACCACCAAAACCAATCCAAATCAAGGTTTACTCCAAACCCCCAAAGGCTCCAAGAGCTCTCCAAGTCATATCAAAATAATCATCAACATCATGAGATTATGAACTCTCATCTTTCTTTTATTTCCCCTTTCACCTTTTTGATGACCCATTTTACCTTTTTGTTGACCTTTTTACCTTTTTCCCTTCAAGTGACTTTTTAATTTATCTTTAGTAAAATCACTTTATTAATTTATTAACCCTTTTTACTCCAAAAGGTGATTTATTTGACTTTAAAACATTTATGGGCATTGGAAGTCACTTTTTCATCATCAAATCATTTAGAGCTCTTCCTCTCGATTCCAACGAGCTATTACACTAAGGTGCCCCTCTTAGATAATTTATTGAAATGACAACCTTAGCGAAATCCATTAAATAATGCTCAATAAAACTCCCAAATTACGACAACGGTCGAAATGCAACAGAAACGAAATCTGACTGCGTAGGAGTGATCCCAATAATGAAAGATGATAAGCGGGGCTCTAAAATCATCATTTAACTCCTCTAAACTGCCCGAGCTCACTGTTAACCTCAAATTATGTTGATGATTGCAACGTCGTGTGACATTCTCCAAGATACGTTCTCCTCTAGACTAAGTTGAGTGGACCTGTGAGAGAGCCCTTGAGATGGGTGTGCCCATGTGATGGGTGTATCGTTCTCCTCTGGACTGAGTTGAGTCGATGTGTGGTATCCTCCCTTTGTACTCCTGTGGACTCAATTCAGTCAGGCTTGAGATGGTACTCTAGATGATTCTCCTGTGGACTCAGTTGAGATAGAGATCTATTGAGTATGACGTCCCTATGGCTAAGCACAGGTGGACGTGTCCCTAGTGGCTAAGTACTAGTGGACGTGTGGATCGCTTGCTGTATTGTCTAAGTGTAAGATTTACTTGTAACCCTATTTGTGATGTAAAGGGTACAAGTCAGCCCCACCATATGTGAAAGATAATTAATGTTTATTGTAATAATTAATTATATTACTGAGTTATTGAGGTCGTCCCTATTGTTCCAATAGACACACCTATTGTTGTGTCTGGTCTTGTATAAATAGAGGTGATTTCCCCATTGAGGAAACACACTCTCGCACTTGTCATTTGTAATTTGGAAATTTCAGCAACACTTGTAAGGCTGAAGTGCGCACCTCTCTTGGGCGCTAGTTTCAAGGTTGTAGAAGCACCCTCGTGTGCATCTAGGGTTTATGGTTGGGGGATCTTCTCTTGAGAATATAGCAAAGGATTGTTGGGTTTTTCCCTTGGTTGAGAAGGGTTTTCCCAAGATATTTCTCATGTTCTTGTGCATGGTAATTCTTCTTGTGATCTTGGTTATTGCAGCTCTTGTGTATGGTGTTGTTGCATTTGTTTATGGTTCAAGTACATGCTAAATGAAATAAACCTCATGCTTGAGCCTAGCATAGTGAAAATTCAACAAATTACTCACCTAGTCAGGCTGACATAAACCCAAAAGGTCATCTCCAACTGCAGAGCAAGGGAATCCAAAAATGGGGACATTACAGATTGGACCTCAGTTGAGAGAATCCAGACCCTTCTCCTCCGACGCATCATTAGATGCAAGCAGACAGTTCCTCATCACAGCATCCTAACAAAGTTTGGAGCTCAACCCCTCCGACTTGAGACAGTGTTCAGACTGGTCTATTTTCTACATCGCATTTGGAGCTTAGCCGACTCAGTGAAGGGGCGAGACTAGTACCCGTACTTGGCCTATTGCTCTTCTGAGACCATTTCCCTCTCTAGCCCATTGGGTCTGGCTCGAGGTTGGTTTGCAAGGGTTTCAAATCTTTTAGGGTCTGTGGACATTAAGATTGATCGCCTCCCTCTGTTTCGGTATTCCTTGGGTGCACCTAGCCATTTTCTACCGACCAGACAAGTGTTGAACAAGATCATCAAAGATGACATTTATAGGCAGTTTACAAAATCACTTGGGTTAATCGTTCATCATTCGACCACAGTATACATTCTGACACTGGGTACATGCTCTTCGCATTCCTCTAGGCCAGTTTTCAAGAGGAAACAACCAAGAAGTATGGCGAGATGCCATGGTGGAGGAGTACACCTCCATCGTGAAGAATGATTTGGGACATAGTGCCAAGACGAGATAGGAAGTTAGTTGGGAGTTCCAGGTGGCTCTACAAGGTCAAGCATGCAACAAATGGAAACATTAAGAAGTTCAAAGCGAGATTTGTGGCGTGAGGGTTCTCCAAACGAGAGGGAGTGGACTACGAGGAGACAATTGCTCAAGTCACCAAGTACACTTCCATTAGAGCAGTTATGTCCTTTGTTTCATCTATGGGATGGAGGATACATCAAATGGATGTGAAGATAGCTTTCCTTAATGGGAACATTGAGGAAGAAGTGTATATAGAGCAACATCAGGGCTTTGAGGTAAGTGGCAAGGAGTCCCATGTCTATATGCTTAAGAAAGCTTTGTATGGACTCAAGTAGACACCGAGAGCATGGTATTCCAAGGAGGACAAATATTTGCAGAGTATGGGCTTCACCAAAAGCAAAGAAGATCCTAACTTATATTATTTATCTGTTGGCACCGATCTGCTTGTTTTGGTGTTGCATGTAGATGACTTGTTTCTGACAGGTGTAGAGAAACTCATTGCAGGGTGCAAAGTAGTCATGGTAGCTAAGTTCGAGATGAAGAAGTTCGACATGATGCATTACTTCTTGGGATTGGAGGTTTAGCAAAGACTAGCGGAGATTTTCCTTAGGCAACGTAAACATGCAGTTCATATCCTGAAGAGGTTTCAGATGGAGGACTACAAACCTATGGCCACACCCATGATCACTAATCTAAAGAAGGTGACAACTCCAAATTCAGTGTCGATGGATCCCACACTGTGCAGGAAGCTGATAGGTTCTTTAATGTATTTGGTCAACATCGGGCCAGATATATGTTTTGCAATGGACACCTTGAGTCAATTCATGGTGGAGCCAAGGCAGGAGCATTGGGTAGCAACAAAACATTTGCTCAGGTATTTGAGGGGCACAGTGGAGTATGGTCGGAAATATCTTGGAGATGGTGAAGTGAAGTTGCAGGGGTATGCAGACTCAGATTGGGAAACACTACAGCAGATAGGAAGAGCACCTCATAGTGTTGCTTTAGCTTGGAATCAACGATGATATCCTGGTTCGGCAAGAAACAAACTTCTGTGGCACTTAGCTCAGCAGAGGTAGAATACACAGAAGCCAGTATGGCTAGTTGTGAGACTATTCGGCTTCGCAAGTTCCTTGCAAGATTGTTTGATCAAGAGTTCAATCCCACAGTCATTTACTATGATAATCAGAGTTGTATCAAACTCTCTAAGAATCCAATGTTTCATGACAAGTCCAAGCATAAAAAGATCAGATACTACTTCATACGAGACAGGGTTCAGAAGGGAGCAATGAAGCTACAGTATATTCCCATGGATCAACAAATAGTTGATATTCTAAGGAAGCCCTTGGCAAGAGAAGTTTGAGCCATTCAGAGACAAACTTGGATTGGTGCAGAATTCCTTCCTTGCTAAGAGGGAGTGTTGAAAATTATAGCTTGGACAATAACTTCTACACAAGTTCAATGTGAAGATGCGAGAAGTAGTTCGAGATATTTTCGAAAAGTAATTCTATTTTCAAAAAGTAACTTTTATTTTGTAATTCACTTTAGTTAAAAAGTGAAAGTCTTACTTTTAGCAATTGAGTCTAAAAAGTGTATTTCATGCATGCATAACTTAGACTAGGAGTAATTTCAAAAATAGATTAGGATTTTGGTCTCAACTAAAAGTATAAAGACAAGACAAGAGAGAGAGTTCACACACACGAGAACACTTGGGCAGTTAAGCAAGTTGAGCGATAGAGAGAGAGAGGGCAGGTTGAGCGATAGAGAGTAAGAGAGAGAGAAAGAAAGCAGTAGGGAAAGAGACATTTCCGAGCAGCGCACAAACCTGTATAGCAGTTATGTATAGTCATACAGAAATCTGTACAGTGATACGAACAACGAACGTACGGATCTATACAATCGTACTGACATACCATACAAGCATCCGTACGGACAAGCCGTACAGCAGGTCGAACTCTCTCAATAGGTTGTTCTGCTCAATTCAGGGTAATTTTCGATAATCGTGCATTGTTCTTTTTTATGGCAGCTTGTGGAGGTTTCCTTGTAAGTTTTTCGAAGGAATTGTTATCGCACAGTTTGTAGCTAGGAGTAAAGGCTATAAGGTAGAAGGCCAAACTAGCGTAACAAGTACCTATCCCACCCAATGTCACCTCGATGGGTAGGTTCTTTCTCTTTAGGGAGGCTAGGCCCAGGGGAGACGTCCCCGGTGACTCGGGGTTTTGAAAGGGCAAAGAATAAAGGACAAGGACAAATTCCCCTTTCACAAGTCACCGACTCACCACCCAAAGATAGTCCCGGCTAAACAGCCAATAATAGAGTATAGCCAAAGAAAAGAAGAGCACCTGCTTGAGACAACACAACAAGGAAACTAATACGTGCAATCTTGGTTAATACCTTGTATAAATCAGTGACTATCTTATATTCAATATGAGCAATTTGAAAGTAAATGTTGAC
>ML780929.1:188782-212726 GCA_009831015.1 Picea engelmannii
TTGCAGATTTTAAAACTTCAATATCTTGACCTTCCGGACTCCGTTTCGAATGATTTTTTTTTTCAACTTGGGTGTTTTTCTGAGAGGAACTCAGATCTACAACCTGTTTCTGAAAATTTTGCACATAAATATACCAAAAAGTTCTGGAATGTCGCAGCCCTCTTTTTTCTTCTCCGAAAAAAAAAAAATCTGCAAAAATAAAAAAATATTTGCCCACAATATTTGCCCAAGGAAAGTGCTCTGATACCACTTGTTAAGAACCAAATACCTAAATACAAAAGCACCACAATAGATATACAAGAACAATATGCAAAATCTCCTTTATTACCATCAAATCTTTGAGGTAGGGCAACACCATACAATGGATCATATTATGGAAGGGATCCTCTCCTGTTCACTTGCCTCTCCGAGGGGGCATCCTCCTATTGAGCTACCACTCCAAATACAATACTTCTCTTCATGTCTCATTACATTGCTTGAACCCCTTTATATAGTGCTACCATCACCTAAGAACATTCTAGAGGAGGAATCTTCTAGAAGTAGAACCTTCTAAGAAGTCCTCTTACATTTATTATATCTAATTACCCATTTATTATAATATAGTGGACCTAGTCCACCTTACATTGAATGACCTCCACTATTATCACTATGGACCCTCTGGGGCCCCCCACTACCTCTCTAGCTACCTTACATTGTACGACCCCTCTAAAGTCTCTTGGCTAGTTGTCCTTCCTTCCCTTGTGCCAAATCTGCAAAGTGAAAGTCTTTCTCCACTCAAATGAGTCATTGAATCCTTGTTTGTGTGTGTCTCCTCCTCTCACCTTGGCTACCTTTAATAATCTTGAGTTGAGCCAAAACCCTAACCTCCAAAGTGATCAATGGTTGAGATTAAATCTCATCTCACTTGAGATCAATGGCTGAGATCCATTTAATTAATTAAATTCACTAATGCCAAAAACTTAGGAATTTCATTTAATTAACCTCCATTAATTTTAAAATGACATTCACTTTAATAATTAAATTATTAAAGTGAATTTCCAAAATTTTGAAAGGTATTAATGGTGACTTCCACATGTTAGACACAAACCAATGTGGAAGTACTTGTTTGAGCTACAAAACTTCAACAACTTGTGGTATGAAGCACGATATTATGTAGAGTGCTCCCCTTCTTCAGCTCACATTTGGAGGCATATACACACTTGTCATCATTTTATGCATATTTTGATGAGGTCATCCTACTCCTTGATGAGTTGGTTGGACTTTTGGTGACTTGGCATATGGTTCATGACTTATTTGACTTATTCTTCCTTGGATCTACCACCTTACAGATCTCCTCATACATTATTGCTTCACATATGCCATCTTGGAGGAGTGTTTTGCACACATGTTGAGGAATATTGTTGGATTAAGGAGAGGTCATCCATTCTTTTCATGGAGACAGTTGTGTATTATTGATATTCCACATGTTGAAGCCTTGTACCATGGATTCACATGCTTAATTTAAGGAGGACGTCCACCCTTACTCACTATTACATGCCTTTATTCATGGACATGCCTCTTGGAGACTTCACGCATGTTATCTTTGAAGGAGTTGACTTGGTGCATGCCTTATGAGGAGGATGACATCCACCTTGGAAGTCTTGTCATTGCACATTCTTCTATGCCATTATTGAGGACGTCCACTCTTGGGGATTTTGATTGCATTCCTCATGATCTTGGGTGGAGCGTTTCACCTATTGAAGCTTTCTCTCACACCTTTACACCTAAGTCACATGGTTCGGGTTCGAGTTCAGGTTCGGCAACGATTAGGTTCGATTTGGGTTCGAATTTTCCAATAAGGTTCGCATGAGGTTCGACTTTAGGTTCATTCTGAAGTTCGAATTCGAGCACAGGTTCAAATTCGTTCGGGTTCAGCATTAGGTTCACCTTTGAAGTTCGGCGAACCTGAACGAACCTCAATTTTTTATGGGGTTTGCTGAATTTTGAACCTCGAGCTTTAGGTTCGGCAAACCATGTGACTTAGGTTTACACACATCTATTGGAGGTTGTCCACTCTTGGAAGCTTCTATCCATTGCTTGTTGGGACGTCCCACTTAGAGAGAGTCACACATGCCATATTAGGAGGATTTTACTTGGATGTTTCACCTTGGAGGAGATCTAGGAGGTCTCAAAACCTAGATCTAGGATTTTCATTGCTTACTTTGAGTAGTTGGTTATGGATCGATTCACTTGGACGCCTTTGGAGACTAAGCATTGGATCCTTGACATATCTTGTGCCCTCTTTGTTGGAGACATCCTACTTTCGTGGAGCTATCTTAGTTGAGAGACTTGTACATGTGGCTTGACCCCCTCATTATTTTATGTATTGTTGATTAGTTGGTTGGAAGAAAATGTTTCTTTACTCCTCCCTAGGCTAGATCTATAGGGTTTTCATATTTGATATCAGTATATTATTGTAAAGGAAGTTGAGCTAGACTCCATATAAAGAGTAGCCCTTCTTCATTTGTACTCATGGTTGGATTTTTGGAGTTTCCCCTCTTTAGAGCTTAATGGATACATCTTTCTTGGAGCATATGTGATGTGTAAGGGTTATCTCTTTAAATGTGTGGATGAATATTTTGGTTCTTCAAGCTTGAAGTATTGTGAATTCCTTTACATAGCAAAGGCTAGCAACTTGACCCATTGAAGAGTATATCTACTACTTGGAAGGAGTTTAGTGTGATAACACCTCTTCTCTCCTTTGTTATCTTGGTTTTGAGGTTTAATAATTTCCATTTTATGTCTCAAGGAATACTTGCAAGATTATTAACCTCAATTTCTAGGGTAAAGTTGAGTTGCTAGTTGAAGGAAAATCCTAGTGAAATTTCTGCATTAATTTCCAGCAATATTGGGTGGATCTAGTAATCTTTCATGCTCATTTACAGCCGTAATTACACAAGAAAATAAGCCCTCTAAGATTTTTCCTTGACTACATTGCCCTTGTTGGGCACTAATCTCTAGATCCCTCCATCACCCTTTTGACTCCTTTGAAAAAATACAAAAAACATTGTTTTACTAAAGCTACTCTCTTATCACCTTGTGTCTCATTGTCTAGCTTTAGTAATCCTACTAAGGGATACCCCCCTAGATCCAGAGGAGAGTCGGCCTAAAGTGAAGAGGATAGGTTGCTTAGGTGACAATGGTAATCGTCCTAGTAGTTTCCTCTCAAGTTACACCTTGTGGATTAGGGCTTTTATCATTAAGTACGAGTTGGGGAGGTAACAAGGAGCACCCCATTGACTAGGCATTTATCATTATTTTATTTGGAGTGGTTATCTAGTAGCTATCTTTAAGAGTGCCCCAAGGAGAATGAAGACAAGTGGCATAACGAACCATAATACTTGGTCAAAGGAGCATTACTCAAGAGAGCGCCTTGCATGAGAGATTGACACATGGCACCCAAGACTTATTCATGCATTCTTTATACACATTTTATTACTTTTTGACGAGGGCACAGCTTTGGGGAGATTCCAATATGTGTATTTTAATATTTGTCCCAGAAGAGAAAAGTGCATCTAAAATCCACTTATTATTATTTTATGGTAAGAGAGGTTGAGCTAAACTCCATAGAAAGTGCAGCCCTCTCATTTGTTTTTCATGGTTGGATTTGTAGAGAGATCCCCTCTAAGCTTAGTTGAAGATCTAATGGAGGATGAAATGAAAGGGCTTGTAGGAGTGAGGTTTGTCATCTTCTTTTGCATTTTCATCAATGTATTTGATCACTGAAGTTACTCTTGCAAATATGTTGTAATGATCTTTTGAAGAAGGGCACTTTTGGTCCAAAAAGAAGGAATAAGGTTGAGTTGAAACCCTCCCTATGACTTGTTGTTTATCATTGCTCAATTTTGGGTTTGTTATGGGTCATTTTTTTGAAAGGCTATTGCTATCTTCTATTGTTCGATGGTTGCATGTCATTGTTGTTGATTTGTAATAGTTGAAGTGGTGCACCTTTGGAAGGGCCCATTCTTTAATTTCTACACATTAAAAACTTCATGTGTTGGTTAGGTCATGTTTGAAACAACCTAACTACACCTCTCACCATACCCTTGAAACCCTCTTACTTGTTAACCTTGACTCCATCACTCATTGGATTGGCATAGGTCTTGGCAACCCACCATCCATTTCTTTCTAAAGTTTATCTTACACTTTAGTTAGGGATATGCCCATTGTGCCAAAGGAGAGTCGGCTTAAAGTGAGAGGAAGAGTTGTTGTGGTGACAATGGGTGGCCTTCCTGAGTTCCACTAGGGTTGCACTTGTGTTTTAGGGCTTTATCACTTTGAGTGTAGATTTGGAAGGTAACATTTTGGTGCCATTATTAGGGAAAGTTGGCCTAAAGTGAGAGGAAGAGTTGTCATGGTGACAGTGGGCAGCCTTTGAAACTACAAATTAACCAATTGCTTCTGGAATAATATGTTTGACCTATCGCATCCAATACCACTAGTATGGACAAGGCTAGAGCTTCTATAACCATTGTGATATGTGAGGAGGAGAGACTCGAGAGAGCCAGAGAGGTCCCTTTTTGAAACCCATGCGTGAGGGCAGCCTTGAATGTCTTATTTTCCTCCACTGGGAATGTGGGCAGAGGCTAGGAGTCCCAAAGTTATCATAACTGGAATCACCTGTGAATTGGTTTGTGAACGGTTTAACTAAAAATATGTAAAATTTAATACACACACACGGATATATATATATTCAGACCGTTAGACACCAAATATGCAGAGTTTGCTCGTCTATATAGCATGTAAGTACTAAGGTTGAATATAGCAAAATGGCACCAAGTACTAGTCTCAGTACATATCCTACACAAAATACATAGACATTGAGGCTCTAAATTGCCTCTAAAGTCCAAAAATCGTCATGCTACAAAATATAACTACATGTCATCAAAAGCATTGCCGATATTGGGATCCTTGTCATTGGTAGCACCCTTTGCCTCTACCTCAATCCTTTAGGGACATCAGTTGACACCCTCCAATTTTGATGAAATTGTGTAATCCAAGCATTAAAATAAGGTAGAAAAAACTTAACATGCTTAATCAGTGATTTTCGCTTGAGTGAAGGGTACATTTTTACTAAGGCCATGATAGAGGAGTTCAACAATCAGCACCAACAAAGCCAGGGCACATAGAGGGTTTGGTGCTCTTGATTAAATGCCAATCCCATACCCTCATACATGATACAATCCAATGGAAACACTACAATCCTGCCAATCCTGAAAACTATTAAGTCTGTTGAATTCTAAATGGGATATAAAATTCTAGTTTCTCCATATGAAGTCCAATGAGGTTGGAACCACTCTCAAACATCCTAGAACAATTAATGGTAATGTTAAAAATATAAGTAAAAAGATAGAAAAGGAAAGATAAAGAAGAATTCAATATTACCAATAATTACTAAGGTGGTAGAGTTTTTTTTTCCCTTTAATTTTCATTTTTCCCCTAGAACTGTTGATGGTCCCATAGACCGATTCACAGTGGGAACCCTTCTAAACAGGATGGTTCAATATATTGAACCAGCCTATCGATCCAATTCAAAGATCGGTTCAGGGGCTTAGAGGCATGGACTGGTCCGGATAACTACTGCTAGGATGGAATAGGCCCCAGCAAAACCAATACCTCCATAGTAGAGACTGTAGTGTTCTTCAGAAAGGTGGCTTGCAAAACCTTGCCAGAAAGCGACAGCAAGGGAGAGGCATTGGCACTGGGATGCAACAAGGAGCCAGTCGGACAGGGGCTCAAAGACAAGGCCAATGAAACCTACAGAAGGGCAAAGGAGCCATGGCCATGGTGGCAGTGCTGCTAGGGCTTGGGCCCTAACTGCTCCGCACTGCAAACCCTACATGCGCAATTGCCACTAAAAAAATATAATTAGTTGTGGGTCAATGTTGGAAGACTTTCTGTTGAGTTGTTATTTTGCATATATATTTAAAAAACCTAAAAAATGAAACCTGGGAAATTTCATTTCTTGTACCATACCCATTTCACATTTCTCGTTTTGGTAACATAGATATGCGTGATCATGTTACATGTCCAAAGCACATCTGGGATAAGTTGTTCGACAGTGAGAAAATTGCTATAGAAACTTCTGGATCAGAACTGTGCGTGGAGTTTTGAAATGTCCAACGTTTCGAGTGGACACTCCACCCATCATTAGCTTTTTATGTCCCTGATGATGGGTGGAGTGTCCACTCGAAACGTTGGACGTTTCAAAACTCCACACAGTTCTGATCCAGAAGTTTTTCTGGCATTATGACAAACTGTGGAAACCATTATGACTAACTGTGGAAACCTGCATACACAAAGTGAGAAAATTGAGAAGAAACTTCAAAGAACTAACACCATAGTTTTCCCACATCTTTTTAAAATCTTGTTGAAATAGTCAGCATTATTGCTAAATTTTGGTTTATTTTGACAAATGCAAGGCTGTTATTGCGGAAGGAGCAGCGAGGCAAAAAATATGATGCTGAAGGCAATCAAAAAAAGGTGTTTGTAGCAAAGTATAAAGGAAAGGGGAAGCGAGAATATTCTCAAGATAGAGCAAGAAGGATTTCTCAGATAATTTCAAGACAAAAGAGTATACAAAGGGCAATTTTGGGTGGAATGAGGTAAGAATAGAAAGCTCTTAGTCAGGTCAAAAACAAGCATACTGTTTTAACTTTTAAGTGCAGCAAGCCAGGACATCTACAAAGAGATTGGAGGAGTCGTGGTAAATTTGGAAGGCATGCAAATTGAAATGATTTTATTGACAGTGAAAAGGAAGAAGAATTCCTGTTTGTGGCTTCATGGTATGTTCCAAAAGAGTAAGCCTGAGGGCAGGGTGGGTGTGGATAGAGAAGCAATACTGAAGCCTTTTGTGGCCCCTTTCAATCTTGTATTCTGTAAATGCTACAACCTGTGATAGAAAGAGAATACAGCATGTGATTTCCCAATTCTTGTTTGGCTTAATTAGTTTCCAACTTGTCACTTCAATGGAATGTTTCTGCTTTATCTCTTCTTCAACCGATCATATGTAATTAAATTTCGTTGAAAATGCACGGTTGGGCTGTGTCTGCATTCCTTGCTAGATAAGCCCAAAAACCAGAAACAGAATAGGCTTCAGATATCTAGCAAGACAAATGCTTAAACTTACATAACTGATTTGAAGTGGCAGCTTTGAATGTACTTAACTGATCTGAAGTAACTGTTTTAAACGTTTGCTCTCCCAGAGAGACGCACGCGAACCATGTGTCCTTGAACTCCATTTCCGCCTGCAGCGTAGACAAGGAATCGTCAAACCCCACCATAGACAAAATCTCAATTCAGTCACCCACCCACCCTAGCTTGAATGAAGAACGAGAAATGGATCGGGTCGGCTTCTATGTTATAAGCAGCCTACCTCAATAAGTTCGATGCGGGCTATCCCACTGAATTGACCGGCAGTGAAGAATTTCTTGTTCTTGGAGTCTTCATCATGGACACTGTCACTGCCACAATGATTTCCCCTCAATTTGGAAAACCTTCTGCGCGACGACGAAGAATGTCCTTCCTTTGAAGAACCATCTCCAGGTGAACCCTTGGATCGTGAGACGTTATGCCCCATCTCTCTCTTGATCTTCTACCAGGCCAGCAGAATGGAAGGCGCAACCAAAACTTTCTTGTTATCGATGCTAGTAGCTACTTGGACTTGGGCTTATTCAATAGAAAGAGACAGTCACGATTTAAACTTGGCTATTCCAAGAAGTGGGGCAGAAAGGATACACAGGTAGCAAGTCAACTTAACAATATAACGATATGGACGGTACCATGGTGTGGATCACCTCCCTTAAATAAATAAACTTTGTGGCAACTTTTTTATACTTCCACGTAAAACGGAGAGACTCTCTTGCTGTTAAAATCGGTGATTAGGTAAATCAGCAGCAATTATAGCGCTGCACTAATCAGCAGCGAAGCCAAATACAGTTAGTAAAAGCATTAGTGATGGACTCACAAGCATAGATGTATATTCTTCCATGTGCCTATTTTTAGTTTTCTATGAAAATTTATGGAACACTTTGTGGATATTTTTAGATGTATATTCTTTTCTAGTCTATTTTTAGCTTACTTTTTAGATGGAACACGTTAAAAATATACTAGAAAAGAATATACATCTAAAAATATCCGCAAAGTATGGATATTTGATACCCATACTTTAGAGAGGGATCAAATAGACTAGAAAAGAATATACATCTAAAAATATCCACAAAGTATGGATACTTGATACCCATATCTTGAGAGGGATCAAATCTCTCAAGGTGCAAACATTTTTTAGAGTGCAAAACTTGAGGAGTTCTGAGCAAAGAGAGAGCTTACCTGAAAAAAGGACCGAGAAAGAAGAGAGATAGAGCTTACCTGAAACATGAAACCTATGTTCGTCGTTGTTATTCTTATTAGCAATTTGTTCCTCCGGATTTTCTTCTTAGCAATTTGTTATTATTGAATTTTATTAATTCGATTTGATATGTACATACATACATATGTGTGTGTGAGAGAGAGAGAAAAACGGTGTGTGTAATAGTTGTTTACTTTATTTTTATAAATATTATTATTATTATTAATTGAGTCGACTTTATTATTATTATTGTAACATAACTATTAACACTTTACACCTCAACATCTCCCCCATATAATGATTATTTATATTTATTATTAAGGAATAATTCCATTAATAATTTAATCATTCACTCTTGTATATTGTATAAATAGTCAATTGGGTGTAGTTTCATTGAGAGAGGGAAGTTGTTATCCTCTCCCACTCGAATTCAAATTCTTACTCTCTTCGTGAGCCAATTGTTTACTATTAACGTAACCTTGAACCATGAAAAATTTGGTTGCTCATAGTCTAAACATTCTACGTTTTGGTCATTTTTCCGGGGATAGTTTATGTTTAATTTTGCTAGAAATCCGGCGAGAAATTGTTGGATCTGCATATTTGAGTGGCTAAGTCTATATAATTCGAGTACCCCTGGGGTTTTTTAGCATGTTGTATCTATTTATGCATTTAGAAATGCCATTTAAACAACAAAAAATAAAGATTTTGTCTAAATTTATGTTGCCAGATTTCGGCCAAAAAAAAAAAAACGTAGAACATTTAGACAACGTTATTTGGTTGAGCCTCACTACCATCCTCGAAATGAGAGAAGTACCCACTTGGTTTCCCTTAGCCCAGTATGGGAAGTGCGCCCTAGCCTAGCAAACTCATTGGTAACTTGAGCGCACCTTTTCAGTGACCAGATGATCTAGAATCGAATCCAGGAGCCTGACAGGGCTCAAAAAGGCTCAAAAATGAAAGTTCTCGTAATCGGACGAAACCAATTCCACTTCGACTGGCTCGTCGCGTTGATTCCGACCATATATTCACTTTTTCAAACGAACATTGTATGCGAGAGTTATCGCACTCTGACCGTTTTCCCAAACAACTAAAAAGTCAACAGTCAAAAGGTGATGTGGCACTCTCTGGAGGTGACACGTGGCAGTGGCAAAAGTGACATGTGGCAATAGGTGATTGGGCAGATGATGCACACTTGGACCAATGGCAGAGTGACACATGGCAATTTTTGGTTCAAATGTGGTGGTGCCACGTGGCCCAGGCATGGGCAGCCACGTGACACCCAATCAACAGTTGTGGCAAGTTTCAAAATGTTTTGGAGTCCATGAGTTTTGAACCCATGACCTCCCACCAAGCCCAAGCTTTAAGAAATAATCAAACACCAACACGCCACAAGTGATTATCGTTTAACATAACCCACTTTATTATTAATAAAGTGTAATTTATTAAAGTATGGCGCGAAGGGGACTGGCGATAAGCCCCAGCCCGTGGTCTCTGCTAAAAACGCATACAACCAGGAGTGCGGGCCTAGCATAACCACCCAGAAAATGGTTAGGGGGTGGTCACATGCCATGCGCCATGAATCTAGGAGCTAGAGTTTATCCAAGGCCAGCCCTTGGCCATATGGACTTCATATGACCAGTTTTAAAGGGCGTGCGCATAACCCAAGGGGGCTTACTGTGTATTTTTAAATAAAAGTGGGTTTTTTTAATAGTTTTTGGGAATTTTGACTAATATTATGCCCAGAAAACCCCCGGATGGGGTGACACGAGGGCATCAGTGGACATGCGGGCGGCCGCCGGGACACCCATTTAATGCATCAACCGGCGAGCGCCCTTCGACCATTAATTAAGCAATGGCCTGCACCAGACACCTCTATTTGATGAGCCCTCTCGCGCGAGGGAGATGTACCAGTCGACAGAGCACTCAACTCCCTGCCTTAATGGCCTTGGCGGTCATGGTAGCATGGCGCATAATCACGGCGATGAATTGGGAAGGGATGCATTGGCTCCTCGCAGTGTTCACTCCGTCCGAGCAGCAATTCCGACCTCCGCCGAAGTCTGGGAGAGGAGAGGCCAACCTGACAGGAACTCAGACCCCTTCCAGGGTCTCCACAATGCCGAGGCTCAGAGGGAAATCGCGTCGAGGGGCCGCCTGGTACAAGGCTGAGTCCCGGCGCCAGCGCATACGAAAATTTGAGCGAGCACTTGCCTTAGCGTCCACCCGACGCAAAAGGCAACCATGGACGCCTCCCATGGCGTATGTAGAGGAAATTAGTCTGGAGGAGGCTATGCAGAGCCACCCCTCAATTGCACGCGCAGAGGAAAGCAAGCTCCCGCCTGGAGACACCCTGCAGAACCCCAGCGCCGACAGCACGGAGGACCTCTTCCCACCCTGTATTGTGGAGGAGGAAACCCCTCCCGACGACACCACAGGGATGGCGGAGCCACCAGGACTTTCGACCCGAGCAGCGGGGGACTCCAGGACACGAGCATCCGACGACAGAGGAGGGTTGGAACAGCCTTCCTTCTCTGAATTATGGCACCTCCCACTCATCTTCGAGCTCCGAAATCTGATGGACGACCAAGTTTTTCGCCTCGCCAGGATGGACCAAAGGTTGGACATGCTCTTTGCGGCCCACTCCAAGAATATTCCGCCGCGGCAGTGTCCGACGTGCACACAGGCGTACTCGCTTCTAGCAGGCTGGCGTTAGAAGAGGAATGAACGGTCGCGCACGGGCAAATAGATTCACCGAAGCTTCTGGTTAGAAGTATCTATGTTGTCTCAGTTTAGTTAGCGTGTTCAGTTTCTTTATGTCTAGTTATGGCTTCCTTTTTGAAACTTATTAGCATAATAGCCCTGGTTTCCTTCAGGCAGGGCATTCACATGTATATTTTGGTAACAGAGTTGCACCTGGCACAGGAGACCCAGTTGTCCTGGTTTCCTGTTCGGGCGGGATAGCTGGCGTCATCAACAGTCAATGTATGCTCTTTTTTGCTAATATAATAGGATCCACCCCCTTTTTATTTAAAAAATATATATATATTATGCCCAGAAAAAAGATTTTTTTTGGGATTTTGGGCCATTTGAAGGGGGATTTGAGCCCAGATTTTGGAAGGAAGTTGGGGATGTATAACCAACTTCAGATCTATAAAACCCAGGCCTATTTGAGGTCATAGAGGATAGTTAGATCAGAGTTATGCTGAAGCAAAGCCAAGCCAAAGCCATTTTTATGCAGGGAAGTTGTTGAGGAGCAAACGCTTGCGGAGCATTTCTGGGAGCTACACTTAGTCTTTTTCAGTGCCATCAGTTGTGTTGGATTTTCGAGGTCGAGAAAGACACAGTGAGACTAGTATGAGATCCATTTTTTGTAATTTTGTTGTACTTTGCAAGCATTGAAGAATAAATAAAGAAGCCTCCCTCAATGAGACAAAGGCCCGGACACGTAGGCAATTTTGTGTCGAACTCCATTATCACTTCTCTTGTTATGGTTTGTTGTTCTTATTGCTTCAATTCAAATATGTATATTGTCTTTTGGCTGTTATGTTTCCTCATTAAATTCATCCTCTTTCATTCAACTTCTTAAATGGTTAATAATCACATGTAATTAAAAACTCAACCACAGTCATTAAAAGATCATTTCAGATCAAGTGGTATCAGAACTAGTTGACGTTTGGATTTGAGTTTTGCATGTTAACCAGGAAAAAGCTACAACATGGTGAAGGTGAGCTTGTTGCAGAGAATCCATTAATTGGATTGAGAAAGAGAGCTTCTCACAGCAAGAAGATGGCATCGGAAGAAAGGCTTTCTCAGGATGAGAAAGAGTTTCGGAAAATTTTCCTTGCTGTGTCGGAGATGGTGAAAGTTTTGTATGAGGATTACTTGGAACGTAAAAGACCAAATCTGGGTGAATCTTCAAAGGGCAAAAGTGAAGAGGAAGAGAATCCTCCTTCACCTCCATCATCACCTCTTTCTTCTCCTTCTTCTTCAAGTTCAAGTTTTAAATATAATGCAAATAAACATGTTCATAAGCATATGAATGAAATGTCATTGTTAAAACTTGATGTTAAATTTGAGTTACCCATATATGATGGTGAAGTTAATGCAGAGAGACTTGACAATTGGGTCAGGTAGATGGAAGTTTACTGCAATGTGCAACAGATCAAGGATGAGGCCACACAAATCAAGTTGGCGTCTTTGACACTTGCAGGCACGGCTCTCATTTGGTTGCAAAGCAAGTTGAAAAATGGAATACAACAAGTGGGTAAGGTATTTCCATCATGGCAAAGCTTCATTTCTGCACTTAGGAAACAATTCTATCCTTTGGGTTATAAAGAAAAAGCATTAATTGAATGGCAATCTTTAAAACTAAGAAAAGGACAAACAGTGCAAGAGTATATCGATGGCTTTCGAAAAATGGCATTGATGTTAGATATCCCTTTACATACACAGGAAACTCTTATGAAGTATATAGGAGGTTTACCTACACATATTAGAAACATTGTATTCATGTTTGGACCCACTAACCTTGATGAGGTTTATGTTCAAGCAACGTATATTGAAGTGGGGAAAGCAGGTGTATCAGGGGAATCGTTTTCAAGGAAAGAGGACAAGCGGAAATGGCATGGCAATAATTCAAATGCAGTGATGAGGAAGGAAGGGAAGCCCTCTTGCAAGCATTGCAAGAAAGAGGGACATGATAAGGACAGATGTTCGCAGTTGCATCCTGAGAAGAGGCCAAAGTGGTTCAAGGAAAAGAAGGGAATGCAAATAGTGGCAACGACAACAAGACCCACAGACTTGGAATCGGATTCAGGTGATGAATCAAAGATCTCATTGGTTGGTATGACAAGTAAAATTGGTGAAGGCATTGATTGTAGAAGTAACTTGTTTCATATAAGGGCCATCATGCGACACACTAAGATAGACACATTAATCGATAGTGGATCTCAAGCTAATCTAATCTCTGAAGAATTGGTTAAGAAATTGGGGTTAAAACTCATCATAATCCTTACACACTTAAATGGATAAGCAATCATCATCAAATGCACATAACAAAGCAGTGCACAATCAAATTTGCAATTTCATCTAAATATGTGCACGACGTAACATGTGATGTAGTGTCGTTAAGTGAATGTGGAATGGTCTTAGGTAGTCCATACTTATATGATCGTAAGGCAATCTTCTACAGGACAAAGAATCAATATCAATTAACCAAAGCAGGTCAAGATTATGTGGTTCAAGCTCATCATGTTAAGGCAACTAAAACACTTCAAACAATGGAACAATTAAAGAAGGCAGTGCAAGCAAGCAACAAACCAATAATTGTTTCAAATGAAGTAATCGATCTTAAGCAAGAACAAGAAATGATTGTTGAATGGAAAATCAATCATAAGTTGCTTCAAGATAAGTTCATGACGCAAATATTACAAGTATATCAGCTCATTTGCAGTCATCTTTTTGATGCTATCATTAGTAATGTTGTCTACATGGATGATAGTGGCTTCAGTAAGATGTAACAGGGTTCAAATGGCTAATAATATGTTGTCAGTTGTCATGATTCTGTTACAGTTGATCTTGATGAGACAGGTGCACAGGACAGAGTTCAGAGACAGAGGACAAGTCGGGTGGCCTATCCCAAGCTTGTTGACTAGTTAGTAAACTTTTGGGGACCAAAAGGTCCTTTAGTGGGGAGGTGTGATCCAGAATCAGATCCAGCAGCCTGATAGGGCTAAAAAAGGCTCAAAAATGAAAGTTCTCAAAATTAGATGAAACTAATTCCATTGTGACCGGCTCATCGCGCTGATTCCGTCCATATATTCACCTTCTCAAACGGGCACCGTATGCAAGAGTTATCGCACTCTGACCGTTTTCCCAAACAACTAAAAAGTCAAAAAAAGTCAACAGTCAAAAGGTGACGTGGCACTCTCTGGAGGTGACACGTGGCAGTGAAAAAGTGACATGTGGCAGCAGTGGCGACAGGTGACTGGGCAGATGATGCACACTTGGACCAATGGCAGAGTGACACATGGCATTTTTTTGGTCAAATGTGGTGGTCCCATGTGGCCCAGGCATGGGCAGCCACGTGACACCCATTCAACAGTTGTGGCAAGTTTCAAATTTTTTTGGGGTCCATGGGTTTTGAACCCACGACCTCCCACCAAACCCAAGCTTTGATAAATAGTCAAACACCAACGCGCCACAAGTGATTCTTGTTTAACATAACCCACTTTATTGTTAATAAAGTGTATTTTATTAAAGTATGGCGCGAAGGGGGCTAGGGATAAGCCCCAGCCCGTGGTCTCTGCTAAAAACTCATACAACCAGGAGCATGGGCCTAGCATAACCGCCCATAAAATGGTTAGGGGGTGGTTACATGCCATGCGCCATGAATCCAGGAGCTAGAGCTTATCCAAGGCCAGCGCTTAGCCCCTTAGGCTAGCGCTTGGCCATATGGAATTCATATGACCAGTTTTAGAGGGAGCGCACATAGCCCAAGGGGGCTTACTATGTATTTTTAAATAAAAGTGGGTTTTTTTGTATAGTTTTTGGGGATTTTGACTGGTATTATGCCCAGAAAATGGATTTTTTGGGGATTTTGGGCCATTTGAAGGAGGATTTGAGCCTAGATTTTGGGAGGAAGTTGGGGATGGATAACCAACTTCAGATCTATAAAAACCAGGCATGTTTAAGGCCATATAGGACAGTCATATCAGATTTATGTTGAAGCAAAGCCAAGCCAAAGCCATTTTTATGCAGGGACGTTGTTGAGGAGCATACACTTGCGGGGAATTTCTGGGAGCTACACTCAATCTTTTTTAGTGTTGTCAGTTGTGTTGGATTTCTGAGGTCGAGCAGAACATAGTGAGACCAGTATGAGATCCATTTGTTGTACTTTTGCTATACTTTGCAAGCATTGAAGAATAAATAAAGAAGCCTCCCCCATTGAGACAAAGGCCCGAAGACGTAGGCAATTTTGTGTCGAACTTCGTTATTACTTCTCTTGTTATGGTTTGATGTTCTTGTTGCTTCAGTTCATATCTGTATATTGTCTTTTGGTTGCTATGTTTCCTCATTAAATTCATCCTCTTTCATTCAGCTTCTTAAATGGTTAATAATCACATGCAATTAAAACTCAACCACGGTCATTAAAAGATCTTTTCGGATCACCAGAGCCTCTGGAAAGTGAAACCTAGTTTTCACTGGTACCAGAAAACCAAGAAACTGTAACCAGTACCAAAAGTACCAGTCCAGATTTGCACAAGGTCAGTTTCAAGGGGTTAAATTTGGATTTTCTAAAAACGGACTGCACCAGCCTACTCGTCTCAGCCCAATGCACCTCCTAGCAAGTACAAATTCAATTTATGAGCACTTTCAATTTTTAGTCATTTTATCAACTCTAGGTCAAGATGTCTATAGGCACCAAGCTTGTTGAAAAGTTAGAAGGTGTGGAAAACTTTCATGCCTAGAAGTACAAGATTGCACTCATTCTTGAAGAGAATGACCTTGCAAAATTCAGAAAGGAAAATGTACCAGAACCCGAAGAAGTTGCAGTCAAAGAAAAGTACCAGAAGAATATGGTTAGGGCGAAGAGAATCATTACGGACTCTATTAAAGACCACTCGATCCCTCAAGTGTCTTCTAATAATACTCCAAAATAAATTTGTGATGCCCTAATGAGAATGTATTAAGGAAGGAATATCAACCAGAAGATGAATCTAAGAACCCAACTCAAGAATACAAAGATGCAGAAGGGTGAAATCGTTCACGACTATTTCTCTAGGGTTTCTCAATTCACAAAAAAACTAGAAGCAATTGGAGACAACCTAGATGAAGATGAACACATAATGAAAACTCTTAATGGTCTCATAAGACCTTGGGATGCCTTCATCCAAAGTATCTGTGCAAGAAAGGAGAAACTCCAATTTGACAGTCTTTGGGAAGAATGTGTTCAAGAATAAGCAAGAGTAGCCAACCAAGAAGTAGTGCTACTAAGGGATTAAGATCAAGCCATAGTTGTTCATGTTAAAGGAGAAAATAAAAGGCCTCACTTCCATAAGGAGACCCACCTACATAAGGAATCTCACTCCCCAAAGAGATTCACCCCTTTCCATAAAGAATCTCACCCTTCAAGGAGATTCCAGAAGTTTCAGAAAGGTCAAAGAAGAGAAAAAGATTTATCCTCTTATCAATGTTATCATTGTGATAAGGTGGGACACATTGCTAAGAATTGTTCTGCTAGAAGGGAAGAGTACAAGAAGATAAATAGAAAAATACATCATGCCCATGCAATTGAAGATGATGACCCACCCACATAGATGATTAAAGAAAAGATTGAAGACTATGTTTTATTCTCTGCCCTCTCAGGATCTATGACACTTGGAGAGGATACTTGGCTCATTAATAGCGGTGCCTCTAAGCACATGACAGGTTAGAGAGACATTCTCTCTAGCCTTACAAAAAAGAACTTTCCCCAGAAAGTTACACTCGAAGATGATTACCAGTACCCTATCAAAGGACTGGGAGAATCCACCTACAAACTTGATTCAAGGACTCCAATGAAAATGAAGGATGTACTGTATGTACTAGGTTTGATAAAGAACTTACTTTCTATCTCAACTTTAGATAAGAAGGGTTTCAGGGTTGCTTTCATAGATGGTGAAGTTTTTATGTGGCCTAAAGGAAAAACCATAGAAGATGCAATTGTTATTAGAACATAAGAAGGTGGCGTGTATAAGTTAAAAGGTCACTCAAATGCAGCCTTGACTCACTCCACAGAGAGTCCATGTGAACTTTGGCATAGAAGACTAGCTCACATCAACTACAAAGCCTTACCTAATGTAAGCAAGGTAGTTACAGGGCTACTAGAATTCAAGGTTGATCATGAAGGTGTGTGCAAGGGATGTGCACAAGGAAAGAACGTAAAGAATCCTTTCCCGAAGAGCGACAATAAAGCAGAAGGAGTCTTGGAGCTCATCCACTCAAATGTATATATCCCAATGCCATCAACCTCTCTTAGTGGGTATGTATACTATGTGTCATTTATTGATGATTATTGTCGCAAGACTTGGGTTTATTTCTTGAAATCAAAAGATGAAGTGCTTGGAAAATTCAAGGAATTCAAAGACTTGATAGAGAATCTCTTTGAAAGAAAAATCAAGATACTCGGGTCAGATAAAGGAGGAGAATACACCTCAAAAGAATTTGTAAGCTTTTGTAGAGATGTCGGGATTAAGAGGGAGCTCACCACTCCCTATAATCCTCAACAAAATGGTGTAGCAGAAAGAAAGAATATAACTATAATGGAAGCAATGAAGACTATGATCCATGATCAAGATATTCTAATGCACTTATGGGTCGAAGCAGCAAGATCAACAGTGTATGTCCAAAATAGATTATCCCATAGTGCACCTGGATTCAAAACCCCCGAAGAAATGTTCTGTGAAAAGAAGCCAGAAGTAAGCCATCTCAAGATATTTGGTTGTCTAGTGTTTGTACACATTTTGAAAGAAAGGAGAACCAAGCTAGAACCTTCAGGAAAGAAGGGAATATTTGTTGAATATTGTGAGGTCTCTAAGGCCTTCAAAATTTACATACCATGTTACCATCATATTGAGATCAATATAGATGTAACCTTTGATGAAGATACAACACTAAAGAAATCAAGGAGATGTCAGCTTGAAGAAGTATATGAATAAGAACCTGTAGCTCCCAGAGTTGTTGAACCAGTGAGGAAAGTTACAGTTGCCCCTGATGATGAGATTCTAGAAGATCATGATAAGATAGAATCTCAAGAACCTCCCCAAACGACGATCTCTCACAAGAGAAAGCCAGCTTGGGCAAGGGAACTTATTCAATATGGAGAGAAATATGGTGCCCCAAAAGGAACCATAAGACAAATTAAGAAACCTAAGCCATTCTCCAGTTATATGGCTTTGATGTGTGATCTCATAGAAAAGTAACCTACTTGCTTTGAAGAATCCATTCAGAAGAAAGAATGGGTGGATGCCATGACACAAGAATACCATTCCATTATAAAGAATGATGTATGGGAAATAGTTCCCATACCGAAGAACAAAGATGTGGTATCTTCCAAATGGTTATACAAGATAAAACATGTTGCAGACGGAAGTATCAAAAAACATAAAGCAAGGTTTGTAGCTCGTGGGTTTTCTCAAAAGGAAGGCATTGATTATGAAGAGACGTTTGCTCTTGTAGCCAGATACACTTCTATTAGAACCATCATAGTTCTTGCAACCAAAATGAAGTGGAATTTCCACCAGTTGGATGTGAAAACAACCTTCTTAAATGGTGTTATTGAAGAAGAAGTGTATATAGAACAACCTCAAGGTTTTGAAGTTGAAGATAGAAAGACTCATGTCTGCAAGTTGAAGAAGGATCTGTACGGGTTGAAGCAAGCACCTAAAGCTTGGTATGGTAGAATTGATAGTTTTCTAACGAGCTTGATCTTTACCAAGAGTAAAGTTGATTATAACCTTTACTTCAAGGTTATTAATGATGAGCCAGTTATATTGTTGTTGTATGTGGATGACTTATTCTTAACTGGAGAAGAAAAGCTCATCATTGATTGTAAGAAGAAGCTCGTTGCAGAATTTGAGATGAAAGACTTAGGCTTGATGCATTATTTCTTAAGTCTTGAAGTTTGGCAGAGCCCAAAGAAGATCTTCCTTAACCAAGGGAAGTATGCAGTTGAAATACTGAAGAGGTTTGATATGTTGGAATGCAAACCCATGAACACACCCATGGAAACAAAGTTGAAGCTCTCGGTTGATACTTCGTCAGAATTGGTCGATGCTACTCTATATAGACAAATTATTGGTTCGTTGATGTATCTGACAAATACCAGGCCAGATACATGATTTGCTATGAACACCTTGAGTCAGTATCTGGTAGATCCCAGATGTGTTCACCTTGTAGTTGCAAAGCATGTGATGAGATACATTAAGGGTACGTTGGATTATGGTCTCTGTTATACTAGAGATCATGACTTCAGACCGATTGATTATATTGATTCAGATTGGACTAGAAGTGTCTTTGATAGAAAGAGCACTTCAGGATGTTATTTCATTTAGGAGTTAGCCATGACTTCATGGCAGAGTAGGAAGCAATCCAGTATTGCTCTCAACACGACATAGGCGGAATACATTGTTTCACATTCTGCCAGTTGTGAATCCATATGGATTCAGAAGTTGTTGACATGTCTATTCAATCTAAATATGGAAGCCACCGTGATTCTATGTGATAACTGGAGTTGCATAAAGATGATGGAAAACCCAGTGTTCCATGACAAGGCGAAGCACATAGAAATCTAGTATCACTACATTCCTGACATGGTGCAGAGGGGAGTTGTAAAGCTCCAATATGTTGGCACAGATGAGCAGGTTGTAGATGTGTTGACCAAGCCTTTATCGCGTGTAAAGTTTGAATACTTTTGAGACAAGCTTGGTATTGTCTGAAAGGATCTTCCTTGAAAGGGGGACTGATGTTGATGATACTATGGTATCCTGACCAACAACGAGTAGCTCAATTAGGATTTTATATTCTAGGGGAATGATCATCCCTGGACATATCTTGAAGGTCCGGTAAGGACGGTCTGTCAGAGTACATGTGCATGTATATGCCAATTGTGGTCAGTAGTGGTAGCTCTGTTAGGATTTTATATCCTAGGGAATCTTTTGATTCTTGTGTAGATCTTGAAGGTCCGGTAAGGATGGTCTGTCACAGTACCACGTGGTAGCTCCGTTAGGATTTTATATCATAGGGAATCTTATGATTCATAGGAAGATCCCTAGGATCTATTAGAGTACCACAAAATTTTGTTGTTGCACCTGCCTCATTGTGTTTGTATATGATGATGATGTTGTTGCTCCAGCCTCGTCTTGTTGATGATGTTGTTGCTCCAGCCTCGTCTTGTTGTACCAAACTCGTGTTTTTGATGATGCTATATTAGCCTTTTGTTGTTGATGTTGTTGTTATAGTTTTATATTAATTGATGTTGATGTTTTAGATTCCATCTCCATGATGTGAACGATGATGATAATGTTATTCCATCTCCATGTTGTGAATGATGATGACGATGTTATTCCAGCTCCATGCTATGAACAATGATGATATTGATGATGAGAAAAACTTTCGATGATTTATAGATGCACCAGTCAATGTTCCAAGACATTGACGATGTTTCTTCCCCCTCTCTCTCTCTCCTCATGATGTTGTATTTTAGAATACCCTTCTTGTTAAGGGGGAGTGTTGAAATATTGTAACTACGAAGAATATTCTAATTATAATTGAGTTATTATCTTATAGATCAATCCCCTTTTGTGGATTGATCATGTCGGGACTTATGTATGACTGAATCCCGTTTTTTGGATTGGTCAAACCATGTTTATATTATGTTGATTGAGAAGTCGGCCCCTAGGGCTAATTAAAGTGGTTTCAACCACTAGTTGAAGAAGTCGACCCTTCCTAATGAAGAGACACATCCCTAGTGCTCCTCAACTAGTATAAATAAGAGAGGATGGCGCCTCATTAGCTCACTCACTCAAGGCACTCATCTAGTGCGCAAATTTGAAGGAAGCTGCAGTTAGAAGAAGGAGAAGAGAGAGGAGCATTGCGCAGTCTTGGATATTCTCTAGCGTTTGGTCTTTTATCTTAGAATTGTATTGGAAATCTATAATAAGGAAGTTTTTGTTGAGTTTTCTTCCCCATGAGGGTTTCCCAAGATAAAATGATGTGTACCTTGTGATTGTGTTTCTCTCAGTGATCCTACTTGTGTTATTATTGTCTAGTAAATTGAAAAGAACTTAATAGCAGCTCTAAATTTAACAGTCTCATGGCCTCTCAGAAGGAAGGGGTAGACAACCCCTCCCAGTCTCCTTCCTTGATAGATCCGACCCAGAATGATAATGCCCCTGCTTCCACCCTACAAATCGGATCTGCAAAGATTCCCCTCTTAAGCAAGGATGTGCAGAACAATTCACAAAAGAGCCTGGCGTTGACTCGCCTAAAAGCAATTTTCATGGTTACCAGTACATGCATACCGAAAGCGGCAGGAAGGCCCTGCATTGATCTACCGACATAATGAATAAATGCTCGATCTCAATGCATGAAGGATCATGCGCTCATTGGAAAATTCATTGGAATCTGGCCCACAGAATAGGCCCTCCGAGGGTGGATCGCATCCAAGTGAAAGCCAAAGGCCTACTTTGATTTGCAGCTATGCTCCAAGGGGTTTTTTACCATCTTCATCCACAAGCTTGAAGACAAAACAAGGGTCAAAGATGGAGGACCCTACTTCTTCAACTCCACGGGCTTGTACCTCTGTAACTAGACGATGTGTTTAACCCAGACAAAGAGGATTTTACTTGGGCACATGTTTGGATACGCATGTACTCCCTACTGCAGGAGTACTGGAAGGAAGAAATGCTTCAAGACATAGAAAATGTTATGGGTAGTTTTGTCAGATCTGCAAAATAGACAAAGCACAACAGATATATTTCATATGCATGGATCTGTGTGTACATGCACATTGCAAAAAACCTTCCGTACATTGTTAGTATTACGCATGATGATTATGAATGGATCAAACCCTTGGACTACAAGCATGTCCCCTTCCATTACCGAAAATTTCAAGAGCATGGCCACCTTTACAGAGATTGCCCGCAGAACAAGCCCAAACCTAATGAACATCAAGCAAAGGAATTGGACAAGGAAGGATTCCAAAAGGCCATCGAGAAGCGTTGACATAACCATAAGCCTCCCTAAATGGAGAAAAAAGGGAATGACCCTTCAACCAACAACAGTTTCACAGTTTTGGAAGAGCAGTCGAAGGCTCCTATTACAAACAAAGCTGGAGAGGATCCAAATTCCAAGAAACCTCTCTCAGAGAAGCAAACAAAGAGAGCCCCAGAGCAAGAAACCTACAAGCCTATAGATCTACAATCCTTCCAGAAGGATGTAGCAGGTGTACCTGAGACACCAGAATCTAGCCAATCAAAGTCGTTAGCTGACCCGGGACCTGAAATAGTCATGGACGAAGAGATGAGCGAGTTGGACCTCGGGGACCTGGACCTCCTAGGGATGGAATATGCATGCACTAGAAAAGCTTCTAGTTCCATACCATTGAGACAAATCCAGTTGTTGAAGGAGGCCGTAGTCAATGACAAGGCTCAAAACAAGTTAGGTGTTCAAAATACCCCCAAAAAAGAGAAACAAAAGGCTCAGAGGGACAATAGGAAATGGGGGCGTAAAACAGATCTATAAAGGATCAATACTCTTGGTATCGGGTTGGTTGAGTCAGGGTAGTACGCCCAATTAACAAAATTCTTCCCTGCTCTCGCTCCTTGGTTCTTAATGAAGCTCATTTCTTGGAATGTGAGAGTCCTAAACGGGCCATCAAAGCATAGGATTCTAAAATTGAAAATCCTTCAGGATACTCTGGTAGTCATGTTTATGCAAGAAACAAAGTGTTCTAGCACAATTCTTCAATCTCTGATGACAAGACTTTGGAAAGGTAGTCAAGGGGTGGTCGTAGATGCCATTGGGGCCTCAAGGGGGCTAGTCATTACTTGGAATCCCTCAGTTGTTTCTCTTGGATATTTTGTGGCAACAACTAACTCTCTCTCAACATATTTTCACATTTTGCGAACATAAATTCATGGCCATATTTTGAATGACTATGGGCCTCAATCCCCTGTTCTCAAGCTCCAGCTACTAAGCTATATGGAGTGGTTTGTGAACCAACATATGGACTCCAAACTCATTATGGGTTGTGACTTGAATATGTCGACTTCTCTCAACGATAAGAAAGGGGGAAGAAGGGACTTAACCAATAAGGACCTAGGCTTCAAGGAGTTCATAGAAAATCATAGCCTACTGGATGTAGACACTTCAGGAGGTTTATTTTACTTGGAACAACAGAAGGGAAGGAATCAATAAGATTACCTCGTGACTAGATTGGTTCCTTGTCTTGGATAACGTTGTTGAGGTAGGGGGTGTTCTCCTTTCCATTGTTCTTCCATCGACAGGCTCATAACATTGGCCAATTTCACTATCCTGGCAAAGGATAGAAGTTAGAATGCACAGACCTTTTTGCTTGGAAAAATTTTGGTTCTCCCACCCGAAATTTCAGGACACTATTCGTACTTGGTGGCACAACATGCAAGTTGCAGGGCAGTCAAAAATTGCCATCATGCAATAGAAACTAAAGCAGCTATGGGATAAACTTAAAAACTGGAATCATTCTACATTTGGGAATATCTTCATGGCCAAAAGCAATTTGGAGAAGGAGCTGGAACAGATACAACAACAGAGCATGGAGAATGGTCAGATGGAGGAAAGTCGTCGCAAAGAGGAAGAGATTAAGAAGCAACTTGATAAGCGTTGCAAGCAGGAGGAAACATTGTGAAGGAAGAAGTCCCAGATTTCTTGGCTAAAAGAGGGGGAAAGAAACATGACTTTCTTCCATTAGTCCACAATCCATCATAGAATGCGTAACCACATTTATTCCCTCAAAACGGAGGAAGGAGTGATGCTGGAAAG
>ML780929.1:218260-308633 GCA_009831015.1 Picea engelmannii
GTAGACTAAGTGAGTGAAGTTAGAGAGCTAGTCTAGGGTTAGTTTAGGAGTTAAGAGAGTGTTAGTAGCTAGGGTTATGCAGCCCTAATGGTTGTAGGTTAAAGTTTGTAACAGAAATTTAAGTAGTGGGAGAGAGGGGACGCCCTAGTAGGGGAATAGTTCTCTCAATGTAGCAAACCAACTCCAAGTGAGAGATCTTTCAAAAGACAAAAAATCATGTTTCCCAAGGCAATGCTTTTATATCTCCAATGCAAAAAATAGATGACTAGTGTCTTTACTATTGGGTATATGGAGTCAAATAAATGAACTAGAGATACCACTTCCTTGGGGGTGTAAATCCTCTTACTTGCCAAGGCACGTATCTCTAGTTATGGTTTGAGAATGAGGGGTGTAAATCCTCTTACTTCCTCAAACAAACCCTTGCAACATCAATGAACTTTAAGCAATAAACGATGGAGACCAGAGTGGGGGTGTAAATACTCTTACTTCTTGTTATCCCCATTTTGTGGATAACTCAGGCGATGATGTCTCGAGGCCCTCAAGTTGCATATATGGAGTGTCGAGAGACTACATGACCAGCAATACCCTTTGCACATATGTAAAACCCACTCACCACCGCAGATGGTCACAGGTTTGCAGATGGCATCCACCACACCAGTTGGCTTCCGGAAGGCAGTGGGCCTTGCTCCATGAGGTACAAGTTAGTATTATGGTGATCACTATTTCAATATTTAAGCCATTTTATTATGTTGTATCTTAGATTGCTCTAGATTTCATGATACGTGCTTGGACATTATGCCTTTTTCCCTGCTTTGCCTTGGTGGTTGACATTATGCCCTAGTAAGTGGTTTTCCTTGGGGACGGGTTTGCTACTGGGAACTCCCTTAATGTGAAATCGTATTGTTCCCGACCATACTTACCACTATCCATCATTATTCCCCATCATTTCCTTATCTCTTGGGATTTTAGGGTGTATTGACCCAATAAGCGGTTGTCCCTCATTATATGGGAAGAAGGGGCTAAAGGCCTAGAGGGGTTGGTGTTGGGTAAATGATAAAAGACTTATATAAACCTTCCAGATGCTTCGCCCAAGGATCACCCAAGAAAGCAATGAAAATATTATACTTGAATAAAGAGGACCCACAATATAATACAATGCTTAAAAGGTTAGTTGAAGAATAAGAGGTCTCATTACGAGCCGACCTATCACGTCCATGGATATCTAATGGTATGACATTGTCATCATCTGGTCATCAAACCAGGCAAATGGATCTCAATTGCATGCCTGAGAGAAAGGGGGTCTCATCACAAACCAACATTCTCATTTCCATTAGGTGTTTGTGGGTAACATTGCCACCACCTGGTCACCATGCAAGGGTAATGACCTTCAATCTCTCCTTATTCTATATTGAAAGAAAATAAAGAAATAAAGATAAAAGGAAAATGATGGGCTTGGAAAAGGTGCATTGCAGACGAATGTACCACACACCCTCTACAAAGGCACCCATGAATGAGACACTATGACCCCTAGTATGTCATGAGCCCTGTGCCGATTGAGTCTTGACCCCATCCACTTCACACACTTTACATGGCTTAGAGAGGGACCTCTTTGAGGCTTTCCTTGACCTAAGGCAAGATCTACCTAATAGGACACCTCGTCAACCCTCCCATACTTAAGCTTGACAAGTTGCATAGTGTCTTTGAGCTATTAATTGTTTGATATGGTGATCTTTGATGCACATGCTTGGATGGCTTATTTATTGATTGGATTAACTTATCATGATGTTATGACTTGAGATCCTTGGAGGGCATGTTCATTTGTCTTTGCATGGCCTAGCTGGTTGACAATTTTGGGAGAACAAGCCTAGCTTGGGCTTCCATGGGGTTACAAGCCCACAGGTTTGATGCCAGGGGCCCGCATGCCAGATGAGAGAAATACGACTTGGATGACCTTGATGATGACTTGGAAGACCTAGCCCACCCATTGCTTGCCAAACAATTTTCCCAAGAGGGGCAAAACATCCCACTTTTGAGCTTGACGTCATGACGTTGGGGGTTAGGGATTGGTGCTGAGGTGCCACTCATTTACACTTGGACGTTTTGAGGAGAAGAGGGTCTTCACCATGATGAGATCACTTAGATGCTTGACACATGGCCTTTGGAGGCCCATTCACGCTTCTCCAACACCAATGACTTCCTCAAAGTCACAAAATGTCCCCTAAAAGGGTGACGTCCTCCTAAAGTATGGTTTAATTTGTGCAAAAAGTGTAATTGTAAGTGAATTGTTTAATATTATTATATTAAGGGGGCAAGATTAGGGTTGTTGACCCCTAATCTTGTGTTTTACTCCTTATTTTGTGGAAAAGGTGTGTTAGCTAAATTTTGTATAAATAGAGATCATAAGATCTCATTTTGAACATAACTCTCTCTCTCTTGTGAGAGACTTGGTCTGAAATTTTCAGCCCCCTTGGCTCTTTTACTCCTGTGCACTTGTTTTATGGCTATGTTATGAATGGTTAATGGAAAAAGTGATGCACTAGCCTCAGAAGGTTATTTTCTAGCTCTTGTGGTGGATTGTCTCGACATTTCTCTTGATCTTGGTATGCTTTTCTACTAATATGCTATCATTTTTTCAAGTTCAAGTATTGTTATGCTAGGAGATAGGTGAGAAGTATAAGGGCATGCACCCCTACCATAGCCTTCACCATTTTATTGCTTCATCTCATTGATTAAGGGTTTACTAAGAGAAGTATAAGGGCAAACACCCTCTTACCTTAAACCCTAGCTTAGAAAAACTTGCCTTGGGGAGTAAAAGGACTTACACCCCTAAGGAGGTAGCTTCTCTAAAATCCTTGTGACTCCATTAACCTAATAGTAAAGGCACTAGTCATACTTTTTTTTGCATTGGAGATATAAACTCATTGCCTTGGGAAACACAATTTTTGGTCTTTTGAAAGATGTCTTGCTTGAAGTTGGTTTGTTTAATTGAGAGGACTATTCCCCTACTAGGGCGTCCCCTCTCTCCCACTACTTCTTCCTGCTGTTATAGAATTACATATTCAACCATTAGGGCTGCAGAAACCCTAACTTACTTGCTTTAATAACTCTCTTATCAACCATTGGATTCCGCCCAAAGTTTGTACGCTTACTCTCCTTAGCCTGACACACTTTTTGGAAAAGTTTGAGGGGATTTCTATGGATGATATTCTTGTTGTAATACATCGAATGTTACAGCCATAAGGCTGATATAATTTGCTCCAGACAAGTTTTTTACAACAACCTTATCTTTTATGCTAAGAGTATTGGTTTTTCACCGAGTTTAGCTAGTCATTTACTAGTTTCTCTCTTGCATTTTCTACTTGATCTTTAGCATTTATTGAGGAGATTATAGTATATTTTTATTGTTGATATATGTACTGTCATCTATTGCTGCAAATTAGGAACAACAAGCTTAACTTATTGATCCAACTAACATATACTATTGCAAGGTGTGTTTTCTTGTGTCTCGAGCAGGTACAATCATCCGAAGAAGCACTATAATAGTGCGGAAGCCATTACTTGAATTACAAGGCATCTCTCCCTACCATTCATTTCATTTAGACTTGACCTATAGGGGCTTCATTTCCATCCATCTCCATCTCCATTTCAATCCCCCTAGGGTCACCGAGATCGTCTCCCTAGAGTGACCTAGTCACCCTTGAAGTGTGGGACCTACATCAATGTGACATTGGGTGTAGAATTTCCAAGTTGTAGCATTTGTTTTGTGGTTGGGTCGGGCTTTTCCCAACCTACAACTTGCGTTATAACACTTCCCACTTAGCTCCTAGCACAACAATCCTTGACTTGAAAAAATGATAGCATAAGAGTAGAAGACCATACCAAAATCAAGAAAGATGCTAAGCCAATCCACCATAAAAGCTAAAAAACATTCATCCAAAGCTAGCGCCTCACTCCTCAGTCAACCATTCAAAAGAGATAGGCATAAACAAGTGCACAAGAGAAAAATATAGCCAAGTGTAGCGAAAATTTCAGATCCAAGTCCTCTCACAAGAGGGAGAGTTATGTTCAAATGAGATCTTATAATCTCTTATTTATACAAAATGTCACCAAGGCAACTTGTCCATATATTAAGTGGTAAAGCAGAAGACTAGGGGTTAACAACACTAATATTCCCCCCTTTAACAAAGTAATATTAAACAATTCATTTAAAGTTTCACTTTTGCACAAATAAAACCCTAATTTTACATGGATCTTACCCCTTTAGGGGACATTTTTCCACTTGGGACAAGTCGTTGGTGTTGGAGAAGCTATGGTAGGCCTCCAAATGCCACATGTCAAGCATCTATGCAATCTACTCATGGCAAGGGTCTCATCCTCCTCAAAACGTCCATGTGTCAATGTGTGGCAACAACACCACCAAACCTTAGCCCCGAAGTATGACGTCAAGCTCAAAAGAATACGCTTTGCCCCTCCTGAGCAAATCGTTTGGCATGTGAGGGTTGGGATAGGTCTTCAATTCTTCATCTCTGTGATCCGACATGTGGACCTTTGGAATCCAACCTGTGGGCTCGTGGCGCCATAGAATCCCAAGCTAGGCTTGTTCTCCCAAAACTGTCCACCAACTAGGTCCTACAGAGGCAAACAAGCACGCCCTCCAAGGATCTCAAGTCATAACTTCATGATGAGTGAATCCAATCAATAAATGAGCCACCTAAGCATGTGCATCAAAGATCACCATATCAAACAATTAATTGCTCAAAGACACTATGTGACTTGTCAAGCTTGAAAATTGGGAGGGTTGACAAGGTGTCCTATTGGGTAGATCTTGCCCTAGGTCAAGGAGAGTTTCCAAGATATCCCTCTCTAAGCCATGTAAAGTGGGTGAAGTGGTTGGGGTCAAGACTTAATGGGAATATGGCTCATGACATACAAGGGGTTGTAGTGTCTCATTCAAGGGTGCCTTTGTAGAGGGTGTGTGGTACCTTCATCGACAATGCACTTTTTCCAAGCCCATTAATTGCCATTCTTTTATTCTTTCATAATTTTAAGGAGAGGTTGAAGGTCACTGCCCTGGCATGGTGACCAGATAATGGAAATGTCACCCACAAACACATAGTGGAAATGAGAAGGTTGACTCTTGATGAGACCCCTTTTCTCTCAACCATGCAACTGAGAGCCATTACCCTAGTTTGGTGACCAGATGATGGCAATGTCATACCACTAGATATTCATGGACGTGATAGGCCGGTTCGTGATGAGATCTTCTATCCTTCAACTAACCTTTTAAGAATTCTTTATTATATTGTGGGTCCCCTTTACTCAAAGTTAATCATTTCACTGCTTTCTTGGGTGATCCCTGGGCGAAGCATCTGGACGGTTCATACAATGCTTTTATCTTTTACCCAACAATAATCCCTTTGGGCCTTCAACCCCTCTTCCCATATAATGAGAGACAACCCATTCCTGGGTCAGTACACCCTAAAATCCCAAGAGATAAGGAAATGGAGGGGAATAATGATGGAAAGTGGTAAGTATGGTCTGGAACGGTACGATGGCTCTTTAAGGGAGTTCCTAGTAGCAAACCCATCCCCGAGGAAGACCACTTACTAGGGCACAATGTTAACCACCAAGGTGAAGCAGGACACAAGGCATAATGTCCCAACATATATCATGAAATCTAGAGCAATCTAAGATACAACATACTCAACTGGCTTAAATATTGAAATGATGCTCACCATAACACTGACGTGTACCTCATGGAGCAAGGCCCACTGCCTTCCAGAAACCAACTGATGTGGTAGATGCCATTTGGAAATCTGTGACCATCTGTTGTGGTGAGAAGGGTTTCCAACTGTGCAAAAGGGTATTGTTGGTCACGTAGTCCCTCGACACTCCATATCTGCAAATTGGGGGCCTCAGGACATAATCTCCTTAGTTATCCACAAAATGGGGATAACAAGCTCAAGGCGCTCTTACCCCTACTAATCTCTTCGGAGAAAACGGTTTATGTGGAAGGTTGACATATACTGGCTGTAATTATTCTTGCTCGTGAGGTCACCCATTCCTTGAAAATCACAAAAAAACATGGGATGATCATCAAGTTAGACCTCTCCAAGGATTTTGATAAACTCAACTAGGAATACATTGAGAAAATCCTTGTAGGTTTTGGTTTCAGTCAAGCCTGGACTCCTTGGGTCCTTTCCCTTACTTCCTCAACTTTCTTCTCTATTCTGGTAAACGAGTCCCCCTCTGCTACTTTTTCCCCGACTAGAGGTATTCACGAAGGGGATCCGCTCTCACCCTTCCTCTACATTATTATGGTTGAAGCCCTAGGAAGGATGCTAAAGCATGAACTAGTAGTTGAAAATGTTCGCAGGTTCTACCTTCATGGAAGTCCTCCCCTATCCTACTAGTAGTTTGTTGATGATAACCTCTTGTTTGGGCACTCCTCAATTTAGGAAGCGCGCACCATCAAGAGGGTCTTGCACTCCTTTTTCAGAAGCCTCGGGCACCATAATTAATCTGGAGAAATCTCAAATCTTGTTTTTTAACACTGATACTATTTCTCAACGAAATATAGCCCGTATTCTAGGATTTTTTTTCTCCACCCTTCCCTTTAAATAACTAGGGGCTCCCTTGTTCGATTCCTTTATCAAACAATCTTCTTGGCAAGAGTTGCTAGACAAACTGGAAAGCAAGTTGTCCTCTTGGACCTTTAGATCGTTGAAACTAACCAACAAATTAGTGCTCTTCAAGGTTGTTCTCCAATCCTTACCCCTCTATTTGTTCTCGGTGCTTGCAATGCCTAAGTGGGTTCTCAAAACCAATCACAATTTTCAACATTATTTCCTCTGGGGGGGGACAAGAATGGGCACAAGTGGGCCCTATTCAAATGGAAAACTGTTTGTCTCCTAAAGTGGGCTAGTGTCCTGGGACATAGGGACCCAAAAATTAACAATGAGGTCCTTTGTGCAAAGGTATGGTGGAGCTGGATAGAAAAAAATACGACTCCTTGGGCAAAGTTGTGGAACAATAAATATGCAGGGAAATGGCATACATCACAACTTATCTGATATGATATGGATCCTCTAGGGTCCTTGATCTGGAAGGCATCCAATTGTCAAAGAGCCTTAGTTCAACATCATAGTTTCTAGGAGGTAAGATAGGCAACATATGTCAATTTTTTGAATGACTCGTGGCAACAACTGCCTAGCCTGAACAACCTATTTGATATCCCAAAGCTCCAATCTCATTTACAACAATCAGAAAGACATGCAGTAAAGTTTTTTTGGATGGAAACCGCCACCTCCACTTTCAGAGTGTGAAAGAAACCCAAAAATTGGGGCTATACTAGAGGGGATGAGACTAGAGAGGCGATCTGGCAGGAACTACAACAGAGACAAATACGAGTAAGACATGGTCCTTTACAGTTAAGGAGGCTTACAAAATCATGACACAGATGTGAGAAGCTCCGTCATCACCCCACTGGAAGATAATTTGGGAATCAAACTTTTGGCCAAAAACTTCAACTTTTCTGTGGCTGCTTTCCCATAAGCGCATCCTCACCTGGGACAACATCTTAAAAAGAGGTTTCCAGGGTCCTCTTGTTGTGTCTTGTGCGAGTGTCACTCATAATCTATTGATCATATTCTTAACCCCTGCATCTATTCTAGAGACTTATAGGATAAAATTGCAATGAAATGCCAAAGGACTAGTAGGGTGAGAGGGAATATAGTTCAGAGGATTCAACTTTGGGAGTAGGCCCCCTTTTAAAGTGCACTCCTGAAGAGGATGCGTCAACTCATTCTGTGGTTTGTGATCTGGGCTATCTGAAAGGAAAGGAATCATAGAATATTTGAAGGAAAAAGCAACACTAACTCTTAGAACACTCTTCAGAAAAACCTTCAAGAGACCCTTTTTCAAAAATCTTGGACTAGTCACGATATTCCCGTCTCTCAAGTGGAGCGTTGTGCTTTGGATAGCTGGGGACTTCATACTCTTACGCACATTCCTAGGGCCATTCCTTTGAGAAAGCACCCAATAAAACTGGAGAGCTGGCGGGCCCCGCTTGAGGGTTTGCTTAAGTTCAATCTTGATGGTGCTTCAAAGGGAAATACGGAGTTGGCCGGTTTTGGGGGGGCCTTCAGGAATTATTCTCTGGGCCTTTTTTGGAGTTTTAGGCATGTAACAATGCGACAGAACTTGCTGGACTAACTGAGGGCGTCCTGATAGCCAAAATAGTGTAACCTCCTCCCTCTAGTGGTTGAGGGGGATTCTCAGATTATTATCTCCCTAGCCACGCGTTTGCAAAATGGTTCCCAAGCTTCCAAGCTTTCACCCAGCTGGCGGCTTGAACAGGGTGGTGGTGAAAAATATGATGTCCATGTTAAGAAAGAATGGAAGATATATTGGCTAACTGGCACACTTCTAGGGAGGCGTTTCTAGATATTCGTCTTGGTTTGCTACAGATGGATGAAAAGATGAATGGTTTGGAGGACAACTTCGCATGGGGCCCCTCTGTGTTTGCTCGTGGCTCTGGTTGGGTGTTCCTGGGAGCAGTGGAGCAGGAGGAGCTTCTACAGTCGTTCCGGGATTTATGGCGCAAGCAATTAAGGCCTCCGAGCACATGGAGAACCAGGCTACTAAGGAGAAACTAAGGAGAGAAGATGGGGAGGGAGCCTCTTAGTGGGCAAGACCGAACCACTCTCGGTGAAGCTGCCAATTTCGGAACCCGAGGATGTCTAAATGGAGGGCTGCCTGATTTTGGAAGAACGTCCGGAATCATCAATATTTTATTTGATTTTGTACTAGCAATAAACTATATAATTTAGCAATTATCCATGTCTTTATTTGCATTATATGGTGTAGTTGTCAAATTCATCATTGAGTTATTCATTAAACTGTTTTGTTGATTTTTATTTGTTCAATTATTAAGTTGATAGTATTAGCAACCTATGCATTTCAATTGTTTATTCTACGATTGTGAAATGCACTTCTCATCTAAATAACCAAAAATTTTCACACTCCATTGATGAACCTTGTTTCTCCTAACACACTACTAGTTTGTTCTATAATAGCACCCAATTGCACTAATTCCAGCGTCACTAATTTGGTACTTTAGTTTAGTGTGATATTAGTCACTAGAAAAGCTCTCACACTCCACTAATGAACCTTGCTTGTCCTAACACACTACAAATTTGTTCTATAATAGCACCCAATTGTGTTAATTCCGTCGTCGCTAATTTGGTACTTTATTTTAGTGTGGCCTTAGTCACTAGAATGGAAGCTTGACAATTTGTGCATAACGAGATTTGTAAGTTTTAAACATTTTCAAGTGAAGCAATGTATATAGCTTCTTAATCAAATAGAAAGTAAACAATGGCACACAGACAATACACATAGATTTACCTTGGAAACACTTAATTGGGAAACCATCAAAATTTAGAGCCACGCATTTATCTTCTTCATTGTATTAATTCAATCATTGACAATACAATATTTAAGTACTATGCAGCTTCAATTAACACTAATCCATTAATCCAGACTAGATTACAACCCCAATCCTTTAACCAACATTAGATTACAATGGACCAAAAACAATTGATCGAAAAAAACACAAAAAGGTGTCAAAATGGACCCAAAAAAGTTGCGCTTGACGCAACTAATGACTCGTGGATGAATGCACGATCCACATGCAAAGAATATAACACATCTCCAACATTCTCCCATTTTTTGTTTTCTTTGCAAAATGAGGGGTCCAAGATTTATAAGGTCACAGGTTCAGGGCAACAATGCTCATTGCTTCTCTACACCAAGAGAACTTCTCAGTATTAACAGAGTTTGTCAATGTGTCTGCAACATTCTTCAACGCATCAACCTTCTCTAGCAACATATTCTTGTATTCAACCATGTGTCTCACAAAGTGGTATCGCACGTCAATATGCATTGTCTTAGAATGACGAGCATGGTTCTTTGCTAAAAAGATTGCATTTTGACTATTGCAATCTAACCTTACAGGTTGCCATATAAACCCGATACCTAAACACAATCTCTGCAATGATACAACTTCCTTACTTGCATGGGTGGTTTCCATGTATTCATCTTTTGTAGTTGAAAGTGAAACTACAACTTTGCTCTTGCTCATCCAACTAACTACTCCTCCAAAGAAGTTAAACACATAACCACTTGTTGATCTTCTATAATTAAGATCTCTAGCATAGTCTACATGAACAAAAACTTATACGTCTATTACTATGTTTGGTCCAAGTCTTCCTTGGTACTAGATTGCATAATTTGTAATTCCATGCAAATACCTGATATGCCTCTATACAACTCTCTAGTGCTCCTTTCCTAGTTTTGACATATATATGCTCAAAAGTCCCACTACATGGGCAGTGTGTGGTCTAGTATAGACCATGGCATACATCAAACTACCAACAACAATTCCATATGGAACACATGACATGTCCTCTACCTCTTCTTGTTTCTTGGGACACTACTCTACAAATAAATTTTCACCTATAGGAATAGTAACCTTGCCCAATTTGCATTCCTACATATTAAACCTCTACAAAATTGTCTCAACACACTTTCTCTAGTTTAACCAAAGTTTCCTATCTACATGATTTCTTTTAATATCCCTGCCCAAAATAAAGTTTGCAGCGTCGAGACCCTTCATGTCGAACTTAGAGGATAGCTAAGACTTAACCTCCTTGATGATATCCTTGTTGTTTCCAGTTAGTAACATATCATCAACACACAATACTACGTAAATAAAGTAATCACCAACCTAATTGGATTATACATAGTCATCAACCTTACTTCTCCTAGATCCCAATCCCAATATGTAAGTATCAAACTTTTGATACCACAATCTTGGGGATTTATTTAAGCCATAAAGGGAATTTTTTAGCTTGCAAACAAGCTCCTTCTTACCCTTCATTGTGAATCCTTTAGGTTGGTTCATGTAGAATTTTTCTTCCAAGTCCCAATGAAGAAACATTATCTTTCCATCCATTTGTTCTACTTCAAGATCAAATATTGCAGCAAGAGACAATAGAAATATAATGGAAGTCAATTTTGCAACGGGAGATAAATCCTCACCAAAGTTAATTCCCTCCACCTAGGAATATTCTTTTGCTATCAAACAAGCCTTATACTTCTCCACTATGTCTTCTGCATTGAGATTAATCTTAAACACCCTGTCATTACCAATAGGTTTTCTTGCATTAGGCAACTTGACCAAGTCCCATGCCTCATTTTTGTCTAAGGATTCAATTTATTCAACCACAACCTTCTTTGTTATGAACCAACACCTTGAGAATGATAAAAAGTCAATGAATGACAATCCACTTCAAGGGGGAAACCTTATTTTACAATATATCCAATGTACAATATGAGATGAGTTGATCATAAGACTAGGTCTCCTTGGTATATATAGGAGACAAAGGGTACAATGAAGGGTTCTAGCCTACATACAAATATAACACTAGAAATGTAATAATTCAATATCTAGGGCTTAATAATGGGTTTTATACTTAACATTGAGCTTTATCCAGGGCTTAACATGCCCTTCCCCCTCAAATAAGTGTTGTCCTCAACACTTTACTAACTGTAGGTGTTTATGCATGAAGAACTCATCTTCCCATGTCCCCACTTCCAATGGTAGGTTCTTCCATTTAATGAGGTACTAAGTAATTGTTCGATTCGTAGCCGCTTAATCCTTATTTCAAGGATTGTTTCTGGTTCTAGTATGATTTTCCCTTTTTCATTAATCTCTAGTAAACTAGTTTGGACTAGGATCTTGTCACCAATTCCCTTCTTTAAGAAAGAAACATGGAAGACTGGATGTACACGTGAAGATGGAGGCAACTCCAATTTGTAAGCCATACTTCCAATCCTTTGCAACACCTTATGGGGGCCATAATATTTGGGTGCTTATTTATTGTCCTTCTTTTGTTGCTTGAGGGGAATTTGTTTATTTGGTTGTAGCCTAAAAAATATCCAATCCCCCACTTCAAATTCCCCTTCACAACGATGTTGATCTACTTGTTGTTTCATCCTATTTTGTGCCATAACCAAGTTGTCCTTCAATAGTTTGATAACCTCTTGTTGGTAACCCGTGTGGTCCTCTATTGCCTAAACCTTTGTAGTTCCTTTCAAGGGAGATCTTATGGATGGAGGATGATATCCATAAAGTGCCAAAAATCGGGACATTTTTTATGAAGCATGGAAGGATATGTTGTGCCACCATTTTTCCAAGGGAAACCACTTGACACATTGTGTTTGTTTATCAGATGCAAAGCAACGAAGATATCCTTCTAGAAATTTATTCACGATCTCTGTTTGTCCATCGAATTGAGGATGGTGAGGTTAGATGTGAGCCAATTGAGTACCCAAACAAGAAAATAATTCAGTCCAAAAATTTCCAGTGAAAATTGGATCTCTATCACTTACAATAATTTTGGGAACTCCATGTAGCTCTTGAATTGTTTCCATGAATGTTGCAGCTATTGTACTTGCTTTAGAAGATGAAAAAGAGAGAAAAAATGGGAATACTTTGATAGTCGATCCACTACTACGATGATGACAATATTTCTTTTAGATTTGGGTAAACCCATACTAAAATCCATTGAAACTTTGTCCCAACGTTGTCTTGGTGTAGCTAATGGTTGTAAGAGACCCAACATTTTGATTGTCTCTCCCTTATTATGTCAGTAGACCACACATTCAGACACAAATTTTTGAACATCTTTTTTAAGACCCTCCCAAAAAAAATCCTTCTTGATCCTATGGTAAGTTTTTAATAACCTCGAATGTCCTCCTATATGAGAAGTGTGCAATTCCAGAAGGACCTTCTGTTTTAGTTGGGAATTATTACATAAATATAGGCAATCATGATACCATAGAAAATCATTCTTCCATACAAATTTATCTAATGTATTGGGGTCCTCTTGTAGTTTTTGAAATATCTTGCATACCTCTTGATCTTTCTTCCATTATATCATTGATTCTTCCACCCAATTAGATTGCAGAATAGAAATAACACATAGTTAACCCTATGTTTCTTCTTCTTTCCTTGAAAGTGCATCTTCCACAATATTATATTTTCCTTTCTTGTAGATAATTTCAAAGGCATAACCTAGCATCTTTGTAACCCATTTTTATTTCTCTTCTGAAGATAATCGTTGCTCCAAAAAGTACTTCAAACTATCATGATCTGTTTTTACTTTAAAGTGTCTTCCTATTAGGTAAGGACACCATTTTTTAACTACATGTAGTATGGCCAACGTTTATTTTTTATAAATGGGTTTGAGTAAGATTTTTTCTTTAAGTTGGATGCTTTCAAAGGCAAGGGGCCTTCCTTCTTGCATTAAAATTGCACCAATGTCATGGCTTGAGGCATCACACTCTACAATAAAAAAAATTGTGAAGTCAGGTTTGGCTAGGACATGAGTTGTACACATAGCCTTTTTAAGTTTTTCAAAAGATTTGGTTGCTTCTTGAGTCTAAGAAAATGCTTCCCTCTTTAATAATGTTGTTAGAGGTACTATTATTTGACCATAGTTCTTGACAAACTTGTGGTAAAAATATGTCAATCCTAAGAATCCTCTAACTTTCTTCAAGGTTTTTGGAATTGGTCATTCCCTCGTAGATTTAATTTTGTTAGGGTCCACTTTTACACCTTCATGAGATACAATGTGACCCAAATATTCCACTTCTTGGACCCCAAAGGCACACTTGGAAGGCTTTGCATAAAGTTGTTTCTCTTCCAAATGTTGTAATACTTTTTCACCATGTTGTGCATACTCTCCCCAAGATTTCTTGTAGATTAGTATGTCATCAAAAAATACCAACACAATTTTTCTAAGGGTTTGAAAATAGAATTCATCAAGCTTTGAAATGTTGATGGTGCATTTGTATGTCCAAATGGCATAACAAAAAACTCATAATGACCTTCATGTGTTTTAAAGGTTGTTTTGGGAATGTCCTCCTGCCTCTTTCTGATTTGATGATATCCCAAAGAAAGATCCAACTTAGTAAAGAAAATTGCTCCATGCAATTCATCTAATAATTCATCAATGAAAGGGATAGAAAACTTATCTTTGGTGGTCATTTTGTTGAGTTGTCTATAATTTGGACACATACGCCACATGAACCATCCTTCTTCGTAACCAACACTATTGGTGAAGAGAAAGAACTTTGGCTAAGTTGAATGGTGCCTACCTGTAACATTTCTTGTATCATACACTAAATCTCACTCTTATATGCATATGGATACCTGTAAGGCCTAATGTTAAGTGGTGCACTTCCTAGTTGCAAATGAATAACATGGTCATGATCTTGAGCATGTGGAAGACACTTAGGCATCTCTTCAAATACCTTGGAATGGTTTTTGATAACTATTTGGAGATCCATTGGGACAAACGATATAGATGTTTGAACATCTAGTGAGCACAATTGTGAAATTACACCACGATGTCCCTTTTTGAGTAATTTTGTCATGCTATTGGAGCTTATCACCTTAGAGGGCTTCCCTCTAATACCTCTAAGCTCAATTTCCTTTCCTTCTGAAGAAAATCTCATGTAAATATCTTGAAAATTAAGGGTCATTGTTCCCAATGATTGTAACCATTGGACCCCTAATGCAACGTCAACACCACCAATTAGGATGGAAATCATGGGATTATCCAATAAATACTCCCCCATATTGAGCTTAATACTATGGCACTTCCCAGAACAATTTATGGTACCTCCATATGCAATCATTACTTGAAACTCTCGTGTTGGAAATAAAAAGCATTTGAGATCTTTTGCTAGTTTGTAATTGATGAAGTTATGGGTACTACCATAATCAACCAACATTGCTACCTTTTTCTTTTTGATGTATCCTTGTATCTCGAGGGTTTGTAGAGTATTGATGTTGGCCAATGCATGACAATATATTGTTGGAGTAGTCTCTTCTAGATCTATATCTTGTGATGGTTCCAATTCTTGATATCCTTCCTCTTCACAGTCTATGTAGAATAATTTATTCTCACCGCATTGATGACCCTTATTGTACTTGTTGTCACAATTGAACCATAGTCATTTTTCTCTTCTTTCATCCATTTGTTGAGGTGTCAACCTTGTCAGTTGAGTGAGGTTAGGAAAGGAATCATGGCACTCTCTATAGTTGTTAGTGGCTACCCTTCTAGTAGCCATATTTTTGTTTTCCACTTTCCTTGCCATATTGAAAGCTTTCTCTATGCATTTAGGTTTGAAGAGATCAACCTCATGTTGAATGTTCTCCTTTAAAGTGCCCATAAAGAGATCTAACAAATTATCCTCAGGAATGTTCTTTACCCTGAGACTAAGCTTTTGGAATTGTTGAATGTGCTCTGTAAATGGACCTTTTTTCCTAAGATTTATCAATTGAATAAAGGATGCATTGCTCTTAATATCCCCATAATGTGATATCAATTCATGTGTAAAAATGGACCACGAGATAACATAATTATTTTTTCTTTCATAAATCCATTGATACCAAACAAATTGATCATTTTCTAAATACAAGGATGCAATAGGCACCTTTTGTGAGGTTGGCACTTGGTGTAGATCAAAGAATTGCTCCATCTAGAATATCCATGTTCTAGGATCTTCACCATCAAACTTCATCATATCAATTTTCGGAATGAAGTAGTTCCTTGGTGACACATTAAAACCTTGATGATGTAGATCTTGGAGTGATGAATGATTATGAGATTCAATATTTGTGCTCTCCAATTGTGATAAAATACTCCCCACATGTGATTAAGTCTCAACGCCATCGTTCTCCAAAAAACGTAGCCACCAACCTTACTCGCCTTCTTCAAGCAAAAATCAACCCTTATGAATGGAAACTCTATTTCCAAAGATGAATAAATCATCCACATTGAAGCACGATGAAGAAATATGAATGATCCCTTCTCTACAATCGGTTGGGGTAGATAGTTTCACCACTGAACCCAACCCAAACTCCTCTAGGGTTTTTCATCCCAAGATCCAAAGCCACAAGAGCTCTCTCAAATTCATTTTTAGAAAAATAACAATGCCTAATGAGAGAGGGCGCCCTCATTCTCCTTTTATCTCATCATTGACCCTTTTCGTATGCTTTTACCCTTTTAATAAATTAAAGTGACTTTATAAACTCAAGTCACTTAAAAACAACTCTTCAATTAATTACTCAATGTCACTTTTTTAAAAGTTACTTTTTCACCCCCCATGACATTAAATAATTAATTAATCCCCCTTTTCCATTGACTATTAGCTAATTAATTAATCACTAAGGTTATTACGTCAATCTCCTGGAAAGATCATTTAGAAAGGGACATTACAGTCCTCCTTTCCCAAGATTGTTTGTCCTCAAGCAATTGCAAGTTAGGATGCTGCAAGATTTGGTCACTTTCCCATGTGGCATCCTCTGCTAGAAAATATCTCCACCCGATGAGGTACTCTCGGATCACCCTGTTACACAGTCTCCTCTTTCGTACCTCCAAAACCTTCTCAAGAACTAACACTAACCGCCCCTCCTCATCCAATGGGTGGAACTCTGCCAAAGAAGTGACTTGTTGTCTGAATGCCTTCTTAAGGAATGAATATGAAACACGTTGTGGATCTTAATTCCTTCCAACAACTCCATCTCATAAGCTACCTCCCAAAACCTTTGAATCACCCTGTAGGGGTCATAAAATGGGGGCTTAAGCTTTTTGGCACCACTTTTCTTCAGTGAATACTATCTATATGAATGTAACTAAAAAATACCAAGTCCCCCACCTCAAAAGTGCGCTCGACTCTATGCCTAACTGCATAAATATTCTGTTGATTTTGTGCCACCTGTAAATTGTCCTTCAGAGCCTCGAGGATGTATTAACTCTCTTGCATCCAATACTGGGCTTTGGGAGCCCTGTTATCCCCAAACGCCAATTCAAAAAATGAAGGAGCAACATAGCCATATAATGATCAAAAGGGGGTCATACCAATGGACATATGATAAGTGGTATTATAACAATGCTCCCCCAAATGCAATCACTTAACCCATGCCTTCTACTTCCCAGACACATAGTTACGTAAATAACCCTCAATCCATTTGTTTACGATCTTTGTCTCACCATCTGTTTTGGGGTGGTAACGAGTGCTAGGAGTCAACTCCGTGTCAGCCAACCTGAACAGCTCCTGCCAAAATGCACTGAGGAACATGATGTATTTGTCACTGACAATGTACTTCGACAACACATGGAGTCTGAATACCTCTCTAAAGAACAACTATGGTACCTGTGTTGCCTTATATTACAAGGATATGGCAAAGAAATTTGCAAACTTGGTCAATTGATGAAGTCCATGGATACGCTTTCCCACTTCTGCTCTGGAATGGGTAATGGTTGTAGTAACCTTGCATGATGACTCTGTTATGACTTGTTCTATTGACAAGTCATACACTCCCTCACATGTCTCAGTACATCATCTTTGAGTCCCTTCCAATTGAACTTCTCCCTGATATTCCTATAAGTTTTAAAGTACCTAGGATGCCCTACCAAGGCTATATCATGCATAGCCCTCATAATCTTCTCCTTCAATGTAAATTCTGGGACTAAGTATATGCAATCATTGTAGTAGATGATGTCATCCACCACTTTGTACCTGTCATCCTGTACATTGTGATCCATCAAATCACAAGCAAATTTGTTCTTGGAATACTCTACCAAGAGATGATATTTCCAGTGAGTTGAAATCTCTGCAAGTGAACATATCTCTAGTTTCCTGGAGAGAGCATCAACAACTCTGTTTTTATTCCCTTTCACATACTCAATATAGAACTCATATGCCTGCGATTTGTTGACCCACGTGTCTCAAACTTTTGTGGTCAGTCTTAACCACACTTTTTCCACCTACCATGTATTGTTTGAATTTTTCCAAGGCATGGATGATGGCGAGCATTTCCTTGTCGTTGATGGAGTAGAATGTCTCTGAATCTGTGAGATTAATGCTTTGATATGCTATCAAATGTCTATGATGCATAAAAATTGCTCCTATCCCTTCACCTGACACATCACACTCAAGCACAAAGGGTTGAGTGAAATTAAGAAGTGTTAAGACTGGGCAAGTGCTCATCACTTACTTCATCCTGTCAAAAGTCCTCTAGGCCTCCTCTATCCACCTGAATGCCCCTTTCTTTGTAAGATATATGAGTGGTGCAACCAACTATGAGAATCCCTTTACAAACTTCCTGTAGTAGTTGCATATCCCAAAGAATCCACACAAGTGTGTAAGGTTCTTGGGCGGTAGCCAATCCAGTATGGCCTGGATATTCTCCCTATGCACCTGTACTCCTTGAGAACTAACCACATGACCCAAGTATAGGATCTTTGTCATGCCAAAATCACACTTTGACTCCTTGGATTACAATGAATGATCCTCCATGATGCTCTAAAACTCATCCAAATTCTCTAAGTGTTCCTCCCATGTCCTGTTATATATCAAAAGATCATCAAAGAATACCAACAAGAACTTCCCTTCGCTGCTTTTTGAATATGTGGTTCATGCAATACTGAAAGGTGGCTAGTACGTTGGTCAACCCAAATGGCATGACCAAAAACTCATAATGCCCATAATGGCATTTGAAAGCAGTTTTGGGAATATCTTTCTCTCCGACTCTAATCCGATGGTACCTCGATCGAAGATCAATCTTCAAAAAATAGATTGCTCCATGCAACTCATCTAGAATCTCATCGATCATGGGAATATGGTACCTATTCTTGATTGTCTTCTTATTCAAGGATCTATAGTCAATGCGCATCCGCATTGTGCCATCCTTCTTCTTCACCAACACTACAAAAGAAGCGAATGGACTAGAGCTAGGCCTAATGTGTTGCATCTCCAACAGTTCCTTAATAGCCCTCTCAATTTCATCCTTGAATTTCTTTGGATGTTTGTAGGGAGTAGTTATCACATGCTTTTCTCCCTCCTCCAACTCATTTGTTTTCTCAAATCCCCTGTCAGGTTGTCTCCCTCAAGGTATCTTTCCAAAGACTCGGTCATGTTTCCTCAACAATGTCTGGATGTTTATGTGATACTGATCATTGTTGTCTGAATGTTTCAGAGTAGTGATCAAATACTCCACTGCACAAGTTACATATCCATGTCTGAATATACCTTCCATCTGCTTGGCTAAAACAATCCCGGGAGCATCATTAGACATGCCCCTCAAAATTAACTTCTTGTCATATTCTATCCTGAATTCTAACTACATGGCCTGGTAGTCAACAAAATGTTTTCCCAAAGAAACAAGCCATCATACACTCAATATCATATTAGTGTCTGGCATCTCAACTACATATAAACCATCAGTCACAATGTAGTTTCCCAATGCTACGCATAATTGTGGAATCTTTTGTATGCAAGGCATACTGTGCCCACCGGCTACCACTACATCAAACCCCTCAAAGTCAACTATAGGAATGCTCCTCCTGGCCACCAAAGCCGAGTCAATGAAGTTGTGGGTTTCCACACCATCAATCAATATTGTGACACATTTCCCATGTACCACTCCACAGATACTAAAAGTGTGAAATCTAGGGACACTCGATGGAGTGCTGATAAATCCACTCTTGACCTCCTCATGGGGCTACTCATCAGCTGATCTTTCATGTTTGTTGTCATGTACCTGATTTTCTTCTTCCTTTTCCTCACTATTTGAAAGCACCTCTATATGATGAACCTTACCTTTTTATCATACACATGTGTCCAGGCTCCCAAGTTTCTTTGCAACTGAAGCAAAGTTTCTTTCTGCTCAACTCATTACGAGTTTCCTTATCCAACTTCTCCTTACCGATCCCCTTTTTTTGAAAAGGTTTCTTGTCCTTGTTTTTTTGGGGAATGAAAGGCTTGGATAAAGTTTTTGTCTTCGAGACCCCATCCTCCATGTCTCATGCTCTGATGATGGCATCCTAAAGAGTCTCTAGTTTGAAGGCTTTCACCCAACCACACAGTGGCTCGGATAAACCATCAGTCAACAACATCACCAATATTTGCTCATATATATCTGTAACCGTGTTTGCAAGCCTCTGAAACTCTGTAATGTAAGCATATGGTGTCCCAACCTATTTGAGTTGTGCCAACTCTCTGAAATGTAATTATTGATCCTTCTTGTCAAACTTCTCCATCATCTTTTGTGTGAAGTACATATAGGAGGTAATGTTGGGATGTCCTAGAGTGACCAATCCATGGTACCACCACTCATGGGCTTCTCCATCTAAATGCAAGGTAGTGAATTTAATCACTTCCACCTCTGTCATAGGGTTGAGTTGGAAGTATGTGTCCAACTTCTGTACCCATGCTCTAACCGTGCACTTGTTGGAACTGTCAAAGGAAGGGATGGATAAATTTGTAACCTTCCACATGAGATCAATGTTCTACGAACCCCTATTGAAATCCCTTGGTATGTTCCTGTATTTGATGGTACAGTAGTCCTGTAGTGACATGGTTTCTTGAAACCCCTCACCAAGGGCTCGATACTCCTCCTATTAATCATTAACGGTTTCACCTTGTCCTTGTTACCCTTGATTTTCTATCTGCTTCCCTCCCAAGAAATTAGGCATAAGAGGTCTAGGAATCACTCTACTGGTGGTCCTAGTGCCAATGTGTGTGGGAATGTTATTGTTGTTTTCTTCTGCATGATTCCCATTGTTTCTATTGGAACTCCCTGCACCATTGTTACCCCTTCTGTACCCATGCTCTAATCGTGCACTTGTTGGAACTGTCAAGGGAAGGGATGGATAAATTTCTAACTTCTGTACCCATGCTCTAGCCGTGCACTTGTTGGAACTATCAAAGGAAGGGATGGATAAATTTCTAACCTTCCACATGAGATCAATGTTCTACGAACCCCTATTGAAATCCCTTGGTATGTTCCTGTATTTGATGGTACAGTAGTCCTGTAGTGACATGGTTTCTTGAAACCCCTCACCAAGGGCTCGATACTCCTCCTAGTAATCATTAACGGTTTCACCCTATCCTTGTTACCCTTGATTTCCTATCTGCTTCCCTCCCAAGAAATTAGGCATAAGAGGTCTAGGAATCACTCTACTGGTGGTCCTAGTGCCAATGTGTGTGGGAATGTTATTGTTGTTTTCTTCTGCATGATTCCCATTGTTTCCATTGGAACTCCCTGCACCATTGTTACCCTTATGGTTTTGGTTCCCACTGTGTCCATTAATGTCACCCAAACCATTGTTTCCCCCATGGTTTTGGTTCGCTTGAGTGTTTTTAATTAACTAAGTTAGGAGTTGTGCCAATTGTTTCTATCCACTCACTAAACCTTCTAGGATTTGCAAGGACATGTCCTGATTATTGTCCCCCATATTTCCCTCTTGGTATGCCTTTGGTTGATCCACTTCTTCTTCTTCTTCTATGTGAAATATGTTTTTTTCCCTTGTTGCCTTCTACTTTTGTAAGTGATGTACCCCTCATATCCTTTCCTCATGAATTAACAAACCCCCTCAGATTGACAATATTGAGGCTCTGATACCATTGTAAAATCCCCACTAATTGTTTTTGGATTTTTCCTTGATTGATCAATGTAGACGTTTCGTTAAACATTTTGTTGTTGTAGTGTTTATATGTGTTTATTGATGAAGTGGTTTTCACAAACAATTTTTTGCCTTTGAAAAGTGTTTAACCACTCAATATATGACAACAAGAACTATAAAAATACACGAGGTATATGCCAACGACTTATTTCATTAGAGTTATGTGACAACAATAGTACATTTGTCACTAACATAAACTATAACAACACGCAAATGTAGACAAATCTGACCCGTTTATTAAATTAAAGGGTTGTCTGTAGGTGAATACAATGTACAACAATCATACGAAAAATAATCAAGCTTGTAGGATGAAGTTTGTATGTAGCAAACTGATAAATGAGAACAACATGCCTCCTCACAATAAATTTATCCACTGAAAGAGAATACTCGGTATTTCCCCCACTTGATTCATCCAACATATACAAACTCAACTCTTCCACAACAGGTTCGACCCAACAAATGAACCTCGTCCCACAATAGGTTCGACCCAACAAATGAACCTCGTCCCACAACAGGTTCGACCCAACAAATGAACCTCATCCCACAACAGAGAAAATATGATGGAAATTGACTCTTCCTCGTCCAGAACTCGGCCCTATATGATTGATGTCGACCCCACGATCAATAAATTTTACCAACAAAGAGCATTTTGGCCTCCAAGTAAGCAACTCGACCCCAATCCTCAAGAAAACGCAATAGCCACACCAAAAAACATAGCCACGAACCTTACTCGCCTTTTTCAAGAAAAAATCAACCCTTATGAATTGAAACTCTGCTGCCAAAGATGAATAAATCAGCCACATTGAAGCACAGTGAAGAAATATGAATGATCCCTTCTCTACGATCAGCTAGGGTGGATAGTTTCACCATCGAACCCAATCCCAAACTCCTCTAGGGTTTTTCATGCCAAGATCCAAAGCCACAAGATCTCTCTCAAATTTGTTTTTAGAAAAATAACAATGTCTAGTGAGGAGGGCGCCCTCACTCTCCGTTTATCTCCTCGTTGACCCTTTTTAGACCCTCTTACCCTTTTAATAAATTAAAGTGACTTTATAAACTCAAGTCACTTAAAAACACCCCTCCAATTAATTACTCAATGTCACTTTTTTAAAAGTTACTTTTCTGCCCCCCATGACATTAAATAATTAATTAATCCTGTGTTTCCATTGACTATAGCCTGCGGGAATCACTAAGGCTATTACATCAATCTCCTTGAGAGATCATTTGGAAAGGGACATTACAATGTACTTCATGCAATTTTGCATTTCATTCATGGATTTTTGTACTTCTTCCTTATTTCCATCCATCTTATTTTCCATTTGTTCCATCCTTTGAATTTTTCTTTGCATGTTTACCAACTCATCACTTGTTTTGACCTAGCACTCAAATCATTAAGTTGGTCCTCCAATTTGACTAGCTTGTTATGAATCTCCTCATTTTCTTCATGAGTTATAGATGAAATTTTTGAAGGCTTGATTGGTGTTTAAATATTTTTAGGAGCCATGTGGGATGACAATAAGAATACTCCTCTATTTTCTCTTTATCACAAATTTTGACTCACCAAAAACAGATCTCCCAATAAAAAGTTAAGGCAATTGTAAGTTAGATACGTTTCAAACCCTAATTTTGGAGTATGTCTGGATGTATGACCTTTGTCCTGATATATATCTAAACTTTGAATCCTTTTGAGTCTGAAATTTTGACCCATAGTGCTTTGATATGACTTCTTAAACTCCTAAAAATTTCATAGTCTGAACCTTCACTGATAAAACGTTATAGCACAAATACCAAAATTACTTGTTTCAGACTAATTTCAGGACTAGTAAAAGTTCCCAACAACCACAAGATATATCTCACCAATTATAATTATCTAAATTCTAAAAATATTTCCATAGGTGATTCACTATGTCTAATTAGGATAATCAAAATTTTAGAGTCTGAAACTTCACCAAAATGGTTTTATAGCAAAATAAAAAGATGGTTCATTTGTGACTAATTTTAGGACTAGTCATAAACCCTAAATTCCATAGGAGATATCTACGAAAATATAATGAACCGGATATTGAAATTTTTACCACCTATTCATTGCTATCTTTCCTCAATATCATAAAAAAATTGTTGTCTGAAACTGCCCAAAAAACAATTATAGCAAAAATCCCAAGATGACTCATTTAAAACCGTTTTCAAGATGAATAAAAAATCCTATCTTCCATAGGCTATATATCCTAGAGTATAACAAACCAAAACCTAATTTTTTTACTAAAAGTACTTGGATATGTCTCTTGGGTAAGCTCCAAATTTCATTGTTTGAAGTGTCTCGGTAAAAAAATTATAACGAAAATGCAAAGATGGGTCTTTTGAAGAAGCAAAACCCCGGGATCGATGCTCTGATACCAAATGTTATAAACCAATTCCTTGAGAATGATAAAAATTAAATGACTAATAGTCCACTTTGAGGGGGAAACCTCCTTTTACAATATATTCAATGTACACAATGAGATGAGATGATCCTAAGACTAGGTCTCCTTGGTATATATACTAGAGACAAAGAGTACAACTATAATGAAAGGGTACAATGAAGGGTGCTAGCCTACATACAAATATATCACTAGAAATGTAATAATTCAATATCTAAGGTTTAATAAGGGGTTTTATACTTAACACGGGGCTTTGTCCAGGGCTTAACATTTTTCTAGAGTTTACCTTCCTTGGAATCAACTGCCTCTCTAACAATTCTAGGCTCACCATCAATAACAAATAAGACAAAGGCATAATGAAAATTAGGTGGACAATGACTTTAAGTTTTCCTTCTTACTCAAATAAAACTACTCAATACTAGGGTTTGTGGCTCCTCCTCTTCATCTATGGATTTAGATTCTCCATTCTCTAGCTCAAACTCTATTTTATCTAGTTCTCCTTTGCTTCATTCATTTCCATGCTTGGAAGTACTTTCAACTTCTCTGAAGCTCACATCACAAATAGAAACATCCTTCCTTGTTGTTGGATTTCAAATTTTGTATCCTTTTTCTCACCTTTATAACTAGTGAAGATCATTTTTACGTTTTATTTTCCAACTTGCTCCTTTTCTCTTTGGGAACATGCACATAAGCATCACAACCAAAAATTTTGAGTTGTACAAGAGAGGGTGTCTTATTAGTCCATGCCTCGTGAGGAGTCTTATCAACCAAGGATAATGTAGGGATCAATTGTTCATATAACATGTAGCATCTATTGCCTCACCCAAAATTTATGTTCTATGCCTACACCATTGAGCGTACTTCTTACATTTTCCATCAATTTCCTATTCATCCTTTATGCAATTCCATTATGTTGAGGTGTGTATGGAGTTGTATTTTTATGTGCTATTCCATGATGTTTATAGAACTGCTCAAAATATTTCCCAGATAATTCTCTTCCATTATTTGTCCTCGTCATTTTTATTTTCTTCCATGTTTGGTTTTCTATGAGAGACTTAAACTCTTTAAATTTATTGAAAACCTTATATTTCTTCTTTAGGAAATACAACCATGTTTTCCTAGAGAAATCATATAAAAATGAAACATAGTACATATATATCCTTCATATATGGAGTAGGTAAAAGTCCAAACACATCCTTAGCTCAAAGATCATTTTGCTCAGCACCATATGGGAATCTTACCCAATTATGTTTACCATATACACAATCTTCACAAAAATTGAAATCTAAAAACAATTAGGGATACCTTCAACCGTAGATTTACTATGCATAACAAAAAGGCCCTTCAATCTAACATGTCCCATTCTCTAACACCAAAGCATTGTCCTTTCTAACTTAAGAGTCGGAGTTTTATCCATTTCATTCTCATAAACAACATGTTACACCCATCGATAATAGTGCTTTCCAATAGATTGTACGGAGTTCCACTCTGAACTCCCACCTCAACAACACCATTACTCCTTAAATCATGTATTCTTTTTAAATATAATCTACAAACCTGCATCACTTATCTTACTAACATAAATCATGTTTCTAGCCAAACTTGGACTATGCAAAACACCGAGAATGGTTTTAACCCTTCCATTTTTAAGCAATAATCAAACCCTTCCACATATTGTGATTTTAGCTATCAAATCATCTCCCAAGAAGGCATGCCTCCATTATACTTTTCATATTCACAATACCATTCCCTATGAGGAGTCATGTGAAAAGAAGCAATTGATCCAATGGGACATGCATCATGATATGAACGTCTATTTCTAGATGCCAAGTACACATCCCCTCCTTCTTGTAAGGAGGCTTTCCCTCATGCGTAAGGAGAATCATCAAATCCCCTACTTTTATCAAGAATTTTTTTATCTACAATCTTTCTTATAATTCCCAACTTTACCACATTTCCATCATTTCCCATAGATTGACTTGGACACCTAGATTTTCCCCATGAAGCTTATTTTATTTCTATCTGTAGGGCGACCTCTCACAAATAAGGCATCCTTGGTCTAACTATCCATGGTTTTTGCCTCATTTATTTCGATAAAATGGATGCAACCACATCATCAGTCTTTAATGTGGTTGCTTGATTTGTAAACTACAGTGGATATTCCACTGGAATAGTTCATCAGAACATATCTTGTAGTATTCTAAAATCTTAGATCATGCAAATTATTTCCTTAGATCCCAAATTAATTATTACTAGCTTGTGCTTGAATTTATGAAATAACTAAAATCGAAATGAAAGAACAAGAAAATAAACACACCATCCACAACATTGAACACAAGATGTATCTTGGGAAACCCAATACAGGAGAAAACCCAACTAGAAGATGAGGCCTATGCTCTTCTCTCTTTTCTTCATTTATGAAATGTGAGTACAAAGAAAGGGTCACTCACTATGGAGTTTCCTTTTACACTATGGCCTAAATGACTACTATAGAATCTACTTCCTTCTATATTATGCTCTCAAATTCTATTCTTAGATGCCCTGCTCAACTATGGAACAAGTACAATGCTAGAGAATGGAACCCCCTCTCCTCCTAGTGGCCCAGTATTTAACATAACCCGATAGTCATCTAGGGTTAGGGTTTTAGCATCCTCAACCTTCAATTAGTGATAAGATTTTGGACCTTCTAGAGTATTCTTGGAAGTCCACACATGGCTAGCATCACATGTGTGAGTAATGGGGGTTGACATGGCATCCACTCGTACCATTGTGGTCAAGAAGCTAGGTCAACTTGCGAGAGGTACAACTTTTGTATACGAGCTCTAATGAAGGCTATTTTTGCACCATTGGAAAGGTCTTAGTGTGTATAATAGCATTAAGGGGCTATTAATTATGCTTGTAAAGTTTTGAGCCCCCAAAATGTTGTTTGATGCCTCAAAATGACTCGAGAAGGTTCCAGACCCCAAATTTCCCAACGAGGACCTGCTATGAAAATGAGTCCTGCAAGCCAATTCCTCCAATTTTCCACCCATAAAGTACTAATATAGGCGAAAAAAATATATGATGATCCATTCCACATCATACACTACTCGTAATAGCTACATCTCAGTTATCCAATAAATTTGGCAAAGAATACAATAGACTGATGCACTTGTCTTCTTTGGAAATTTTAATATCAAAAACCAACAACTGACTTACCACAATGTTAGAGGTACTAAGATGCTCTGACATGGAGTCATCATCATTCATCCTTCTCATATAAAAAAAAAATTGGGTCAAGCAACCATTAACATATAACTAACCAAATAACCAACCACATTAACACCTATCAATTAAACTAACTCCTTAAACTCAACATATATAAATATATCAAACAAACATAAATTAACCACAAAAGTTGAAACCATCCCCTTCATGCTCTACTAATTCTTAAAACTTTTTTAATATGTTACCCATAAAACATGTATAAGTAACAATTGAAATTAGCAACAAAGCTGCTTATACTTGCCTCTTAACATATTTTCAAGTGAGTAGTAATTATATGTAGTCCAAAGCTAAAAGCTAAAATAATTATAAGATACTTGAAACTTTAATAATATATTATTTATGCATAGTCTAAAAGCAAAATAGAAATGACTATTAAGTAGAATTGGATGGGTCTAGATGCTAATAACTATTAACAATGTCGTTCCCGTGGTGTAGAGCAGTCAATGAGGGAGTGCGTTGTTAAGACACTTTGAAAGTGAAGTCACCCTTCAAAACCTCTGGGACACCTCAAATCCAACCATGTTAAGGGTTGGTGCGGTCCAGGTCGAGTGCGATCCCGGGGTGATTTTGATGGCTTAGATACCCTTGAGTTGTGGCATCTCAGCCACAAGCCAATCCCTCAAGTCAGAGATATTTAGCCAACAAAAAAAAAAACTATTAACAATATCATTTATGTAAATTGAAGATTTGAAAACTCATTTAAAATAAATTGATAAGAAAAATTGTGACATATTAATCTTATTCATTATACTCCAAAATATAATTGAATTCGAAAACACATGCTCTTCTAAAATTTTAAATAAGAAATTAATTAATTTTAACCTAATCAATTATAATAATTTAAAACCTAATCAATAATAATAATATATATTTATATAATTAAATAAATATAGTTGTTATGAAAATAATGAACTTTATTTAAAATTTAAACAAATAGATTTTGAAAATAATGTATAATTTGTATACTCCTACATGTAGCATTTAATTTACATTATATTAGGTTTTAGATATTGTAAATATTAATGGCTTTTAAATGTGAAATTTAAATACTTTTTATGCGATCTTAATTTAAGATACATTAAATGTGGAGATATTAAATAACATAAAAATCTCTATAGATTTGATAAATAGATTTTGTAATTTTTTTATTAATTAAAAGTAAAATTAAGTCTAAATATTTAGATTATTAAAAAAAATAATCAAAATCATATAAGTTTTAATATTATTTAAAACATAAAATTATATATTAAAATTTTGAAATATTAAAAAAATTATATATATATATATATATATATATATATATATATATATATATATATATATATATATATATATATATATATNAAAAAAAATATATATATATATATATATATATATATATATATATATATATATATATATATATATATATATATATGTATATGAAGTGAAGTTAAGTCTAAATATTTAGATTATTAAAAAAAATATTCAAAACCATATAAGTTTTAATATTATTTAAAACATAAGAATAAATATTAAATTTTTGAAATATTAAAATATATATATGATGATTATTAAAAAACTTTTCACTTTTACTTTAAAAAGAAGTCAGTATATAAAATTGATAAAAAACCTAATTTTGTTAAAAATAAAGGAGATTAGAGATATAAAATCTGTTAGGAAATGATAGACACTTCAATGCTAATATTTGCAGAAGAGAAGAAGAATTTAATCAAAAACACAAATGACACAAGTAATCACACAGTACACAGAGATTTTACCCTGGAAACCCTTAACCTGGAAAATCATCATTCCTTTGAGTATTATGCTCTCTTGTTGTCTTATTCAATCTAAATAAAAGGTTACATGCCTAACCTTGGTCCACACCTAAGACACAATTGACATCATACCCTCTTGTTTGCGCAAGAACAACCTTGTAGCCAATCCGACTTACATATGCATGACCAACAACCTACGATTTATTCATGCATTTTGCATTATGCATTCATTAGCCTTTACGACCTTACAACACGCCTCTTTATAGGCTTTACAATAGGAAAACCCCTAAAGATTGGCGCCAAAAAATAGTACAGATCCATGCATATCATTGGCTACAAATCCCGCAAATCCCAGGATTCTATTATAGTCGAGTCCAAGTCATGTTACTAGTCGACTACCAATCAGCCTTCATTCAGTCTCTAGTCGGTCGTCTCACACCCACACTTCGACCTCTTGTTGGTTGAATTGTTGTCGATATCTTCGACCTCGACTTTACCCGGTTGACTACCTCGACCTTCGACTTGTTGTCGATCCACATCGAACTTAATTGTTGTCGATCCACCTCGACCTTCGACCGTAAGTCGATTAACCTCGACTAGAATTTCATTGCAAAGAATATAACAACCCAACATTCTCCCACTTGTTGTCTTCTTTGCTGAAACAAGAGATTCATGAACTTTCGTTCACAGACCCAGGGCATCAATGCCCATTGCCTCTCTGCACCAAGAGAACTTCACATCACTCACAAACTTGGACAACGAGTCTCCTATGTTTTCCAACGTGTCTGCTATGTTTTCCAACGTGTCTGCTTTTTCCAGTAGCACCTTGTTACTTTCCACCATATCTCTTATGAAATGGTATTGTACATCAATGTGATTAGTCCTCGAATGATAAGTAGGGTTCTTTGTCAGGAATATTGTGCTTTGATTGTCACAACTTACCTTCATAGTTTTCTGTTCAAGCTCGATTACTGAGCACAACCTTTGCATCCATACAGTTTCTTTGCTTCCATGAGTGGTCGCCATGTATTTATCTTCTATTGTTGACAAGGATACAATCACAAGTCGCTTACTCATCCAACTTATTTCTTGACCGAATATCTTGAAGACAAATCCATTGGTCGACCTTCGTCGATCTAGATCTCCAACCCATTTGGCGTCGACAAAGTTAGGTACATCTAATTTACCATTGCCACCTCCAGGTCTTCTTGGTAGCATAAAACATAGTCCTCTGTGCCACACAAATACATGAATACTCTCTTAACAGTTGTCTAGTGCTCTTTTTTAGGTCTCGACATGTACCTTTTCAACACTTCCACTGCATGGGAAATGTCTGGTCGAGTGCAGACCATCACTTACATTAGACTACCAACAACACTTGCATAGTGAACACGTGTCGCGTCCTCTATTTCTTCTCGTGTCTTTGGACACTGTTCATAAAAAATCCTTGCTCCCACATGAATTGGCACCTTCACTGGTTTGCAATCCTGCATGTTGAACCATTTCAAAACTGTTTCAATATACTTCGTCTGATTCAACTAGAGCTTCCTAGCGGCTCGATCTCTCTTAATATCCATTCCCAGAATGAAGTTAGCTGCACCGAGAGCCTTCATGTAAAACTTGGAGGATAGCTGCTTCTTCATCTCCTTTATTGCATCCAAGTTGTTTCCAATCGGAAACATGTCATCGACATACAAAGCTACATATATGAAACGCCCACCTTCTTCATTGGAATATATGCAGTGGTCAACTTTGCTTCTCACAAATCCCAAACTAAGGATGTATGTGTTGAACTTTTGGTACCACATCCTTGGTGATTGATTTAGACCGTAAAGGGATATTTTTAGTTTGCACACTAACTCTTCCTTGCCCTTTATTACAAATCCTTCAGGTTGTTTCATGTAGATTTCTTCTTCCATCTCCCCATGCAGGAATGTTGTCTTCACATCCATCTGTTCTATTTCTAGATCGAATGTTGCATCCATAGACATTAATTAGTACTCTAATGGAAGTTAGTTTTGCAACAGGAGAAAAAATCTCACCGAAGTTGACTCCCTCGACTTGGGAATAACCTTTTGGTACCAATCGAGCTTTGAAATTCTTGACTTGTCCTGCGACATTCATCTTCTTCTTGAATACCCATTTGTTGTCGACGAGCTTTCTTCCACTAGGTAACTTGACTAAATCCATTGTCTCATTCTTGTGCAAGGATTCCATCTCTTTGACCATGGTGTCCTTCTAGAGTTTACCCTCTGCCGAGTCGACTGCCTCACTGACCGACTTGGGCTCATCGTCGATGGTAGTTATCATGAATGCGGAATGGAAGTTGGGCGAACTATACCTTTTGAATGGTTTTCTTATTATTTATAACCTCCTTACCACCAAAGTCTGTTGTTCCACCTCTTCCTTGGATTCAGTCGATCCATCAAACTCATCTTCTTCGTTCCTCAGTTCAAACCACACCGTATCAGGATTATTCTTGGTCTGAACAACTTCTTTAGGCTTAGACTTACCTCTGACTTCTCTGAAGACCAAATATCTACTGTACATTTTTCTCCTTGATGCAGGATCCCAGAGCTTATATCCTTTCATTCCTTATTTATATCCAATGAAGATACATTTGACTGCTTGCTTGTCTAGCTTGTTCCTCTTTTCCTCTGGAACATGGACAAATGCATCATAGCCAAATACTTTGAGATGTGCAACCGAAGGATTTTTACTCGACCATACCTCATGTGGAGTCGTGTCGACTAGAGTCGACAAAGGAGACATATTCACCAGATATCTTGCAGTGTCGACTGCATCTGCCCAAAATTCTTGTGCCAGCCCAACATCACTGAGCATGTTCCTTGCCTTATCCATCAACGTTCCATTCATTCTCTTGACAACTCCATTTTGTTGTGGGGTATATGTTGTGGTATTTTGGCATGATATACCATGTTGCTTACGGAACTGTTCAAATTATTTTCCACATAATTCACCACCGTTTTCAGTCCTCAACACTTTAATCCTCTTCTCTGTCTGGTTTTCCACAAGAGAGTTAAACTCTTTAAATATCTTGAAAACCTCAGATTTCTTCCTCATGAAATATATCCATGACTTCCTAGAAAAGTAATCTATGAAGGAGACATAATACATGTATCCACCAAGTGAAGGCATTGTAACCCGTCCAAACACATAACCTTGAACCAGTTCTAGAATCCCATTTTCCCTTGTCGCTACAGATGGGAAACTCACCCGACTTTGTTTTCCATATATGCAATGTTCACAAAAGTTGACATCTAAACCAAATTCAAGAAAACCTTCAACTATACATTTTTTGTGCATAGCTCGAAGTCCTTTTTCTCCGATGTGTCCCATCCTCTCGTTCCATAGGCTAGTCGGGTTGATTTTATCATGTCTTGTTGAGTCGATTGGTACTGAGTTAGCTTGATTCGAGTTCTGTCGACGTTGAGTCAAATCGAGTTGCAATTGATTATATTTCAGGGGCAACGATGTTGTCACATCCAATCGAGTCAACATTCCCTAACAACTTGTATAGGGTACCAATCCGAACTCCTTTCATTAAGACCATTGCACTTTTGACCATCTTGCATGCATCCTTCTGAAATGGAGTATGCACACCTGCATCACTCATCTTGTTGACAGATATCAGGTTTGTTGCCAAACCTGAAATGTGTAGCACACCTGGAAGGTTTCTTTTCCTCCCATCCTGCAGTATCAGTCGAACTCTTCCTCGTTCGACAATTTTGGTTGTCGAGTCATCCCCCGAGAAGAAATCACCTCCATCATATCGTTCATATTCGTAGAACCATTCTTTATGTGGTGTTATATGAAAGGATGCTCCTTATTCGATCAACCAAACATCTTGATCTAACTGTGTATTGGTCAACACCAGGTACACATCACCTCCCGTATTCGGGATCATCTTTCTCTCAATTGACTGCTTCTCGTTGGATCTAGCACTAGCTTTTGTTTCCTTTCACTTATAGTCCTTTTTATAATTCCCATCTTTACCACATTTCCATTATCTTCACGTCGACTGAACTAGGGATTTAGATCTACGCTTCGACTTGAACTTTCTACCGGCTGGAGAATCTACCTTTATCTCTGTCTATCGGTCGACCTCTCACTACTATGACATATTTGGTTGATCCTTCCATGTTCATCCTTCTCATTTCTTTCGACAGCAGAGAAGCAACCACGTCCTCTAGCGCTAGTGTGGATTTATTACTCCCAAGAGCCACGACTAATCTATCCTAGGAGTATGGAAAATAACATAATAGGTTGATACACTTCTCCCCATAAATGATCTTAATATCCACAGAGGATAACTGGGTTAACATGGTATTAAACGCATTTAAATGCTCAGTCACTGAACTGCCATCACTCATCCTCAGAAGATAAAATTTATTTCTGAGAAACAACTTATTTACCAAAGATTTCTACTGGTATAAGCTTCCCATCTCGTCCCACAGTTTCTTGGTCGAATCTTCACCTGAGACATTCAACAAAACTAAATCTGCAAGACAAAGTCGAATCATACTTCTTGCTCTTCTTCGAGTTTCTCCCATTCTTTTGTCAACATGCCTGTCGGCTGGGTACCTGGAAAGACCGTTGTCCATTGTTCTCAATCTATAAGAAGATCTTCCATTTTAAGCTTCCAAAGCTCAAAATTCTAGCCATTGAATTTTTCTATCTCTATTCTAGAACTGCTCGCCATTCTTTACCATGATCTTTAACACAATTTATTACTTACGACTCTTACTATACCTTGGGTTTAGTTCTCAGATTTAAGATTGGTAAATCAAGATCTGATACACTCGCCAAAGCATAACACCGCTATGATAACTCACTTGTTAGGGTAGACATAAGCTCTGATACCACATGTTAGGAAATGAGAGACACTTCCACTCTAATCCTAGCATAAGAGAAGGATAATTTAATCAAGAACACAAATGACATAAGCAATCACACAGTGCACATAGATTTTACCCTGGAAACCCTTAACCGTGAAAAACCAACATTCCTTTGAGTGTTCTACTCTCTTGTTGTCTTCTTCAATCTGAATAAAAGGTTACATGTCTAAACTTGGTCCACACCTAAGACACAATCAACATCATATCCTCTTGCCTCCTCAAGAACAACCTTGTAGCCAATCTGACTTACATATGCATGACCAACAACCTACAATTTAATCATGCATTTTGCATTATGCATTCATTAGCCTTTACGGACTTACAACACGCCTCTTTATAGTATTTACAACAATAAAAACCCTAAATATTGGAACCCAAAAATGGTTACAGATCCATGCATATCATTGGCTACAAATCCCACAAATCCCAAGATTCTGTTACAGTCGACTCCAAGTCGTGTTACCAGTTAACTAGTAGTCGGCCTTCATTTGGTCTCTAGTCGGTTGTCTCACGCCCACACTTCGACCTCTTGTTGGTTGACTTGTCGTCAATATCTTCGACTTCGGCTTTACCCGATCGACTACCTCGACCTTCGACTTGTTGTCAATCCACCTCGACCTTGACTATTGTCAATCCACCTCGACCTTCGCACGTCAGTCGATTCACCTCGACTAGACTATCACTGCAAAGAATATAACAACCCAACAAAATCATGTGAAAACCCTATAACAAATTATTAATTTTATTTTTTAAAAAATAAAAGTACTAATAAAATATTAAAAATATAGATGAAGTTGGCTGGAAGTTTTAATATTGTTAAAACAAATTTACGTTAGATAAATATTTTTGTTATTTTATCAATTAAAAAATAAAGTGGAAGTTTTAACATTGTTAAAACAAATTTACGTGAAATAAATACTTTTGTTATTTTATCAATTAAAAAAATAGAGATAAAAGTAAATGGTTAATTTATTGAAAAGAAAAAGAAAATCTTAGTATTCTTAATATTGTTTTTCCAAAGAAAAAAAACATAATTTTATTTAAGCAAATGTGAACAAAATTGCATTCTGTAGATACACTATGCAAGTGTATTTCTGAAAAATTGATGTGCATGCTACCTATTTGCTACTATGTAGCATGTTATATCCCTTATCTAGTTCTGTCAGCCAAAAACCTGATGTATTATAATATCATAAGACATATAGCTCTATAGGTGTCAAAAAACAATGTACATATTCTCCAAAGATTCTGAAAAGAGCTGAGGTTGAATCCTGAAATTTTGTCAAATCTTTTTGTGATTAGTCCAAAAAAGGTTGATGTAAATATTCAATTTGGTGTCCATTTTGTAATTATGTTACTTTCCATTGGCCCATAGCCAATTGGACCCCCTGTTTCGACCTCCTGTCTGCCTCCTTGTTCCTTTCCCTATAAACACAACGACATGTGAAATTATCAAAAGAATTATGCAAAGTTTTGATGTCTTCCAAAATGATCTCAAGTCTAGTGTTGTAGAATCTTTGTGTTCCTCTAATCCAATTTATGACATTCATGGAGTCTACAAAAACTATAAGAGAGTGACAACCTTTTTCAATAGCAAAGGAAATGAGAAGTTTAAGGCTCATCATTTCAGAAAAGTTGTTTGAACCCATCCCTAGCCCAAAAGTAATAGAGAAATGATGGGATTCTGATGGAAAAAGGATCCCCTCGCCCCCACATCTATTTTTTTGTGAGGTGCAGTCAAAATATCTCCAAGGTCTAGATTTGTCAATTACTTCCTCCTGGACCTGTCTTCCTTGGATTCTTCTCCAGATTGAGGGAACGAGGAAAGGGTTGCTAGACTTTGGGCGGCTGATATTTTTGGGACCATAGGATTTCCTTTAAAGATAAGAGAGTTATGGGCTAGCTAGACTCTGCAAATTACCAACATAGGTAAAGCTTTGGTATCCTTGGAATCTCTAGACAAAAACCAGTCCTTCCATGCATGTTCTAAATATTGTCCATTCCATCTGCAATGAGCACCTATCACCTTGGAGCATTCATTCCAAACTTCTTTGATAAACGGGCACTCTCAGAAGAGATGTAAAATTGACTCCCCTTTAGATTTACAAATATAACACCACCCAAGGCCATGATTGTTTCTCTTCTAGAGGTTGTCCCATGTTGGCACCTTGTTTGTTAGAACATTCCACATGAAGAGTCTTGTCTTGGCTGCACATTTAATCTTCCAGAGATTTTTCCACCACCACACAGGCTCTCTATGATGTTGATATAAATTTAACTAGATATATCCATCATTTGGAGTGTATATTCTAGATGGGGCTAAATCCCATATAAGTTCATCCTCGAAATCACTAAGCCTTATATGTGATCTCTTAATGTTTGTTAGATATCTGTCCATTTCCGGGATATCTTCTTCTTCTAATACCATCAACCTTACCGATATCCACCCTTGGGACCAAAGTGTAGAATGTCTCGGCTCTTCAAGTTGATTGAGAGTGGTGAAACCACACAATCTCAAAAGATTTATGATGTGGTTGGGAAGAATGTGTTGTCTCTCACAACCCGACCATGGATATGTTCCCAACCTGACCCTTTGCCTGTTTCCTATCCTCCATGCCAAACCTTCTCCAATGACTGGGAAAGAATTAATTACTGCCTTCATATCACTGAAACTCCATTTTTTGCATTATCTGGATTCCTGATCCATCTTTCCAAGGATTCTGGAGCAATGTATTTTTGAAAAACCACCCTAGTCCAAAGGCTAGAGGTTTTCAAAATTCGCCATCCGCATTTTGCAGCCAGAGCTTTGGAAAAAAGAAAAATATTTTTCAAACCCCAACCTCCCAAAGCCTTAGGAATGACAATCTTTTCCCATTTGACCCAAGGAGTCACATATGAATCTTTTTTGCCAATCCACAAAAATATGAAAGAAATTTTCCTTGCAGCTTCCAGGATTCCTTTCAAAATCCAGGAAAGTGACATCCAATAAACTAGAATAACTTCCAAAATAGATTTGACTAAAACAAGTCTATCTGCTCGAGAAAGCCATCGATGGCTCCAAATTTGTAGTATTTTCTCTAACTTCTTCACTAGCCAAAGCCAATCCTCCTTCCTATAGTCATTTGTCTTTAAATTGAAACCCGGGTATTTCAAAGCATCGTCAATCCTCTTGACCCCAAAGGGAAAATTCTTCCTGAAAATAAGTAGCTCTTCTTCGGTGAGGATATTTGTAGTTAAGGTCAACTTCTCTTCATTTATTTGCATACATGTTGCTTTGGAGATTATATTAAGGATGTTTTTCAGTGTCTTTGCATCCCTTCTTGAGACCATACTGAAAAATAAGCACATCGTAAAGAAGAAGAAGATGTGTGATCTATAGCGTCTATGAAGTTTGTATCCCAGAGAAAGTTCCTTGTCTTCTAGCCTTCTCAATTGCTCTACTAAGTCCTTTAGCAATTAAAAGAAAAAGCAGAGGAGAAAGTGGACACCCTTGCCTCAATCCTCTTTCAGAATGAAAAAATTGTCAGGCTGAGCCATTTACAAGTAATACGAAGGATACAATTGAGATACAATTCATGACCCACATGATAAAAGGAACTTCAAAACCAAGGTGAGTTAACAATAACCGAATATAGAGCCAACTTACTCTGTCATAGGCTTTTGAAAGGTCGATTTGTAGAAAAACTCCCTTCATCTTCCTAGATTAAATGCTATTCAAGTCTTCTTGAACTACACCAATCTCTTCATGAATTTTCCTCCCTTCTAGAAATCCAAACTGTTCACTTGAAATAAGGTCAGAGAGGATCTACTTTACCCTCCTAGCTATGATTTTAGAGACAATTTTGTAGGTTCAGTTTCATAGTGAAATTGGTTGAAAATCATCCAAATAAATTGGGCTATAATTTTCTGGGATCAGAGCTATGAAGTTTGTATTAAAGCTTGCAGTGACTCACCTCGATGATCCAGATTTGGATCTAGGAGCTTGATGGGGCTCAGAAAGGCCTAAAATAACATTTCTAAGAATGACTTCAAAAAGGACGCGTGCATAGACCTTGTCGATATGAACCCAACGCAACTTGAACGGGCTCAAACAAACATAGTATGCTCAAGTTATGGCGATCTGTTCGTTTTGCCAAACATGAGAAAAAATGATGATTGTATAGTCCGTACAGTGCCACGTGGCAGCTGACTGTACATGCTATACAACTAACGTGGAAAGGCACAATTAAAAGCTTTTGGAGGTGACACGTGGTAGGCTGACTGGGTGTACTGATGCTGACATGGACAGGTACAGGGGACCAATCAGGGAGTGACACGTGCACCCTTACAGTGGTGACACGTGGCACATCCGTACGACAACACATGGCAGGGTACAGTCAACTGACAGGGCAGATGATGTGGCAGATGTGAAAGAGGTGGACCAGTCGACATTTGACACTTGGCATCATTTCTCGACAAATGAGAAGGTGCCACATGGCCTAGATGTGGACTGCTACATGGCACCCGGATGTTGGTCATTTGGTTTGCAAATTTTTTTGGAGTCAGTGAGGTTCGACCACTGGACCTCCTACCGGGTTACGCCTTGGGAGGGTCGGGCTAGCCAACCCGCCCGTTGTTGGTTCTTGTTAACTATACCTTTCCATTTTATGTTAAAGTTACATGTTGATTCGTTTGGGCGAAAAAAGCGTTGGGGCTAGCCCCAAACCTCAACGTAACCATACCATGAGACCACCGCATGTGACCTGGTCCATTGTTCGTTGGCGTGACCTTCGTTCCAGCCGCGATTCTGTTGGGAACTCAACATATGACCCGATGCATTTCGTTATGGGTGTGGATAAGGAGGTGTTAGCCCCGAACAGTTGGGCTAACCCATCGACCAAGGGCATAACCATAGCCTAAGGACCAGGAGCTAACGATCCAATAGGTAGCACGTGGGTGTATGAGTCCTGGCCACATGGGCCATGCATGCGACCAAGGTGCCCAAATCATTAGGGGGCTAGACCACCAGTCAGAGCGCCTGGCCACATGGGTCTGCCTAATACAACTAAGGGCCCACGCCGAAATAATGTGGATAAAGTGGGTTTGTGAACTATATTAGTGATTTTTAATAATTTTTAGGCATGTTTTAGAGATTTTTGGTCCTTTTTGGGGGATATTGGGTCCTTTTTGAGGCCAGATATTCGGGGGAAGTTGGGAGATGGTTACCAAATTCAAATCTATATAAACCACGCCTTATTGAGGCCATGGGAGGACAATTAGAGCAAGTTTATGCTGAATATTTTCCAAGCCAAAGGCATTTTTATGTAGGGAAGTTGTTGAGGAGCACACCTTTGCGGGCCATTTCTGGGAGCTCCGGTCATTCGATTTGAGTGTCGCTTCTTCTGTTGGGTTCTAGATATCTGGTAGAACAAGATCGGATCAATTTTGTAACCTTTTGGCACTGCTATGATGTACTTATTGAGCTTTGAACAGAAATAAGAAAGCCTCACCCACTGAGACAAAGTTCCGGAGACGTAGGCGAGATTGCTGAACTTCGTTATCACATTGGTGTTTATGGTTTGCTCCTGTTCATGCTTTGTTTCATATATGTACATGTTTATATGGCTGTCACATTTCTTCTATACTTCTTCCTCTCTCGTTAAGCTTCCTAATTAGTTAATCAACACATGCTTAATAACTCAACCATAGTTGTATAAAAGATCTTTTCAGATCAAGTGGTATCAAAGCTAGTTGACGTTTGGATTTGAGTTTTGCATGTTAACCAGGGAAAAACTACTTCATGGTGAAGGCGAGCTTGTTGAACATAATCCATTAATTGGATTGAGAAAGACAACTTCTCAAAGCAAGAAGATGGCATTGAAAGAGGGACTTTCTCAGGATGAGAAAGAGTTTCGAAAAACTTTCTTTGCTATGTCGGAGATGATGAAGGTTTTACATGAGGATTACTTGGAACGAAAGAGACCAATTCTTGGAGAATATTCGAAGGGAAAAAGTGAAGAAGGAGAGGATCCTCCTCAAATTCCTCCTTCACCTCCTTCTTCTCTGGCTTCTTCAAGTTCAAGTTCTAAGTCCAATTCAAAGAAACATGTCCATAAACATAATAATGAAATGCCTTTATTAAAACTTGATGTTAAATTCAAATTACCCATGTATGATGGTAAAGCTAATGCAAAGAGACTTGACAATTGCACCAGACAGATGGAGGTTTATTGCAGTGTGCAACAGATCAAGGATGAGGCCACTCAAATCAAATTGATACCATTGAGAATTGCATGCACAACACTCATCTGGTGGCAAATTAAGTTGCAAAATGGCACGCAACAAGTGGGTAATGTATTTCCATCATGACAAAGTTTTATTTCTGCACTTAGAAACCAATTCTATCCTTTGGGTTATAAAGAGAAAGTGTTAATTGAATGACAAGCTTTAAAATTAAGAAAAGGAAAAACAGTGCAGGAATACACCGATGGCTTTCGTAAAATGGCATTGATGCTAGATATTCCTTTACATACCCAAGAAACTCTTATGAAGTATATAGGAGGTTTACCTACCCATATTCGAAATATTGTATTCATGTTTGGACCAACTAATCTTGATGAGGTTTTTGTTCAAGCGACATACATTGAAGTAGGGAAAAAAAGTGTTGGAGTATCGAGGGAATTGTCTTCAAGGAAAGAGGACAAAAGGAAGTGGCATGGAAAGAAGTCAAATTCAGTGAAGAGAAAGGAAGAGAAGCCCTGTTGCAAGGATTGCAAGAAATAGGGGCATGATGAGGACTGTTGTTGGCAATTGCATCCCGAGAAGAGACCAAAGTGGTTCAAGGAAAAGAAAGGGAGGCAAATAGTTGCGAAACCAACACGACCCACAGACTTGGGATTAGATTCAGGTGATGAATCTAAGGTCTCATTGGTTGGTATGACAGGTAAAATTGGTGAAGGAATTGATTGTAGAAGTAACTTGTTTCATATAAGGGTCATCATGTGACACACAAAGGTTAGTACATTAATCGATAGTGGATCTCAATCTAACCTAATTTCAGAGGAATTGGTTAAGCAATTGGGGTTAAAAACACAGATGCATCATAATCCATACACACTTAAATGGATAAGAAACAATCATCAAATGCACATAACCAAACAATGCACATTAAAATTTGCAATTTCATATAAGTATGTGGACGAGGTAACATGTGATGTAGTTCCACTAAGTGAATGTGGAATGGTCTTAGGAAGTCCATACTTGTATGATCGTAAAAAAATCTTCTACAGGGCTAAGAATAAATATCATTTAACGAAAGCAGGTCAAGAATATGTGGTTCATGCTCATCATGTAAAGGAAAATAAAACTCTTCAAACTATGGAACAATTAAAAAAGGCAGTTCAAGCAAGCAACACAGCTATAATTGTTTCAAATAAAGTAATTGATCTTAAGCAAGAACAAGAGATGATTGTAGAATAGAAAATCAATTACAGTTTGCTTCAAGATAAGCTAATGTCGTGCAAATATTACAAACATATCAACTCATTTGCAGTCGTATTTTTGATACTATCATTAGTAATGTTGTCTACATGGATGATAGTGGCTTCAATAAGATGTGACAAGGTTGAAATGGCTAACAATATGCTATTAGTTGTCATGATTATGTTACAGTTGATCTTGATGAGACAGGTGCATAAAACATAGTTCAAAGACAGGGAACAAGCCGGGTGGCCTATCCCGAGCTTGATGACTGGTCAGTAACCTTTTGGGGACCAAAAGGTCCTTAGTGGGGAGGTGTGATCCAGATTTGGATCCAGGGGCTTGATGGGGCTCAGAAAGGCCTAAAAATCAAAGTTCTCAGAATGGCTTCAAAACGGATGCGTGCGTAGGCCTCGTCGATATGAACCCAACGCAAATTGAACGGGCTCAAACGAATGTCGTATGCTCAAGTTATGACGATTTGTTCGTTTTGCCAAACATACAAAAAAATGATGACTGTACAGTCTGTACTGTCCCACGTGGTAGCTGACTGTATAGGTTGTACGATCGTACAAATGACATGGCAAGGCACAATTGGAAGCTTCTGGAGGTGACATGTGGCAGGTTGACTGGGTGTACGAATGCTGACGTGGACAGGTACAACGAACTAATCAGGGAGTGACATGTGTCACCCTTGCAGTGGTGACACGTGGCAAGTCCTACGACGACACGTGGAAGGGTACGGTCAACTGATGGGGCAAACGTGGCAAAGCTGGACCAGTTTACGTTTGACACTTGGCATCAATTCTTAGCGAATGAGAAGGTGCCACGTGGCACAAACGTGGGCTGCCACATGACACCCAGGTGTTGGTCATTTGGTTTGCAAATTTTTTTGGAGTCATTGAGGTTCAAATACTGGACCTCTCACTGGGCTACGCCTTGGCAGGGTAGGGCTAGATAACCCGCCCGCTATTGGTTCTTGTTAACTATACCTTTCCATTTTATGTTAAAGTTACATATTGGTTCGTTTGGGTGGAAAAAGGGTTAGGGCTAGCCCCAGCCCTTGGTTTAACCATACCATGAGACCACTGCATGTGACTTGGTCCATTGTTCGTTGGCGCGACCTTTCGTTCCAACCCTGATTCTGTTGGGAACTCAACATATGACCCGGTACATTTCGTTATGGGCGCGGATAAGGAGGGGTTAGCCCCGGTCGGTCGGGCTAGACCGTTGACCAGGGGCATAACCACAACCTAAGGACCAAGAGATAACAATCCAACAGGTAGCACATGGGTGTATAAGACCTGGCCACATGGGCCATGCACGCGACCAAGGTGTCTAAACCGTCGGGGGCTAGACCACCAGTCAAAGCGCCTAGCCACATGGGTGCACCTAATATGACCAAGGGCCCACTCAAAAGGGGTTGCGCCTAAATAATGTGGATAAAGTGGGTTTGTGAACTATTTATTAGTGATTTTTAAGGATTTTAAGGCATGTTTTGGAGATGTTTGGCCCTTTTGGGGGATATTGGGCCCTTTTTTAGGCTAGATCTTGAGGGGAAGTTGGGAGATGGTTACTAACTTCATATCTATATAAACCAAGCCTTCTTGAGGCCATGGGAGGACAGTCAAAGCAGGTTTATGATGAATATTTACCAAGCCAAAGCCATTTTTATGCAGGGAATTTGTTGAGGAGCGCACCTTTGCGAGCAATTTCTGGGAGCTCCGGTCATCCGATTTGAGTGTCGTTTCTTCTGTTGGGTTCTAGAGATTTGGTAGAACAAGACCAGATCAGTTTTGTAACCTTTTGGCATTGATGTAATGTACTTATTTAGCTATAAACATAAATAAGAAAGCCTCACCCACTGAGATAAAGGCCTAGAGATGTAGGCGAGATTGTCGAACTTCGTCATCACCTTGGTGTTTATGGTTTGTTATTGTTCATGCTTTGTTTTATATCTATACATGTTTATATGGTTGTCACATTTCTTCTATACTTCTTCCTCTTTTGTTAAGCTTCCTAATTGGTTAATCAACACATGCTTAATAAATCAACCATAGTCGTATAAAGGATCTTTTTAGATCACCCGAGGACCTAGTGCCCTCTATCATCTTGAGGATATCATGTCCCAAAACGTCATACAACCAAAGGAAAAATTCAATAGTCCACACGTCTGGACTTGTACTTTTATCTTTTTGAAACTTGTGAAGCGCTTCTTTTAATTCCTCCACAGACACTTCTTCCATCAATGATTTGTTGTCGTCTTCCTCTACAAATATTGGAAAGAGCTGGGCCATCCTAACCACTTCTGCAATGGAAGCATGATTCTCAGCTCTAAATATATCTTGAAAGTGGTTCTTTCCTAAGCTGGCCATCCCCTCAAAATATTTCTCCATATTTCCTTGTTGATTCACTAGGCTCCATATGCTGTTAGCACATCTCCTACCTTTTGCAAAGGCTTGAAAAAACTTAGTATTCTCATCCCCACTCTCCAACCATACACCTCTTCTTTTTAGTCTCCAAGTTTCTTCTTTTTCCTTAAGAAGTTTGTTCCTCCTTTCTTCCAAATGAAGAAGTGTTTTCTTGGAATCATTAGTTAATAAGCCCCCCCCCCTTCCTCCTAATAGATCCTTTGCAAATTAATCTCAATGTCTTTCAACTCCTGATCTTCACTTTGTCTTTTCTAGAAAGCCTAGACCTTGACATTTTCCTTTATCCTTTTTAAATTGTCAGGAAAATCGAATGCATCAGATTGATGGAGATCTTGATTGAAAGGAACCCAATTATCCTTAATAAGAGGGATGAACGAGTCATCTTTCAACCAGGTCCTAATGAATTTGAACGAGCTTGTTGGCTTTGGAGGACCCTATCTAATGTCTAGTAAAATTGGAAAATGGTCAGATATTCCCCCACTACCAATCCATTGTTTCATAATCATTTGTCGCTTTGTCAAAGAGTTTGCTACCAGAAAATGATCCTGTCTTTTAGCCCTCGGTCCTCCCCCACCCTGTTGTTCCTCCAAGTGGGCTTGAGTCGAGCGGGTTCTACATCAACGAGTTTGCATTCAGACAAATTTTGTATGAAAAAACTAGCAAGGGGATCAACTCTCGCATGAGGACCCCAAAATTATGATTGACCCAGAGAAAAAATTAAGTCTCCTCCTATAATGACCGAGTTTCCCTTCACAAAAGTCTTTTTTAGAAGGTTATCCCAGAAAGGAACTCTATCATGGTATGGATCATAGATATTGAAAATTTGAAAAACTTCTCCCAATTCCGGAACTGTGAGGGTTAAACCTAAGCCCGACTCCATACCCCAGTAATTGGTTGCCTTCACATTTTGTGAGTTCCAACCTAGATCCAATCCTCCCGATCTACCTTTACCATCCAACATTACAAACTGCCATCCTGGGAATAAACTCTCCAGGTGAGATTTCACTTCCTCCCCTTCCCCCAAGGTCTCGTGCAATAACAATACATCTGGGTGTTTAGATCTGACCACCCTTTTTAATGTTGGTCTTTTTAGGGGACCAACAAGACCCCTACAATTGAATGACATACACTTCATTTTGAACCCTTCCTCTTGGCCCACACTGCTCTAACCACATGTTCAATCGATTGTTGTTTACCTCCCAAAAAGTCACTCTTGGCCTTTGATTGAGCTTTTCAAATCAAGGATTTCCTCCCCCTCCCTCCTCTTTCATGCGACCTAAGAATCTCCTTACCCAGACCTCCCGAAGATATAGGTTTCTTTTGGGCCCAGAGGAAGTATCTAGAGGACAAGTTTTTTGAAGACAAGGAGGCAGAATCTTCCTTAATATGACATAACCTCCTAGAGCTCGAACTCTCCACTAGTAGTTCACAAGGAGAATGGAGATCCACCAATATTACCAATTTATGAGAGGGCCTTGTAGATATGGACAAATTTATGATAGCCTCTAACCACTCATTGCCTGCTAAATTAAAATTATTTTTTAAAACAGTAAAGGGAGGAAGAGGAGGCCTAGGGTTACCCGGGAGTAGGCCCATCGAGCAATCTGGGGTGAAATTTACTAAGCTTAATCCTTTATCTAAGTCTGCTATGCTGGTGTCTTGAGTTGCCGCCTCTACAGGAATCCCCTGTTGAGAGTTAATGCTCACTTGAGCTTATGCCAGTCTCGGGCCCGAGCTAATCTGTTCCTCCTCACATACAATTGTTGTTAGCCCTTTTCCTTCCTTTTGTCCAATCTCCCTTTCCATAGCTACCTTATTCACCCTACCCCTGGTTCTCAGCGGTAGCTTGCATTCTATTACCAAGTGTCTGTATTGATGGCACCTTCGACACCGAAAGGGAACATTCTCATAGTCCAACTTCTGGGTATGGGAATAATGACCACATTTCAAATTGACTTCTTGACCTAAACCTTTTTTTACATTCAAGGAGACTAGAATCCTAACCACTTTCCTTTGTTTTGTTTCCTCAAAAGACATATCTGCTTCCAAGAACTCCCCTAAGAAATTCCCAATAGATTTGAAGTGCTCCAGTGACCAAAATTGCAATGGCAGAGCTAACAATCAAACCCAAACCAGAATTTTATCCATCCTTTCTCTGCTTGCATCGAAAAGAGGGTTCCAAGGCTTCAGAAGCAGAGGGGAGTTATTAACACTCCAGTTCTTACCCAACACCCACTTAACATGTTCCGGCTTTAGAAAGTTGGAGGCAAACCAGTTCCTTGTCAATTCTATAATTTCTAGAACATATCCAATGTGTTCCTTCCAGAAAAAGTGTCCCCAATAAACCATTATTTTTAGGGACAAATATCTACAACTTGCTCTGCCCACGAGGGTTTGATTTTCCATCCGAATTACTTGATTAAAACCCATGTCTTCTCCAAGAACAAGACTCCCTAAATTACCTTTGGATTTTAAGCTTCTTCATTTCCGGCTCTGCCAACCTCCCGTCTTGTGCCCTTAGCCACTCACCACTATACCTTCATCATGTCCAAGTGATCCCGAAGCTCTAACAGGCGGCCCACTATTCACCTTTTTCCCACTGCACCCTCGGTGTTCCTCTGCATCAATGAAGGCATATATGAATCCTGAAGACGAGATTTGTGGATATTGCACAGACGGCCTAGACAGGGGCTAGGAAGAAAAGCCAACTAGTGTCCCTACTTCTGTCTCCACCTCTGGGATACTAAACTCCATTCCAGGCCTGCTTGTGTTCCCAAAACCCTCATGAGGAAGTGAGGGCACACAGAGGAGAAAACCATCTTCCGCCGGAGTACTCCATTCACCTGAAAAATCCACTTGAGTTCTTTGTGGAGAGAGAAGCCCTAACTGAGGATGGAGCGCCCCTGTTGACCATAATCCTGAGAAATCCCCTGACTTAATCGCATTTTCACCCTCGATCATGACAGGAGATAAAGAAGAAAGCCAAGTGGTATTATTTGGAAAACCATATTCCCCACCCTCCATAACCGAAGACTATCGAGTCAAAATCCTTGTCTTTCCCCGCTCGACCAACCACCCATTGCAACCTCCAACTGTCACATCCCAGATATCGATTCCTTTCAAGTGGTCAGTGGAATGATCCACGTGTTCATCTGTCTCCATGCTGGATCCGCTGTGTTCTGACCCTTTTAGCAAAAAACTCGATCGTCAGTTCCATGCCTCCGCAAACTGTGACCGCCTACCTGTGAGATGCCTAGTCGCAACTCGAACCCTAACTGCAGAATGAACCCTAGCCATAGACCCCATCAAAAACCCTCTTATCACTCGTATTCTTACTATTGTTAAAGAAACAAATCAACTTAAATATAAATCTATAAAATATTAAAAATATATAATTTCTAAAACTATAAGCAAAATGAAATTTTTATTCTAGTTTAAAAATAAAATTAAATTCATAGAATTGATGGAATTTTCTATAAAATTATAAATAAGATAAAATTTTTGTAATAAATTATTCAACAATAAAATAATAAAAATAAAAAATAAATTAAAACTAAATATAAATCCCAATAAAAATAAATACAAATACCAATCAGAATAATTTAAAATTTAAAATTCAAATTATTTATATAATATGTAAAAATTTAATACTAAATGGCAAGATAGATATGAATTACCTCTGAAGAAAAAATAAAATAATACAAAATTAGAATTTTATTTAATTACAATATTTTTTTAATAACTACAAATAAATATATTTCAAAATAATTTAAAACATTTAAATTAACTATAAAATCTGAACATTATTAACATTTTCGAAATTGTTTGCCAAATAATCCACAGTTGATGTTATTTTTGTCACCAACTACAACAAACAACTTTGAAAATAATCACCACAAAAATCTAAAAAACAACAATTACTAACATTACTCCCACGTTTATATATAACTATGCTTAGCATACACTATAAAAATAAACCCAATCACACAACTATCTTTAATTTATCCATACTTGAAATCCAATCACCGCCTTATATCTTTACTTTTTTGTGTCCACTACGATCCAATCACATCACCTAAGAGATAAATAATCATCCCGTTTTCTATCGTGATGACATTAAATCTATTAACCTTCTTGCTCCACTCAAATAAAAAAATAAATATATGCTTACAAGATGGTTTGCTAACTTAATTATTTCTTAAGTCATAGGTTAAAGGTTGTATGAAATGATGATTTTTTTTTAGGATAGTTTCCCGAAATCTAGTGAGAAATTCTTAGATTCGTAGATTTGAGTGATTATTTTTGTATAATCGGAGTGCCGCAGGGGTCTTTCAGCATGTTGAATCCATTTATGCATTTAGAAATGGATTTTGAACAACAAAAAATAGTGATTCATGTAAATTTCTATCGCCGGATTCCAATGAAAAAAACCATTTCGTAGAACAACTAGACATCACCATTTCTTAAATTAAATTAATTGTATAAATAGACAATTTTTTTGTAATTATTTCTTAAATTAGATAGAATGGTTTGCTAACTTGTATAATTTGCATTTTAAATAAAAAGTCTTTTTAAATTAGATTGGAATTTTTTCAAATTGACATTTACATAATTTTTATTATTGAATTTTATCCTTATTAAAATAGATGCTTAATATAAATACATTTTTTTTAAAATAAAAAACTATTTTATTACCTTGGTTTAACAAAAATCACACATGTCTGAGTATACACTAGAGCACACCATATATTCTACCGTCACAGTGGAAACCAGAATGCGTGGACACCATTATTCATAAACCTTAAAAAAGACATATGTCAAAAACATGGGAACTTGCCACCTGTTCTGCCACAAGCGTGGAAACCAGAACAGGTGGTGGACTGAGTGCCCCGACCAACTATTGATCCAGAACCAGAGTCAGTGGTGCACAAAAAACTTAACACTAAGACCAGAGAAAAAACCTGTAAGAACACTAGACATGAGGCGAACTCGGGCGTTCATCCTGACGAAGTCGGAAGATGAAAGGCTGGTAGTAAGTCGGGCATCAACTTTTCACAGGTTCGCTTGATAGGGAGTCATATAGGACGTCCAAGTGCTTGCTAAGGGTGCGTTGGTTGTGTTGTTGCTATGCCAAATCCTTGCGCATCTCGAAGATCAAGACCAGATGGTCTTCTGAAAGTCTGCAAGAGTTGGGAGCTGGGTGAGCCTACTCTTCAGCATCGTTGTCATCCTAGTTTGTTCCAGGGTCCTCGTCCATGGTAGCAGCGAAAAAATCCTTAGTAGTGATAGAATCCGTCGCAGGGTCCTCCTCCATAATGGCAACAAAATTATGTCCCAAGTGCTCCTTCTGAAGAGGAATTTCCTCTTCCACAATGCAGCCTATCTCGGATGGCTCCTGGAAAGGGGTGGCGGTGCAAGTGGTTGACCATTGTTCCAAGGTGGTCGTCGGCAAGAATTGAAAAATTGCCTCCCAGTTGGGCGGAATTTCCTCTTCCACCGGACAACCTCCATGGAGACCCTCTATGCTTGAAGGATGGGGCTTTGATTGATCCACCTCATGCCAATTCTGATCAGAGTAGGGTGAGTGGTCCAAGCTACCGCATGGGATGAGAGCAAAAGAGGCTGGTCCCAAACATTTTTTTCTTCCAAACCGACTGTAATAGGCTAGCCGTCGCCGAGACTTACCTCTCTCACGAGGCATGGCTAAACATAGAGCAAGGCGAATGGAATCAATAGTGGTGCGAGTAGGAGACATAGAGTGGAAGGATTTGAACTTTGGTGTTTTTGTTGTCTCTACCCAAAGCTAGACTGGCCAATGATCTGAGCCGACCTTTGGTAATGTCTGCCTCAATGAGTGGGCCTTCAAGCATTATGTTTTCTGAAATTAGAAAATGATCTAGGCGACTAGCAATGTGTTGGGTCCTTGCTCACATGTTGGTCAAGGTAAAGGGGCCATTCGTTGTCTCTATGTCAATTAGATTGAGGCTATCTATAAGGTGGCGAAACTTGTTACTATCATGGTCTAGGCTTTTTAGATCCCCACTTTTTTCCTCTAGGGTGAGGATGATGTTGAAATCTCCTCCCAAGATCCATCGTTCTTGTTCTCTTAGTGTGTTGATGTAGGCAAGACTGTCTAAGAAGTGATATTTTTCTTGATTGGGCTGAGGGTCGTAGGCATTGGTAATGACTCTTGCTTTGCTATATCCTATTACTCTGTATTTAGAGGTGAGCATTCCCACTATTGAATAGGCGGGTTCCAGGATGATTATGGCTGGATTCCAAAGGATGGCTAATCCCCTTGCTGCCCCTTTGGAGTCAGTGTAGGTGAAGTTACAGTGCCTCCAACATATTTTGAATGTTTCTTTTGCAATATTACATGCACTTTTGGTTTCTTGAAGTAGCAATATGTCAGGGTTTTCTGATTTAGCACAGTTGAGACCTCTAATATTCCAAGTGATGATCTTCAACATATTTAATTCCAGGGAGAGTGAGAAAAGCCTTCCGAGAGGCACTGTAATTGCCCTGCGTTAATCATGAAGTTGCCTACCTCCTTGATTAGTTGTTGTGCCAACTTGTGCCCCCATCTTTTGCTTTCTTTTTGGTTCTGCTTGGGATATGGATCGGGTTCCAGGTGTACCCCTAGGTGAGAGGTGGCTCCTGCTATGGATTCAATGGAGACTTTGTGAACTTTTATGAGTTGTTCCACCGAAATGGACTGTAGTTCTTTCTGGTTGAAATCATCCTCCAACTTATTGAGGTCAATGTCTTCAAGTTCCTTTTCATCTATCTGCATTATGATGTCACCGCCATCGTGGTCTGGGATTTTTCCTGGCATTGTGTAAGCTTGGGGATTTTGGCTTGAGATTTGTTCTAAAACTGGATCAAGGGTTTGCTTATCCTTATCGGTTCCTTTGCCTGGTTCTGTAGTTTTGTGGGGGGTTTCCACCTCCTTTGTGTCTGGTAACTTTCTGAAAGCGTCGAAGGAGTTTCTAGTTGGGATCTGCTTGTTTCCTGTCGGAATGGATTTTTTTCGATGCGAGCCTCTTGCGTCCTTGCACGTGGGTGAAACAATCTTGTTGTGCTTCCTTTGTTGTTGGTCGAGTTGGTGCATTGAGGGGGTAGTCTATGAAGAGATGCCCATGTTCATGATATTTTTGGCATATGAAGGGGATGTGTTCGTAGTCTATGATCTGTGTCCATTTTTTGTCTTGATACTCTATGGTAGCAAATCCTGGTAGGGTTTTTGAGATATTCATGTAAACACAGATTCATGCATAGGAAGTGTATTTTCGCTGCTTCATGGCCTCTGAGGATTTGACATACCTTCCTAGCATGTTTCCAATGCCCGTCAGGATTTCCTCAAGCCAGAACTCTTGGGGGAGGGAATACATGTGTATCGAGACCGAGGCACAAGCAAAGTCCTCCTTTTCCGGGAAGAAGCGATATGTCTAGAACCACAGATATAATCCAACCGAGTTATAGAAGTAGGGACCATTTTCAAAAACCCTATCCTTATCCTCCAGGTTGTATAATATGATTGTGAAGAACCCTTTCGAGCTTAGTTGTTGTTCATAGTCACCTTTCGGATTCCACCAGTGCTTGATCCATTTCATGAGATCCTTCTCGGATGGCCAGATCCCTAAAAATTTTCCTATCAAAGGGTGATCTTTTATAAACTGTGTATGTTCTCCTACCCTTGTGGATTTTATTACATATTTTGGTGTTGTTGGCGCTTGTGGTATGCATTTACCTGGTACCCAGTTTCGAGATGCATTTGGATGCGACAACTTGCCTTCCATGTCCATACTTTTCCTAGGGATTTGTTCATCTTGTAGCAAGTGTTCTCTGAGGTGTGACGGTGGTTCAAAGGAGGGTCGTCAGGCCCTAGATCCATCCTTCTCATTTGTTGCAGTGTTCCTATATGAGGGGCTTTTCTCCCCTCCGTCTGAGGTCATGTTGCGTGGGCAGGACCGACCAGGATCGCGGGTACAATGTCGCACAGACTGGTGCAGAGGAGGGCCTGACACCGCAGTGAGTAGGGCATGCAGCTTGCATAAACTCTAATTCGTGGAAACCCTAGTAGAGAGAAATTTCCATCATCAGTCCATCAAAATTGCTTTGTGAAAAATGTCAATATATAAATACATTTTAAGATGGTTTAAAATTAGAATCAAATTACAAGATTGAAGAAATTTTATTGAAAATTAAAAAAAATTAAAATATAAAAACTAGTATTATTAATTATTAATTCATTCCGATAAATATATTATAATAATGAATTTCCTATATTCATCATAAAATCATTTAGTTTTGTAACAAACTTATCTATTTAAACTCAAATAAAGTATTTGGCAAAGAAACATTTGTATATGATTTTTTTTCCAATTCTTATCTTATCATATGATGGAAAACTAGTCCTTCTAAAATCGATCCACATCACCACCCAAAATTGTAGGTAGAGAATTAAATCGATCCACATCACCATTCAAAATTGTACGTAGCTTCTCTTGATACAATTGAAGTAAGTGTATGTGCGATAAGATTCTTATACAACTAATTAGCCAAGTTTGCAAATAAGCATTATCGATGCATTATACTTAGTTAATAAAAAATTAAGATTTTTAAATTTTATAAATTTAAAAATATATTTTTTATTTTGAAAAAATTAAAATTAATAAAAGGAAATTTATAAATTTTAGAAATCATTATAAAAAAAACTCATACAAAATCAAATAGATTTAAATTCAAAGCAATGATATAACAAGTGTTGCATAGCAGCATAGTCTCTGCCAGGTTGGAATGAAAATAAATGCATTGCTACGGCGAGACCAAGTACACACATGTGTGAAGCAAGTTGAAGTACATGTGGTATCCATGCAGAGGATGACTTTGTGACAGCGTACCACTAGTCAGTCACAATATATTTGGCTTGTAGATGACACTTCATGTTAATATGCGAACAAGGAAGTTTTTTCCTGGGGTGTATATAGTTTAAACATGGTACCTAGAAAAAGTTGGATCTGTTCCATATTTCTGAAGCATACACACTCAACATTCAAACACAATAGAATATCAATAATGTGTTGCAACAAAGGTTCCTGTTTTCTTTGAAATCTATCAAAAATATGGAATCTGTTCCATATTTCTGAAGCATACACATTAAAAATTCAAATACAATCGAACATGCATAAAAGTAAAATACATTAAAGTAAAATTAAATGAAATGGTTCCAGGGTCTTTCAAAGTATTTGAAGATGAGTAGGTATGAAAATGTTGCAGATAACAACACTAAAAACAACTTCGAAGTATGTGTGTATCATATACAATTTTTTTTATAGTACAGGAAAGATTTAACATTTAAAAAAACGCTATGATGTTGGTATTTGAATGTCTTGCAACAAAGGTTCCTGGACACAAAAAATTTAGCATTCCCGAATTAGTTTTCTTTGAAATTTATCAAAAAAATATTTCTGGAATCTGTTCCATATTTTTGTTTATGTTCCAAACATTCAAACACAATAGAATATTAATAATGTCTTGCAACAAAGGTTCATTTTTCTTTGAAATTTATCAAAGTTCCATATTTATGAAGCATACACATTAGACATTCAAATACAATAGAATACTAATAATGTCTTGCAACAAAGGTTCCTGGACACAAAAAATTTAGCATTCCCGAATTAGTTTTCTTTGAAATTTGTCAAAAATTAATAATGTCTGTTACATATTTCTAGAATCTGTTCCATATTTCTGGAAATTTAAATGCGTTTGTCATATAGACTAGGATTGGGGCTCCCACGAACCATAAAAATAAATAAGTAAAAGAATTATGAATGTATAAAGAAGAAGTGCGCGACGACAGAGAGGAAGACCTGAAAAGAAGAAATTGGAAGTTATGAGTGTTTTGTTAGAGTTTTCTATTTAAAGAGGTATAATAACTAGACTGATAAAGAAAACAAGATGACATCAATATGGACTTACTATGAAGCCGATGCGTTTTTGTTGCTATTGTCGACAGTCGTTGGAATCGTGTCAACCGGTTGTTTCCCTTCCTTGATGAGATTGTCCATTCTTCTTTGGAACCATTCTTCAATGTATCTTCTCACGGCGGCCACGTTGATTTCATCCTGGATTTCTATGTCAAAAAGGTCATTTTCTAATTTCCTTAGATCCATTGAAATACTATGCAGACTCTGTTCAATTTCTTCATTCTGTGCTGAATAGTCCAGTACCAAGCTCTCGAGCTCATCTACATGATATTCAAGGATGCCATAAAAATTTTCGAAAGACAACCCCATTAAAATATCAAGTTGTTCATTGAAGGCTTCTTTAGTCATTAACAAGGATTTGAGACTTAAGTTTGGGTCTTGAACCGCGTTGGTACTTCCGACTAAGTCTATTTGGATCAGGTTGGTGAATAATTCTTCCTTTTCTAATATGGCTTGTTTACATGATTCGACAATGAGCTCCAGGTTCTTAACTTTCTTTTGCCAACATGCTTTTAATTGTTTGGTTCGCTTTGGGGAGGGGAGATTCTCTTGTCTTCTTTTCAGATCCGAGGTGTTGATGGCATGCTTGGAAAAAGGGGTCAACATCTGTTCACAGAAACGTTTATCATTTTTAAAATTCGCCTGCAAATGTTCGTGCAAATCATTTGCCCTCTTTCAGAAGGAAGCTATATTTTGTGATGTTTCCCAGGCTTCAGTAACTAGAAACATTATTTTCTTGATGTTATTTTCTACAAGGGCTCTAGACGATGCAAGGAGGGTGGAGGATACTTTTATCTTGGTTGTAGTGGTAGCAAGCACATTTTTTGCTAAACATCTAGAAAACTCAGGGGTAGAAATGAAAGCCTCCTCAAATTCCTTGATGCGGTCTTCCAATCTGGCATTCTTTGCTTCAATTCCTCCTATGGAATAATCAAGAGCATCACCAGTTACACGGTGAAATAGGGATATTTGGGATGACCACATTTTCCTAAAGTTAATCTCTTTGCGAGATTTGCCTTTCCTATTTGTTACATCTCTCTTTTCAATGACCATATTTTTAGATTGGTTGTCAAAAAAAACTCTTTGGAATACAAATGATTCATCTTCGTCAAAAATGTCGGTCTCAACTATTTCCATTGTGGACGGACCAACTTTGTGCATGTGCTCAGTTTAAATTTCAAGTTGCATCTGTTCACTTTCAATTTTAGGTTCATCTGTCTGCCTTGCAATGTTTTTTCTCTTCTTCGTCAGTGGAATTTTGTGAGAACTATCAATTTTTGTGCGAGGAGGGTTCTTATCTCCTCCTCCGTTTGAAGATTTCTAGTTTGCTTTCTTACTGGGGTGGGCTGTTGAAGCAATGCTCCGTGATGTCATGCTCTTGGGAGTGTTGGCGGGGGACTGGACACTCTTCTCACCGGATACTTTTCCCTTTTGTCTGTACAATTCAGTCGTGCTTTGCAATGTCTCTACGTCGTAATCGCCAAAAGCAGGATTGTTGTTGTCACTATCCCTGTCTTCGGTCAGGCGTCTATGGATAAAAGAGATGTTAAAGCCAACTGCTAGTAAATGTTCTCGGAAAATCCCATTAGGGTCGAACCCTTTTAGCCTTTCAACATATGTTAGGTTCAAGTTCTTGAAATGGCATGTGAATTCGTCAATCTTGTTGACGTTTCTGCACACAAAGTCCGCGACTTTCCAGGGCAGAGGAATGAACTATTTTTTTTTCTTGTCATGGAAAAAATGCAACCAGTGGTTGTATTTCCTTGCCATTTCTACAACAAACATCTTGTCCGTGATGTGGCATGGAAGGAAAGCAGGATTTTCCTTGGAGCCAAAGACCATTAGTACACTATGATTTTTCTTTTGTTCAAGTGTGCCTTTCCTGTTCAAAAACTTGGTTGCCTGGCCAGACATTTGTGGAGCATCCTTCCCTAACAATAAATCTTTGAAAACTGAGACAAAGTCATTAAAAATTTCATAAAAACAATGGGAGGCCTTGTGCCTCCACAGGGCCTGGTACCAGAATGTTACTAGGTCGAATCCACAGTTTATTTTCTTGGAAAGAGATAGTTTTGGAAACAAACATCAATGCACTATTGCGAAAATCAAGTAGGATGACGTATAAAATCTATTCGATTCTTTGAATCATGACAACTGGGAACATATTTCAATGGAAATTAGCTTCCCCCAATCGAAAATGAATTGTTCCTTGACTGTGAAGTATAAAATATAAATAATTATACGAGAAATGCTTGTCGTGGATGCCTGTCCCGTTATTCTTGTAAACAACCAAGCAATTTCCCGGAATGGATTTCTAAAGGAACTTACCTGCAACTTTGTGATATCTTTAGGAATTGTTGTCGGGTCTTCGAGGAATTTGGTTAAGATGTCCAACCCATTATCACATTTTTCTAGGAACTGCTTGTAGTCTTGTCCTCTGAATGTCAATGTTGGCTTCGACAATTTTTACATCTTTCGAAAGACCTGAGGTGACAAAGAAACAAGAGAATGGTCGCGCAGTGGAATAATTCTTTGGCTTGGAATATATTTTTCTGCGCACCAAGAGACCACCTCCTTACAGTCAAAAACCTCAGGGATGCAACCTGAACGAGCGATTCCAAAGGTCCAAATCACTTCGTTCTGGGCGGAACATAATGAATAGTAAAAGTATGCCCTGGACCACTGGAAGTTCTGGTTCTAATGTCTGAAGATATTTATTGTATCTCCACAAAACTGTTGTCGACTTGCTGTCATAAGTTTACAAGAACTTTTGTTTGCTCCAGACGATGAATGAAATGAAAAGTTGGAAGGGATAATATAACGTTGCGCAAATCTTGGTCCAGTGTGTGTGAATGGGAGATCTCCTTGAGACTTTTGCTCATTAATGACAATTTTGACGGCTGTTGCATGATGCACTGTTAACATTAAAGACTAGTCATTGCACACATAGAAGTGTGAACATGGCGGATAGGGCAATGAGCGATCAAGCATTGCAGGTTTCTTGAACGGGCCACCGCGACGACCCGTGTTTGAGATGAACAATCAGAAGGGACAATATAACTCTCTGCAGATCTTGGTTTAATGCGTATTAATGGGATATCTCCTCGAGCATTTCGTTGATTAATGATAATGTTGACGGTTCCTACATGATGAGCTGTTACCATGAAAGGTTTCTAATTGCATATTAAGAAATAAGTACAGAGGTCACGGGGAGGCGAAAGATCAGTTAAGGAGTGTTTAATTATGAAAAGCGGTTAGGTGGGCTTCAAAATAGGGTTACAAGGTACAACTGTTCAAGGTGAGGGCGCGAGGGTCAAATTGTATGTCTCATAACTTTTTGAGTGCAATATGCGTAACACCAAAGAGGGTATGATAGGACAGTCCAAAGGACAATTTGTATATCGCGGAAGTCCGGGTAATGTTTGCAGGAGACAGAACAATGGAGGTGAAAACGTGAGCCCGCCTATTCGGGAACCCGCAATCCAAAAAAGTGGCTTAACTATGGAATAGAGAAACGACTGGGCGGATTCGTTTTCGCTAATATATTGAAACTTGTAATATATATCCCATAAAGAGAAAATAAGAGAAGATAAATTAATTTAAATTCGACGAGTCGAGATTTAATTAAATTTCACTGTCTCGTCTACGCTTTTCCTTTTTAATGGCGATCAATATGGATGTTGCATGATGAACTATTGGCAGTAAACCTTGGTCGGGCACAGTAAACATTGCCTAAGAATTGGAGATTTCATGAACCTGCCAACCCGAGGAACCGCGAAAGATATTCCATGAAATGGGCAAGTATGGAAAGCCGTCGAACGGGCCTCAGAATCATGGTGACAATGGTTCCCCAGGAGACGTGACTTCCCGAAGGTCATATTGTATGTTTTGGGACTTGAATGAAAAATGTTTACCACGGAAGAGAAGATGGTCATTAATGACATATTTAAGGTTCATGCACAACGAAGTTCTAGCATTAAAGCTTACCAATTTCATTTCTAAAGAAAAGTAGGAAGGTGGTGGGGACACGAAACAACAAGTAAGGAATGGATAATTATCGAAAGCGGTTGGTGACGCTTCGAAATAGGGCTACAAGATACATCCAATAGAGGTGAGGGCCCAAGGATCAAATTGTATCTCTCGGGCATGATGATTCTTTCCTGTGGACAAACTGTAGATCACAGAACTCCAGGTATTGCTTTCTAGTCATGGAACATTGGAAACACAATCCTGAGCCCGACAGTCTGGGAACCCGCAATCGAAAAAATGTCTAAGTATGAAACAAGGATACACAGTAAATGTACAATGTCATGGAAATACAACCAACTTGGGGCTAAGTATTGAAAGGAACGATGGACGACCGGGCTCGTGACGAGGCATTCCAGCGAACACATTGTATATCGCGGAACTCCGGGCACTGTTTGCAAGTTGCAGAATATTCCAAACACAATTTTGAGGCTGTCAATCCAGGAACCCGCAATTGAAAAAGTGTCCAAGTATGGAATAGGGAAACGCTGGCCCGAACTTGTTTTCGCTAATATATTGAAATTTTACCTGGCAAGATCTTCTTTGCATGTTTCTTGACAAGTTCTGTAGGGATGATTAGTCCTCGAGACTTTGGCTTATTAATGATGATCCTTACGGTTGTTGCATGATGACATTTTAGTATTAAAGCTTTGGTGTTGCATATTTGGAAAGAAGTATGAGGATGGTCAGAACATGAAACAATGACTAAGAATTGGATATTTCGTGAACCTGTTAACACTAGGTTCCAAAATAGGGTGACAAGGTCTCCCCGGAAGACGTGAGGCCCTGACGATCAAATTGTATCGCTTGGAACATTTCAATGCATAATCTGTAACACGGAAGAGGGGACGATGTCAGAATCCGGTAGTCAATTTGTATATTGCGGAGGGTCGGATGCCAACTATTTTGGTCCAGTGTATTCAATTGTCACTAGTAAGAGCATAACTAATGTATATTAGGAAGGACGGGAAGTTAGTGGGGATGGAAGGCAACAACAGATACTTTGAAACATTTGTGAACTGTGGTAGAGTGAAGCTTGCGAGTTCGAGGAGTCCGCGGTGGAATTGTAGATCACAAAAGTTTTGAGTGCAAGATATATATCACAAAACAAGAAGCAATAGAGTTCGAAAGCGCCAACCCGTCAACCGCGGCCATAAAACTGGATAAGTATGGAAAGGAACAACGATCAATCATATTCGTCATGTGAGAATATAGATGGAGATGAAGATATGTCAGCCCGCCAATGCTGGAATCCGCGACCATAGAAAGGCGACTAAGTATATAACCAGAAAGCGATAATACATGGGAAGAAGAAAAGGGAAAAAGGGCTAAGGAGTCCGCAGTGGAATTGTAGATCACATAAATTTTGAGTGCAATATATATACCACGGAACAAGAAGCAACAGAGTTCAAAAGCGCCAACCTGAAACAGTGACTAAGAATTGGAGATTTTGTGAACCCATCAACACAAGGATCCAAAATAGGGTGACAAGGTCTCCCTAGAAGACGTGAGGCCTCGACGGTCAAATTGTATCACTCGAAACATTTGAATGCATAATCTGTAAAACGGAAGAGGGGATGATGTCAGAATCCAGTAGTCAATTTGTATATTGTGGAGGGCCAGATGCTAACTGTTTCGTACCAGTGTGTTTAGTTGTCACTAGTAAGAGCATAACTAATGTATATTAGGAAGGATAGGAATTTAGTGGAGATGGAAAGCAACGACATATACTTTGAAACATTTGTGAACCGTGGTATATTGAAGCTTGCGAGCTTGAAGAGTCCGCGGTGGAATTGTATATCACAGAAGTTTTTAGTGCAAGATGTATATCACGGAACAAGAAGCGATAGAGTTCAAAAGTGCCAACCCAGCAACCGCGACCATAAAATTGGCTAAGTATGGAAATGAACAATGATCGGTTGGATTCGTCATGCGAGGATATAGATGGAGATGAATATATGTTAGTCCGCCAACGCTGGAACCAACGATCATAGAAAGGCGACTAAGTATATAACCAGAAAACGATAATACACAGGAAGAAGAAAAGGGAAAAAGGGCTAAGGAGTCTGCAGTGCAATTGTAGATCACAAAACAAGAAGCAACATAGTTTGAAAGCGCCAACCCGAAAACCACGGGCATAAAATTGGCTAAGTATGGAAAGGAACAATGGTCGATCGGATTCGTCATGTGAGGATATAGATGGAGATGAAGATATGTCAGCCCGCCAACGTTGGAAGCCACGATCATAGAAAGACGACTAAGTATATAACTAGAAAGCGATAATACACGAGAAGAAGACAAGGGAAAAATGGTTAAGTATCTCACATAAGAACATATATTGTTCGTTTATTAATGCCAATCCTTTTGAACCCCTGGTGAGTTCTCACTAGTAAAAGCATAAATTGCAGATCACGGAATTTCTTTGGGTGCAAGATGTATATGATGGAACATGGGACATAAGTGTTGGATATCTCAAACTTGAGACCCGATGATCAGATAATTGGCTAAGTATTGAAAGGGACCACGGTCGGTCGGGCTCATGGTGTGAAGATATAGATAAAGAGTTTCCAATTTGTGAATCCAGGAGGTCGTGATCATATAGATACGACTAAATATAGAACCACAAAGGGATACTATAGGGGGAGAAAAGAGGAAAAATTAAGAGAAAGTGTTTATATTTATTCCAACAGTATTCATATTAATACATATTAATAGATTATTTCTGGTCCAAATGCAGATCATCTTCCAATTTGCAAGATCATGTTCGGTTCACAAATTTCATTGAAATCCATAACCAACATCTATTGTTCGTTTATTAATGCCAATCCTTTCAAACCCCTGGTGAGTTCTCACTAGTAAAAGAATAAATTGCAGATCACGAAAGTTCTTTGGGTGCAAGATGTATATGACGGAACATGGGACATAAGTATTGGATACCACAAACCTGGTACCCGATGATCAAATAATTGGCTAAGTATTGAAAGGGACCGCGGTCGGTTGGGCTCATGGTGTAAATATATAGATAAAGAGTTTCCAATTTGTGAATCCATGAGGTCGTGATAATATAGATGCGATTAAATATAGAACCACAAAGGGATAATAGAGGGGGGGGAAGAGGAAAAATTAAGAGTTTTTATACATTCCAGCGGAGAAATCGTATATTGCGGAACTCTGGGCACTGTTTGCAACTCGCGGAAGATTCAAAACACAATTTTGAGGCCGTCAATCCAGGAACCCACAATCGAAAAAGTGTCCAAGTATGGAACAGGGAAACGTTGGCCGAGACTTGTTTTCGCTAATATATTGAATTTTGTAATAGCTTTGCCATTACTCGGAAATATCTTCTTTGAATGTTTCTAGACAAGTTCTGTAGGGATGGTTGGTTCTCGAGACTTTTGCTTATTAATGATGATCTTTACGGTTGTTGCATAATGCCATTTTAGTACTAAACCTTTGGTGTTGCATATCTGGAAAGAAGTACGAGGATGGGCAGAAGAGGAAACAATGACTAGGAGTTGGAGATTTTGTGAACCCGCAAATGTGAGGATCCAAAATAGGGTGACAAGGTCTCCCCAGAAGACGTGAGCCACGACGACAAAATTGTATAGCTCAGAACATTTGAATGCATAATGTGTAACACAGAAGAGGGGACGATGTCAGAGTCCGGTAGTCAATTTGTATATGGCAGAGGACCGGGTGCCAATTCTTTCGTACCAGTGTGTTCAGTTGTCACTAGTAAGAGCATAATTAATGTATATTAGGAAGGATGCGAAGTTAGTGGGGATGGAAGGCAGCAATAGACATTTTGAGCAAAGTTAATGTATTTGAGGAGCCCGCGGTGGAATTGTAGATCATGAAAGTTTTGAGTGTAAGATGTATATCACGAAACAATAAGCAACCGAGTTCGTAAGCACCAACCCGACAATCACGACCATAAAATTGGCTAAGTATGGAAAGGAACAACAGTCGGTCAGATTCGTCATGTGAGGATATAGATGGAGATGAAGATATGTCTGCCCGCCAACCCTGGAACCGAATATTATAGAAAGGATACTAAGTATATAACCAGAAAGAGATAATGGACGGGAAGAAGAAAAGGCGAGGTCGTATGCACCAACACCATAAAATTGACTAAGTATGGAAAGGAACAACGGTCGGTCAGATTCGTCATGTGAGGATATAGATGGAGATGAATATATGTTAGCCCGCCAACCCTACAATTTGCGATCTTAGAAAGGCGACTAAGTATATAACCAAAAAGCGATAATGGATGGGAAGAAGAAAAGGGGAAAAGGGCTAAGTATCTGACAGTAGAAAATCCATTTTTCATTTATTAATGCCAATGTTTTCGAACCCCTACTGGGTTCTCACTAGTAAAAGCATAAATTGCAGATCATGGAAGTTCTTTGCCTGCAAGATGTATATAATAGAACATGGGACATAGGTGTTGGATACCGCGAACCCGGGACCTAGTAGCCAGATAATTGGCTAAGTTTTGGCCAAGAAAAAGTTTTGATATTTATTTCAATAGTATTCATATTAATTTATATTAATAGATTATTTTTGTCTCAAATGCAAATCATCTCCCAATTTGCAGGATGTTGTTTGGTTGACAGATTTCGTTGAAACCACATAACTTTTGAGTGCAATATGTATATAACACAACAAGAAGCAACAAAGTTCGAAAGTGCCAACCTCGCAACCACGACCATAAAATTGGCTAAGTATGGAAAGGAACAACGGTCAGTCAGATTCGTCATGTGAGGATATAGATGGAGATGAAGATATGTTAGCCCGCCAACCCTGGAACCCACGATCATAGAAATGAGACTAAGTATATAACCAGAAAGCGATAATAGACGAAAAGAAGAAAAGGGGAAAAGGGCTAAGTATCTCACAGAAGAAAATCTATCGTTCCTTTATTAATGCCAATCTTTTTGAACCCCCGATGAGTTCTCACTTGTTAAAGCATAAATTGAAGATCACATAAGTTCTTTGGCTGCAATATGTATATGACAGAACAAGGGACATAGGTGTTGGATACCGCAAACCAGGGACCCAGTGGCCAGATAATTGGCTAAGTTTTGGCCAAGAGAATTTTTTTATATTTATTCCAATAATACTCATATTAGTATATATGCACAAATATTATGAAATAGAAGAAGCTACAATCTATGCAAGATAAAGTATGGCCTATGCCAAATTATTCTTCCATGTAAAATGTAAGGAACAAACATAGTAGCCTTTATTTAAATTGAATTACTGGGCAATATATAGAAAATCTTGTCATCCATGTTTAACGACACACAGAAAAAAAGGTACAAAATAAAATGAAAAGAAATACCATAGATTGGAAAACACCACAAAAAAATAAAACCGCAAATATTCTATATTCAAATAAGATGGGTTACAAAATACAATTGAGATTATTTGCCACAATGAATGCGATTTGTCCTGCTACCGACCAATAAAAAATATGTACAATAATGAAGCTTGTCGACAGTCTTCTTGATGATCAAATGCTTGATTCGTAAAAAACAACAAGTTGAATATCAATTTCGGGTCTTGGACTTAATTGATGCTGCCAACTAGATCTATCCCAGTTTTTTGAATAACTTGTCTCTTCTAGATATGGGTTGCTTGCATTGGATAGTTATTCAACATTCCATTCTTTGTTAAGTATTAATTTCCCTCTGTCGTCGAAAACTTGGGGTGTAAGGTGCCTTCCTTGTAATGTTCCTGAGCATTGACATCCGAGACAACTTAGAAATGCAATTCAATCCCAATTCAAAGTCGAGGGATTCGTTTTATGTGACGTCAGTTATGGGGGAAACAAATCCTGTTAGGCAACAAAAGCTAAGACAGAAAAAAAAATTCAAGTACGTTGTGACTGCTATTCTCCCTGTATTTGATCATCTGTTTGGTTGAAAAGTCTGCCTGAAGATTTGTATGTTGAACTTCTTTGTTTTATTACAATAAATTGGAAGGAATGTCCAAGCCAACTGCAAAATGTTTTTCGGTTGAAGTACATCACTTCTTCCGGTAGCACAGGTCTACCAAGTGTATCAAATGCTACAAATCGCATCAGAATATATCTTTCGTCGTAGGGGTGGAAAACATGGCGACCCACAGAAAGGTCTGGAATGTTCGGAAGTGATGCCAAATATAACTCCATGCTCAAATATACTCAGTAGGAAATTATAAAATTGGATACCAACCAACGTGAGAAATTGCATGGGAATTTGAATCAATATTCTGAAATTACATAACGTTTTATGCCAAAGTTGTAACAAAATTGACAGACAATCAGTTTCTATGTCAAATAGTGTTGAGCGACCTCTGGATGCATCAAGAGACTCGACATACAATCAAATTTCGATCCAGGTAGTTTCACCTTCAGGCATCTACATAGGTGATGACCCCAGGATCAAGATAGCTTCGGCCTCAGACATTGACATTGGTGGTGGAAATGGGAACAATGCTACTCACTGCACTGCGATAATGTGGTGAAAAAGCAGGGTTGTCATTGTCAAAGTACTTAAACTGCAGGATTGTCAAACCTGCAAAGAACATCGATTTTAGTGTTGCTTTCTCACAAAATCTACAATGTTGGTTTGAGTCCATAAATATTTGGACGTCGGGTGTCCTGTGCGATAATGACCTTGACATTTGGCACATGCCAGACATCTATTATCTGACATTGCAGTGTTAATGAAATTTCCATAGTGGATGACGACTCAATTGCATTGGCACAAACAATATTAATTGTGTGATTACTTAACATCCTTGAAGGACGTGAATCCCAAACAACGCCTAAAACTTTTCGAGCATGCGTCTGTTCAAAATAATTTAAGAAAAAAAAAATTGTATGGTTTGAACATTTTATTATTATTATCAAATATCACATAAATTGTAACAAAAGAAATGCATTTTCCCCATCCAACGCAAGAGAAAAAGTAGGAAGATTGACATTAGGTTGAAACATATCTGGAAACACACCACTACATTAAGGTCTCTTCTAAAGAATGAAATAAGATGATTACATGAAGGTGGTAGTAAAACGTGATTTTCAGAAATCAAATCATTACTTGAACACGCGAGACCTCTTGCAGAAGGTGGTAGTATAAAGTAATCCTCATAAAATGTTGCAAAGTCCATAATCCAGTTATATGCGTAGGAGTAGTAAAATAAAAAATGTGCAGTAGCGATAAACAATTGATTGTATGTGGAGTCTGTAACTACATCCAGATTATATTGAACAAACTTTGACAAAGAACATGGCTTTCTGTCAAGTCTGTTACCACACCCCGAAGTAGCTCAACAAACTTTGAAATAAAAACTTCTGTAATTTTAGTATGTCGTTTTATCCACCTATACAGTTTCTCTTACCCACTTTTGGGTACATTCGCGAATGGATTAATATTTTGCGTCATTTTCGAATATTACAGACCATTTTGCAAGCCACGGTAATTGCGGCTCCTCTGACGAAGAAAAATTCTTGTGTGCTCTGCAAAATTCGATAAACTTGCCAAATCTATGTTGTTCGAAGAAACTATATACTTCAATGAAGGAGAATTTTGCAGGTGACCTGAAAATCCCTTCCAACTCCCAACAAGAAAACAAAGAAGATCAACAAACAAATCTCCAGGCATGCTTTTCAACCAAGCAAAGCATCGAATATAAGGAGAACACCAACCAAAAGATACTTGTTTTTTTTTTTCCATGTCCAAGTTTCTGTTGGATAACAGAGTTTTTTTTTTGGATCATAGCTCACGTCACATAAAACCATTCTCTCTTCTTTCATTTGGGCCTCAATGGTATCTCTAAGTTGTCTTACACGTCCATGACCAGGAACATTAGAACGAAGGCACCCTAAAGCCCAACTCATTGATGATAGAGAGAAATGGCAATAGGTATTTAAATGTAACGCTGGAGGATGACAATATGATCTTCTGCAGATTTTGGTTTAATTCATCTTAATGATAGATGCCCTCAATCTTTTCGCTTATTAATGCCAATATTTTTGAATATGTGCATTGAATAATGAATAATATCACGTAATAACATTCCCATATCCGAGTAATTTCTCAAATCTCACAACATGTAACATATGCACAATATTAAAGAGGGACATGACGTCAAGGCCTCTGTGGATGACACGTTCGTGGATGGTAGCGAGGTAGTACAATATTGCACTGTTACTATGATGAAGCCTTTAAAAAACTAAAAGAGCCAATATTTTTTTTGCAAATTCAAAATGCAGGCAATTTTTTTTATCAGATCCCATAATATTCGCCTGTCTATGCATTTTAATGGGAGATGTCCTTGATCTTTCCGCTTATTAAAGCCAATATTTTTGAACCTGTCTGGTCGGTTGTCACTTTTGAAAGCATAATTAATGTCCATTGGGAAGGGTGGAAGGTAGCGGGGATGGAGGGTAGCGACAAAATGCTTTTAAACTTTTCTAAACCCGGGAATGCGTGAACCCACAAAACTTTGAAAACTCGACTAAGTATGGAAGCGCAGGTCGAACAGAAAGAATCATCATAAGCAGAAGCAGGGTTGCGAGTTCGAGGAGTGCGGGGTCGAATTGTAGAGCACGAAAGTTCTGGGTGCAAGATGTATACACCGAACACGAGTTATAGTTCGATAGCACCTATCCGCGAAGCTACGTTCATAAAATTGGCTAAGGTTGCAACCGAATGATGATACGTCAGAATCGTGATGTGAATACATAGATGGAGATAAAGATTTGTCAGTTTGCCACATCGGGAACCCGCGAGCACAGAAACGTGAGAAAGTATAGAACCATAAACGCATAATAGAGCGGAAGAACAAAAGGTAAAAAACGAGAAAGTTTACAAGAGGAAAAAAAAAGGGAGAGAATAACTATATCGCTCAGACAACAACATTTACTCTCATAACTATGAAACCATAGTAAGACATAAACCATGGAAAAAACATCGCCAGCTATGAAATATAGTTGGAACTTGAAAAACTCTGGTTGAAGCTGTAAGAGATGCAATTTATATCTACTGCAAAATTTTGCATGTTATTTTGTCTTAATAGTATTTTATGGGGAGCCAACTGCAAAACAATGTAACAACAGATCCAACTGCTGATGCAGCACCCCAACATTGCAAAGCTTAGGAAAACAAGAGAAAGCAACAAATAACAACCCAGTTAAGAAGCACCAAAAGGCCCAACTACATCCGCAGGACCCAAACCCTACAAAGTTGAATCAAACAACAATAAGCAACATCCAACGAACAAAGAAGCAAGCACCAACCAGTGGACCAGGAATGTCACAGTTCCAATCGCGGTTGTAGAACCCCAAACGTGCAAACTGCAACAAGAAGAACAAACAAACAACAACAACAACAACATGCAAATAAGAAATCAGTGGAGATGCAAGAAGTAACCATGAACCAATGAACCAACAATGTCGTTGAAGTACAATATTGCCCAAATTGACTGCAGAGAACATTGCATATAAAAAAAACAACAGAAGAAAATGTATTGTAACAAGCCTGCTAAGTAAACATTTAACGTTGCGAAGCAGGTTAGGTAAACATTTAAGTCTGTCAGAAATGCTCTGTAAACATTTAAGAAAGAATGCAGTGTGGCAGGTCTCTTATGTACCAAAAGAACATTTATTATAATTTATTATAAAATAAAATTAGTAACAATAGTTTGAACAATAGAGAATGTATTTGAAAGACAAATTTTGGATATGCTAGCATATCAAACATTGGGATAAATTTAGCTAGCAGAAAATGCTAAGACAAACATTTGTACTAATGCTAGCATTAATCCACCTTCAAGCAATGCATAAGAAAAATATATGATTCAAAAAAATTGTATACGATCAAAAAGGTTGGATATGCTAACATATAAAATATTGGTAATAACTAAGCCGACAATAAGACCTCCAATCTGTTATCCAATCAGATCATTACATATATGGTACTTTTTATTATATAAAAATCAATGTTTTTATCTCCCTAGCTCCAACAATGGATATTTTGCAAATATTTGTGGTCAAAGGACAAACAAATATGAAGTCAACTAATTATCGATCGCTATAGTCCCTCTATGCCTACGGCAGGGACTAATAAGAATTAGGTTACCCAACTAACTCACTAGAGATGGTAGGAATTAAGTTACATAAAGTACTGGAAATAATAAACCAGAGATCTTGGCTGAAATAGAGTCATGCCACTTATGGCCCACATCATACATGTACAATCACACGTTTTTCTTCCAAACAACGTTGAACAAAAGCTAATTGAAATTTATTTCTGACTACTTTACAATTAACATCCACATCTTAAGGCTTGCAATGACATCCACATATTGTAATTTATATAAAACAACCCATCGATTATCTTTGGATAAATCACTTGTGGCATGCATTTATTTTTTCAAGAATTCTAGTTGTAGAGATTAATGTGGTTGTCCCTCAAACTTCTCTACTTACAAAATGTGAAAATCATGATTAAGGATATATGGTGGTGAGTTTTCATCTTGAGAATTTGGAGCTCGTGAAACTTTTGAGAATACTTTCCTGTGGGTTTCGAATTCGCAGTTGGAGATCAGGTTTACACGTGCTGGCAGGGTTTGAACTACGATATGAACTTGGGAAAGTGATGGGTAAATTTTTGGTTTCTCTGGACCTGGAGGGAGCTCACGAGAGACTGTTTTTTTTTCACAGTGAGTGGGTATCTATTGGGAAAAACTCCATTGGGGATTCAAAAGTTATTTGTAGAAAATGTTCTTTGTTAACAGTACAATATTCATCCAAGTTCGAATTTGTTAGTTTTCATTTAGTGCGACAAATATTGTTATTGATCATTTGATGTTGTTAATAAGTTCATTAAACCCTGGGTATCTATTAGAAATGTGAGATTTTTCATTTCTACTTACATTGAGGTAGATTATGTCTCAAAATATAGGCAAACAATCAACTTAGTTCAAAGATCCAAATATGATAATGAGCAAGAGAGGGATGGGTAACGAGTAATTTTCACTAAATTAGGCAATAGGTAGTGGAAACACTAGCTTTCAATGCCTTTTACATAGTTATAAACATTCAAAAGAGATAGTGAACATCCATGGTTAACATTAGGAGACAAACAAAGAGGCCCATTTGGTGTGAATAAAGCTAGAAATATGTTACGCATTTGGTTTAAAAGGCTCTACCATGCATATGATTCTTTGGTTGTTTCTAGTGATGGTATGCCAAAAAACATGAAGTGAAAATAAAAAGAGGAGCTTAAAACTAATGAGTGCAAGGTCATCTTCTCCATAGCCTACTCTCTAGATCCCTAATGATTGCTTCTATGCCAGTCCTCAGGTGTTTCTCTTGCAAGGAAGAAGTCGGTCTAATTGGATTCAAATATCCATGTTGAAGGACTATATTCTCATTCTCCTCCTTATCAAAGAAGTTACAAAATGAATTTCTACTTGAGTAGAAAGAGTTAAATAGAACAATGCATACATAGTTAAGTGGAAGAAAAAGAACGGTGGAAGAATGCAGAAATTGAAAGAAAGGTTTGCTAACTTGTATAATTTGCATTTTAAATAAAAAATCTTTTTAAATTAGATTGGAATTTTTTCAAATTGACATTTACATAATTTTTATTATTGAATTTTATCCTTATTAAAATAGATGCTTATTAATATAAATACATTTTTTTTAAATAAAAAACTATTTTATTACCTTGGTTTAGCAAAAATCACACATGTCTGAGTATACACTAGAGCACACCATCTGTTTTGCCACCGCAGTGGAAACCAGAACACGTGGACACCATTGTTCATAAACCTTAAAAAAGACATATGTCAAAAACACAGGGACTTGCCACCTGTTCTACCACAAGCGTGGAAACCAGAACAGGCGGTGGACTGAGTGCCTCGACCAACTATTGATACAGAACCAGAGTTTGTGGTGCGCAAAAAAATTAACACTAAGACCAGAGAAAAAACCTATAAGAGCACTAGACATGAGGAAAACCCGGGCGTTCATCTCGATGAAGTCAGAAGATGAAAGGCTGGCAGTAAGTCAGGCATCGAATTTTCACGACCTCGCTTGATAGGGAGTCGTACAGGATGTTCAAGTGCTTGTTGAGGGTGCGTTGGTTGTGCTGCTACTGTGCCAAATCCTTGTGCATCTCGAAGATCAAGACCATATGGTCTTCTGTAAGTCTGCAAGAGCTCGGAGTCGGGTGAGCCTACTCTTTATCATTGTCATCATCCTAGTTTGTTCTAGGGTCCTCGTCCATGGTAGCAGTGGAAAAATCCTTAGCAGCGATAGAATATGTGGTAGGGTCCTCTTCCATAGTGGCAACAAAATTATGTCCAGAGTGCTCCTCCTAAAGAGGAATTTACTCTTCCACAATGCAGCCTATCTCGGTTGGCTCTTGGAAAGGGGTGGTGGTGCAAGTGGCCGACCATTGTTCCAAGGTGGTTGTCGGCAAGAATGGTAGAATTTCCTCCCAGTTGGGCGAAATTTCCTCTTCCACCGTACATACTTCATGGAGAGCCTCTGTGCTTGAAGGATGGGGCTTCGGTTGAGTAGCCTCATGCCATTTCTGATCAGAGTAGGGTGAGTGGTCTGAGCTACCGCCTAGGATGAGAGCAAAAGAGGCTGGTCCCATACGTTTTTTCCTGCCAAACTGACTGTAATAGGCTAGGCGTCGTCGAGACTTACCTCTCTCACAAGGCATGGCTAAACAAAGAGTAGGGAGAATGGAATCAACAGTCGTGTGAGTAGGAGACATAGAGTGGAATGCCAAGGCATGAAGCAAAGCAAGCAGAATAAGACCATGAACTGCGACCGAATGCCCAATATAGGACCCTCCATAGGACGATAAGACCCGAAGGATGGAGGAGTTGATGGCTCTGGTAGCCATTAGTGTAGTAGTAATGGCCATTAGTTGTTTCGTCCTGATGCCAAGGAACTGAACCTGAGTCTCCATTAAGACCCAACGCACTAAACCTTGGCAGACATGAAAAATAGACATCACGACTGGATATGGGAGGAGGGTGGTGGCCAGGGGATTTAACTACCCTCGTATCCGCCCCATCCATTAACGCGTGTGCTCCATGTGTCACCCCATCTGGGGAGAGGTAGTCCTGTAGAGATAGTTCTTGGCACTATTGTAGAAGTTGTGAATCCTCATGGTCCAGGGTGTTGATGATGAGGAGCTTTGCCTGAGTATTGACACCTTCATTGGCTAGTTGGTTTGCTACTTTGTTGGCCTCCCGTTTAATGTTTGAGGGGATGAGAGTAATGGGAGGAAGTAGTGAGGCTTGTAGAAGAGAGAGGGGACCTGTGAGGCACCAACTGGGTGTGATTTTTTCCGGATCTGATCCCTGGATAATTTTTGTGGCTAGTGAGATGGTGACTTTAGAATCTCCTTCGATTATTAGGAGCTACAAACTGAGTTTTAAAGCTAGTTGGAGACCTTTGATGAGACCCCAAAGCTCGACAGAGTTGTTCATATCATGCCCCAGAAAGCCCGCTCAGAGGTGCTTGATTTTCCCTGTGACGTCTCTGATTACCGCTCCAAAGCCCGTTGTTCCGGGATTTCCCTTGGAGGCTCCATAAAAATTCAGCTTTCAAAAACCTGGGGGGGGGGTATCTCCAAAAGGTGGAGCATCGAGCTGGATGGGTTGGGGGATTGGAGAGAAGAAGAGGGTTATTTGGGGTGATTGTCTTCCAGGCAGTGAGTATGTTGGATTCTGGAGGGACATCGAGGATATCCTCTTAAGTCCAAGTCTAAATTGGAATTGTTTTCCAAATGCTTGATGTAATCTTGTCCCAGATATCGGAGAGGCGAGAGGGTTGAGAGTGGAAGATGCGTCGGTTTCTCTCTTTCCAAAGCTGCCAAATAATAAGACTTGGCATAAGTTTCCAGATTATGTTTAGAAGTGGGATTTTGTAGTCCCCTGATCCCCAATTCCTTATAGTGCTGGGTATGCTAGTTTTGTCACGCTTTGTTTGCCTCATGATTATTGTGGCTTGGTCCGAGATCTTATTACTGACTTGACATTGGTTAAATATGTGTTCCATGGTTTTTTCCTGTTGGTTGCATAAGTGACAAATGGAGGACCCAATGAAGCCATGTTTCCTGAGGTTATCCTAGGTGAGGAGTCTATTCTGTACTAGGAGCCAAAGAAAGGTGGAGAACTTTGGCCAGAGCTTGGTCTTCTAGATTATGTGCTAAATGTGACATTTTTCCTGATTGTGGAAGTTTTCTTGAATCTGATAGGCCTCCTTGATTATGAAAGTACCTGTCGTGGAATATCGCCAGCGGGGGATGTCCTTGTCTATACTGATACATATTTTCTTGTTGCCCACTGTTTCTAGCCAAGGTTGCATCTTGAAATTGCCCGATAGATGGAGGTCTTCATGAAACACTTTCCAACTGCGCTAGGGGGTTTGGGGTTGGGTATTTAGCCAGAGATCAACTACTTTGAATCCTCTTAACTATGGAAGGTAGGTCTGATAGGGAATTAGGCTCTCCAGAGATTGATAGGGAGGGAGTTGCTGCCAGGCATCTGTCCAGAATTGAGCACTTTGTCCATTTCTAACTTCCCAGAAGCCATGCTTTTGGATGAGTGGGCAATTGCGCTAGGCTACATTCCAAATATTAGAGCCTTAGATCTGATCATTGAACCTTATGAGTTCCTCTTGTTGTAGATAAGGGGTATATTTGTGCCTCCAGAGTCGCATCCAGAGTTGATGAGGATATTTTAGCCATCGCCACCAAATTTTCGCTCCCATGACGCTGTTGAGTTTCCTTGGATAACGGAGCCCCAAGCCCCATAGAGCCGTGGGTTTGCAGAGTTTATCCCAACTGACCAAGGCCCATGTTTTCCCATGTTTGTGGCCATGCTAGAGGAAGTTTCGCTGAAGATTTCTTATGTTTTTTATGATTGTTTGTGGAGCTACCAAAGTTGAAAACATGCAGGCTGGAATGGCTTGAAGCACTGGTTTCAGGAGGACGAGCCTCACAGGGAGATTAAGGGTTCTGAAGGTCCAGGAGCTTAGGCGATTGGATATTGAGAGGATAAGGGAGTTCCATGAGGTATTTCGAGCTATTGAGTTTGTCAGGGTTAATCCAAGGTATTTGGACGGAAGGGAGCACCGAGGGATGTCAAGGAGGCGGGAGATGTGTCATTGGATTGTTGCTGGTGTGTTTAAGAGAAGAGCTGTGATTTCTTGAGATTGAAGGTGGTACCAGAGGTATCACTAAAGTCTGAGAGTATGGTGTGGAGTTTGGCAGATTCCATGGAAGTGGGGGTGTTTAGGAGCAAGGTTTCGTCAACAAACTGGCTGTGAGAAGCTGTAGATTGGATCTTGTGAATAGAGAGACCTTGTAGGGTGCCATTAGCGATTGAGGTAGACAGGTACTGCCCTAAACCTTTGGCCATGATCACAATGATAAAAGGGGAAAGTGGGTCTCCTTGGCAGATGCCTCGGGTGGGGGAGAAAGGCCTGGAGGGGACACCATTGACTAAGATAGAGAAAAAGGAGGAGGAGGTGATTTTCATGATCTAGTCTGTCTAGGCCGCACTGAACCCAAACGCTAAAAGGATGGAGTGCATGTATTTCCATCTTAGTTTATCAAAAGATTTATAGAGGTCAAGTTTTATGAGCATACTTGGAGTACGAGTAGTCTTGAATGAGTGGATTATTCGTGCACCAGGATTATGCTATCCATGATGTGTCGCCCCTCCACATAACCTGTCTGTTCCTTGGAGATGATACAAGGGAGTATAGGTTTGAGCCTAAGAGCTATGACTTTTGTGATGAGCTTGTAGATCACATTGCATAAGGAAATCAACCAAAATTGCTTTGGGTTAGTGACATGCTATTCTTTAGGAATAAGGGTGAGGAATGTGGCATTAAGAGCTGATAGCACTTGCTTTGAGGTTTTTGATTCCTCCACTAGTGTCCAAACCTCTTCTCGAACCATTGGCCAACAATAATGGAAGAAATCAGTGGTAAAACCATCCGGCCTAGGGGCCTTACCTAGTGGAATTTCCTTGATAGCCTGATCAACCTCTTCTTGTGTGATCGATCTCATAAGGGATTTATTCATCTCAGTGGTGATGAGCATGGGGATATGCTGAGTGATTCTTCTGATGACTGGTGTTCTATCAAAAGGGACTTATGAGAGAAGCTCTTTGTAGTAGGTAACTAGCTCGTCTTCAATGTCTGCATGGTCCAATAGAGTGTTTCCCTGTGAGTTCTCAAGCTTTGTAATGCAGTTGATGTACCGTATTTGGATCATGGAGTGATGGAAGAACTCTGTGTCCCCCCCCCCCCCCCNAGATTTCTGCTTCCAAAGAATCTCCTCCCGTTTGTGTCGTTCCGCAAGTTGCTTCTTTAGAGTCATTTCCTCCTGTAGAAAGGATTCCGAGTATCCCACAACAATGGAATCATATTGAACCTCCTACAGTCATTTTTAAGGGCCTTTTTTGCAAGGAAAATGTCCCCAAAAACATTTTTATTCCAGTCCTGGAGCTATAGTTTGAAATTTTTTAGGCACTGTTGGAATTTGTACATCCGCGTGCCATGCTCAATTTCTGCATTGGCCCACTAGGTACGGGAAAGTTCTAAGAAGTCTGGGTGGGTTAACCAGAGTGTCTCAAAGTGAAAGGATTTGAACTTTGGTGCTTTTGTTGTCTCTACCCAAAGCTAGAATGGCCAATGATCTGAGCCGACCTTTGGTAGGATGTCCACCTCAATGAGTGGGCCTTCAAGCATTATGTTTTCCGAAATTAGAAAATGATCTAGGTGACTAGAAATGTGTTGGGTCCCTGCTCACTTGTTGGTCCAGGTAAAGGGGCCATTCATTGTCTCTATGTCAATTAGATTGAGGCTATATATAAGGTGGCGAAACTTGTTACTATCTTGGTCCAGGCTTTTTAGACCCCCACTTTTTTCCTCTAAGGTGAGGATGATGTTGAAATCTCCTCCCAAGATCCATCGTTCTTGTTCTCTTAGTGTGTTGATGTAGGAAATATTGTCTAAGAAGTGATCTTTATCTTGATTGAGCTGAGGGTCACAGGCATTGGTAATGACTCTTGCTTTGCTATATCCTATTACTCTGTATTTAGCGGTGAGCGTTCCCACTATTTAATAGGCGGGTTCCAGGATGATTGTGGTTGGATTCCAAAGGATGGCTAATCACCCTTCTGCGCCTTTGGAGTCAGTGTAGGTGAATTTACAGTGCCTCCAACATATTTTGAATGTTTCTTCTGCAATATTACTTGCACTTTTGGTTTCCTGAAGTAGCAATATGTCAGGGTTTTCTGATTTAGCACAGTTTCGAAGAATCCTTTGTTTGGATCTTCCATTGAGACCTCTAATATTCCAAGTGATGATCTTCATCATATTTAATTGCAGGGAGAGTGAAAAAAGCCTTCCGAGAGGCGTTGTAATTACCCTGAGTTAATCATGAAGTTGCCTACCTCCTTGATTAGTTATTGTGCCAAATTGTGCCCCCATATTTTGCTTTCTTTCTAGTTCCGCTTGGGATCTGGATCGAGCTCTAGGTGTACCCTAGGCGAGAGGTGGCTCCTGCTGTGGTGTCAATGGAGACTTTGTGAACTTTTATGAGTTGTTCCACTGGAATGGACTATAGTTCTTTCTGGTTGAAAGCATCCTCCAACTTATCGAGGTCGATGTCTTCAAGTTCCTTTTCATCTATCTGCATCATGATGTCACCGTCATCGTGGTCTCGGATTTTTCCTGGCATTGTGTAAGCTTGGGGATTCTTGCTTGAGATCTGTTCTAAAAAAAGATCAAGGGTTTGTTTATCCTTATTAGTTCCTTTGCCTGGTTTTGTGGGGGTTTTCCACCTCCTCTTTGTCTGGTAACTTGCTGATAGTGTCGAAGGAGTTTCTAGTTGGGATCTTCTTGTTTCCTATTGGAATGGATTTTTTCGATGTGTGTCTCTTGCGTCCCTGCACGCGGGTGAAATAATCTTGCTGTGCTTCCTCTATTGTTGGTCGATTTGGTGCATTAAGGGGGAAGTCTCTGGAGAGATGCCCATGTTCATGATATTTTTGGCATATGAAGGGGATGTGTTCGTAGTCTATGATCTATGTCCATTTTTCGTCTTGATGCTCTATGGTAACAAATCCTGGTAGGAATTTTGAGATATTCATGCATAGGAAGTGTATTTTCGCTGCTTCATGGCCTCGGAGGATTTGACATACCTTCCTAGTGTGTTTCCAATGCCCGTCAGGATTTCCTCGAGCCATAACTCTTGGGGGAGGGAATACAAGCGTATCGAGACCAGGGCACAAGAAAAGTCCTCCCTTTCCGGGAAGAAGCGATATGTCTAAAACCACAGATATAATCGAGTCGAGTTGTAGAAGTAGGGACCATTTTCAAAAACCCCATCTTTATCCTCCAGGTTGTATAATATTATTGTGAAGAAGCCTTTCGAGCTTAGTTGCAGTTCATAGTCACCTTTCGGATTCCACCAGTGCTTGATCCTTTTCATGAGATCCTTCTTGGATGGCCAGATCCCTAAAAATTTTCCTATCAAAGGGTGATCTTTCATAAACTATGTATGTTCTCCTACCCTTGTGGATTTTATTACATATTTTGGTGTTGTTGGCGCTTGTGGTATGCATTTACCTGGTTCCCAGTTCTGAGATGCCTTTGGATACGACGACTCGGCTTCCATGTCCATACTTTTCCTAGGGATTTGTTCATCTTGTAGTAGGTGTTCTCTGAGGTGCGACAGTGGTTCAAAGGAGGGTTGTCGGGCCCTAGATCCATCCTTATCATTTGTTGTGGCGTTCCTATATGAGGGGTTTTTCTCCCCTCCGTCTGAGGTCATGCTACGCAGGTATTTAAAAGCAACGCTAGAGGATGACAATATGATCTTCCATAGATTTTGGTTTAATTTGTCTTAATGACAGATGCCCTCGATCTTTTTGCTTATTAATGCCAATCTTTTCAAATATGTGTGTTGAATAGTGAATAATAGCACCTAATAACATTCCCATATCCGAGCAGATTCTCAAATCTGACAACATGTAACATATGCACAGTATTAAAGAGGGACATGACGTCAATTCCTTTGTGGATGAAACGTTCATGGATGGCAACAAGGTAGTACATTATTGCACTGTTACTATGATGAAGCCTTTAAAAAACTAAAAGAGCCAATATTGTTTTTTGCAAATTCAAAATGCAGACAATTTTTTTTATCAGATCCCATAATATTTCCCTGGCTATGCATTTTAATGGGAGATGTCGTCGAGCTTTCTTCTTATTAAAGCCAATATTTTCGAACCTATCTGGTCGGTTGTCACTTTTGAAAGCATAATTAATGTCCATTAGGAAGGGCAAAAGGTAGTGGGGATGGAGGGTAGAGACAAAATTCTTTTAAACTTTTTTGAACCCGGGAATGCGTGAACCCGCAAAACTTTGAAAACTCGACTAAGTATGGAAACGCAGGTAAAACAGATAGAATCATCATAGGCAGAGGTAGGGTTGCGAGTTCGAGGAGTGCGGGGTCGAATTGTAGAGCACAAAAGTTCTGGGTGCAAGATGTATACACCAAACACGAGTTATAGTTCGATAACACCTATCTGCGAAGCCGCGTTCATAAAATTGGCTAAGTATGCAATCGAACGACGGTCCGTCGGAATCGTGATGTGAATATATAGATGGAGATAACGATTTGTTAGTTTTCCACACTAGGAACCCGCGAGCACATAAACATGAGAATGTATAGAACCAGAAACGCATAATAGAGCAGAAGAACAAAAGATAAAAAACGAGAAAGTTTACAAGAGGAAAAAAAAAGGGAGAGAATAACTATATCGCTCAGACAACAACACTTACTCTCATAACTATGAAACCATAGTAAGACATAAACCATGGAAAAAGCATCACCAGCTATGAAATATAGTTGGAGCCTAACAAACTCTGGTTGAAGCTGTAAGAGATGCAATTTACATCGAATGCAAAATTTTGCATGTTATTTTATCTTAATAGTATTTTATGGGGAGCCAACTGCAAAACAATGTAACAACAAATGCAACTGTAGATGCAACACCCCAACATTGCAAATCTTAGGCAAACAAGAAAGCAACAAAAAACAACCCAGTTAAGAAGCACCAAAAGGCCCAATTGCAGCTGCAAGACCCGAACCCTGCAAAGTTGAATCAAACAACAATAAGCAACATCCAACGAACAAAGAAGCAAGCACCAACCAGTCGACCATGAATGTCGCAGTTCCAATCGCTACTGCAGAACCCCAAACATGCAAACTGCAAAAGGAAGAATAGACAAACAAGAACAACAACATACAAATAAGAAATCAGTGGAGATGCAAGAAGCAAGCATGAACCAATGAACCAACAATGCCGCTAAAGTATAATATTGCCCAAATTCACTGTAGAGAACATTGCATATAAAAAAAACAATGGAAGGAAATGTATTGTAACAAGCCTGCTAAGTAACATTTAACGCTGCGAAGCCTGTTAGGTAAACATTTAAGTCTGTTAGAAATGATCTGTAAACATTTAAGAAAGAATGCAGTGTGGCAGGTCTCTTACGTACCAAAAAATCATTTATTATAATTTATTATAAAATAAAATTAGTAACAATAGTTCGAATAGTAGAGAATGTATTTGAAGGACAAACTTTGGATATGCTAGCATATCAAGCATTGGGATAAATTTAGCTAGCATAAAATGCTAAGACAAACATTTGAACTAATGCTAGCATTAATCCACCTTCAAGCAATGCATAAGAAAAATATATGATTCAAAAAGACTGTATATGATCAAAAAGTTTGGATATGCTAACATATAAAACATTGAAAATAGCGAAGACAACAATAAGACTTCCAATCTGTTACCCAATCAAATCATTACATATATGGTACTTTTTATTATATAAAAATCAATGTTTTTAGTTCCCTAGCTCCAACAATAGATACTATGCAAATATTTGTGGTCAAAGGACAAACTAATATGAAGTCAACGAATTATCGATCGCTATAGTCCCTCTATGCCTACGACAGGGACTAATAAGAATTAGGTTACCCAACTAACTCACTGGATATGGTAGGAATTAAGTTACATAAAGTACTAGAAATAATAAACCAGAGATCTTGGCTGAAATAGAGTCATGCCACTTATGGCCCACATCATACATGTACAATCACGTGTTTTTCCTCCAAACAACGTTGAACAAAAGCTAATTGAAATTTAGTGCTGACTACTTTACAATTAACATCCACATCTTAAGGCTTGCAATGACATCCACATATTGTAATTTATATAAAACAACCCATCGATTATCTTCGGATAAATCACTTGTGGCATGCATTTATTTTTTCAAGAATTCTAGTTGTAGAGATTAATGTTGTTGTCCCTCAAACTTCTTTACTTACAAAATGTGAAAATCATGATTAAGGATATTTGGTGGTGAGTTTTCATCTTGAGAATTTGGAGCTTGTGAAACTTTCGAGAATACTTTCTTGGGGGTAACGAGTGATCCAAATCTGATAATGAGCAAGAGAGGGACGGGTAACGAGTAATTTTCACTAAATTAGGCAATAGGTAGTGGAAACTACCTTTCAATGCCTTTTACATAGTTATAAACATTCAAAAGAGATAGTGAACATCCATGGTTAAAAGTAGGAGGCAAACAAAGCGGCCCATTTGGCGTGAATAAAGCTAGAAATATGTTACGCATTTGGTTTAAAAGACTCTACCATGCATATGATTATTTGGTTGTTTCTAGTGATGGTATGCGAAAAAACATAAAGTAAAATTAAAAAGAGGAGCTTAAAACTAATGAGTGCAAGTTCATCTTCTCCACAACCTACTCCCCAGATCGCTAATGATTGCTTCTATGCTACTGCTTAGGTGTTTCTCTTGCAAGGAAGAAGTCGGTCTAATTGGATTCAAATATCCATGTTGAAGGACTATATTCTCATGCTCCTCCTTATCAAAGAAGTTACAAAATGAAATTCTACTTGAGTAGAAAGAGTTAAATAGAACAATGCATACATAGTTAAGTAGAAGAAAAAGCACGGTGGAAGAATGCAGAAATTGATGAAATTAAGTGATTGAATAGGATCATCGAATATCTAAAAACTCGACATTATGTAAACATAGACGACTCAAAATGGAAATATGGGCCACAAACTTACTAGGAAATCGAAGCACCAATGGAGTAGTGTGGAGCCCTCACCAACAATTGAATTAAACTATGCACGATGAATTATGGGTGATCCTCCTCTTCAATGGAGATTTTCCTTTTCCAATCTCCTCGATTGACCCACTAAACCAAGCTTCAATCTATTTCACATTTTTATTACTATTAAAAAAATGACTGTTGTAAACCTGTGAATTGAAAATTTGGAGTCTTATAGAACATCCAATACAGAATGAAGACTTGTTATTCGGAAAACTAGCAGCATATGGAGAGATGTGTGCTAGAAATGCTCCAACCCAAAATAAAAAAATCTAAAAAGATAGAATTTGCTACCGCCTAGCCACACCCACATACATTTCACAGTGGGGAGAGAAACCTTGCAGAATGCACCTGTTATCCCTCACCGATGAATAACTATTCCAGAAAGAACATCTAGAGGCGCCCAAGCATAAAACATGGAAAGTCGGAAGATGTGCATGTACTTGCAAATATGAAATTCAGATCCTCTTTCTAAGTATGCACATCTCTCAGTGGCATCAACAACATATGACACCCATGGAATTTGGACATGTCTGTCAGACATCCTTGAGAAACATGTTGCAAGTTGGTGAGTCTGTCATCATGGTGAGCATCAATTTAATATCTAAGGCATTTAAGCTTGTTCCAGAGAGTCCCTTCTAACTACTAGTCATTATCTTGTTTGTTATACCTCTTCCTCTGTCATAACTTGACTTGTTATCTTAGGTCCTTGGGAGATTGGGTTACTCTTGGGGAAAATGGAGCACTATTGGGATTTGTTTTGAATCTATCATCGTACCATTCCAGATCATACTTACCACTTTCCATCTCGTTAGTCCATGTCATATCCATTTCTTTAGTTTATACAAACTGACCCAAGATGGGATCGTTCCTCGTTCTATGGGAAGAAGGAACTTTCAAGCTCAGAGGGAGACTAGCAAAATCTTTCCTTGGTTACCTGCTGAGAGGCTCGCCCAATCCTATATCATTTACAGATACATCGCTAGGGTGTTACTTAGTCTCTGGGGTGTTTGAAGCATTTAAGCATGTGATTTTCAACACGAAAGGACAAAAAAAAGGAATTATCCAAAGAAAGAAAAGCAAAAAGTAAAAGGCCGTCAATCATAGGAATATCGCCAGAGCGCTACATATTCTTTGGGTTATCTCCCATGACTAGACATGAAAAAAGGCAAATAAAAGTCTTGGAAGGTATCACCTCGCAAATAACAGGAACCAAGTGTGTGGTCTACCCTCATCAAAGGCACCCATGAATGAGATATTATGGTCCCTTGTATGTCAGTTGCCTAACCTTGAAGTCTAACCCCATGACCATCTCATAATCATTACATGGCAGTGAAGAGACAATCTTTGGGAAATATTATTAATACTTAGGTGTTAGTCTGATCTATCTGGGTCTGTGATAACATTTTATACCTTGGCTTAGTAAGTTGTATAACCTTCTTGAGCTTGTGATGAAATATAAATATGGGGCTTAATGGTCTAGTTTAAATGACTTTTATATTATGTTGATTATCTTATCATGGTGACGTGACTTCTTTCCTTGTAGACACACATGTTTTAATATATCTTGCAGTTTCTTGCCAAGTGTCATACCATTCAAATGTTCCAGGATTTCTTAAAGGTGTTATTACTATTCTAGCTATTGTGAGGCATCACTAGGGTTAGCTAACCCTCATTTGGTTGACACATTTCCATTTGACGGATGCCCAAGCTATTTCACAGGCTACATCATCACCATTTTTGAATGACTTGACCTAGTTCCCAACTTAGTTAGATGAATTTCAAGGCAAATCGTTGCATACTCTAGGGTGATGTCACCCTTGATGCCAACCATGTTTGACCAGTTCTTGCAGATCGTTGGATGATTTTGGGCTCGAGAAGGTTGGGTGATGATTTATTCAAGCATATTTATGATATACAAGCCCCTGAGAAGTCTTCTGGAAGGAATTTAATGCCACTTATCATCTTCCGGTGGATTATTTTGCACATCATCAAGTTCGATTTGGCCTTGGGACTTATTTTTCAACTAGAAGGAGGTTGGATGCACTTAATTGAGCAAGAAAATTAATTATTTAACTATTCAATAGCCTTGGGAGGCTCACTGCACATCACCAAATGAATATTTTCCTAGATCGTGGGACTTGGGGAGGATAATTCCTAGCTTCATGGAGGATATTAAAGGATCGATGGACTTTTTCCTTGGTTAGAGGATGATTGCATGCTTCAAGGAAAAATCGGTGGGCCTTTTGCTTTGGTCAAAGATGCTTTATGGAAATTTATTTTCCATATTTTAAATTTATTACAAAAAAAAAATCCCCTTTACCCAAATCGGATGGTCAAATAGTCAAATCATTTTTTAAAAAGGGGGATAAATTAATAAATTAATTATTATAGGATTTTTTAAATTGGGATATTTAATTTGGATAATCCCTAGGAGGATTAAATATTTTTAAAAGGGATTTTTTTTTTTTTTTTTTTGTGGAAATCTCTAAAAGAGATTAATAAGTGGAAAAAACTTGAATATTCTTAGGGAAAACCCTAAAGTTGGTTGATTTGTGGACAAATCCAAGTGAGTGGAGGATTATAAACCCAACACTTGAGATTTGTTGAGGGACTTTTTTTTGTGGATGCTTCTTAATACTATGATGTTATTTTTTCCAATGGTGCGCTATGGATTTCCTCTTGGTGTCTTGATGTGATGTGTTTTGCTTGGAGGGTTTTGTGATGGATTCTTAGAGATACTTTTATGGTGGATATTTCTTTTGAATTATCATGTTATCTACTTCAAGTAAATTTTTGATGAGATGTACTTTATATTGCTTCTAAGTGTTCATTGATAATTTCCGATTTAAAGGAAATATTTTCAAGAGCTAGCTACTAAACTACACATCTTGAGAGTCATTTTTTGGATATTTTATTGTACTAGGGACTAAGTAAAACTAACAACCCTTTTGCAAGTTATATCCACTCTTTTGAAGACCTCTTGTGAGCTAGATGATTTTGCTTCTAACCCTCTTGCAATATAATGACAAGCTACAACCTTCAAGGGAGATTTACTTCAACATATTCTAGTTCTTCTCCAATCCTCTTTTGACTCCATTACCCAAGAGAACAAGGCACTAATCTACATTGGAAAGAGAAAATACTTGCATTGGGAAACGTGGAAAAGCACTCAATTGAAATTTTGACTTCACAGATACACTCACACCCTTAAGGCGAGCCATCTTGCCTTTTGGGTGATTTTTTGGGGGCCTATAGCCTCCCCATTTTCTAAACCCTCTTTCATATTTTTCTCCTCTCTTACTTTTGTAACCCTAGGTTACTAGATCTTGTCTTTTTCTAACTAAGTTTAGGAAAGTAACACATGGGTTTTGTAGGCCATCTTAGATCTAATATTCTAGATATTTAGTTTGTGTTTTGAGTGATCCAATTTTTGTAGGGACATGGTTAAAAGATACAACCATTAGGGATTTTTATGTAGAAAGTCAACAATTAGGACAACTTGCTTTTGAGTAAGTTTTAGGCCTTAGTTCTAGCTAGTCTTTCTTTCTAACACTTGGGTAGTATTATTAGGGTGTCTTAGCTAGTTTCTAAAGATTTATAGTGGATTTTGAAGTGGTTTTAAATCTGATTTAAGTGATGCAAATTCATATTTCAAATCTGGTTATAATTCTTAAAGTGCTCCAAAACCTTCTAAACTCATACTCCCTTTGTTGAAAAATTGCTAAGTATTTGGTGGCTTTCAAGTTTCCTCTTGAATGTTTTGGGTTTGCTTTGAGGTGATTGACTTGACATTTTAGATTTGATATCTCTGTTTAACCACTACTACAAATTACATTTCAGATATGGTTAATTGTTAAAAAGTGCTCTAAGAATCTCTTAAAATCACCTTTTAGACATTGGGATTAAATTGCATCTTTATCTCTAGTTTGTGGCAAAGGAGATAAAATTTGATTGGATAAATCTGAGAAGTTATGAGTGTTGATTTCTTGTCTCACATAACAGCCCATTAATTTGATGTATGTTTTAAGCAAGTCTATGGTCTATTGATAAGTGACTTTTGTGGAGAATTGTGAGATTATAACTTGCTTGTTAAGGAAATTTTGTGGTATTTGAGTGAAAAAATACATCTCATTGATTTGAAGTGCTTCATACCCATTGATCTCATTGCTATATTGGATATATCAACTTGGGAATAATCGCAAGTAATCTTTTGAATCGTTATAATCACTTGTGTAACTCATTGGCATAAATGAAATATGTGGTTTACATGTTAATCTTGTGATTTTAAGCATTACTCAATTAAAATATTTGGGAATATTCTCAGGGTTTTAGAAGAGACGTATTCGAGCGTCTATAAGCGTAGGAGTTGTCGTTATTCTGCCATCGCTGCATCCCGGGGGCTTCTAGTTCTCTCACGTACCTTGACATATATTAGAAGACTACGATCACTTCATCGTACTTAGACGTATATAAAGGGGCTCATGTCGAACGATTGCACATTAGAAAACACTACTATCGACTGTGCTCCTATCTTGGAGACCACCTAGAATCCTTGAAACAACTGAGCAAATCTATTGGGTGTCTTGATTGTTGTAGTGCACCAAAAACAATATTCGGGAAGATATCCCTCTCTTACCAAGGTGGCTTAAGAACCCCTTAGGTATATTTGAGGGCTACAACAATTAGACACTTCTGTGAGGATCCTTTTGCCTAAGCCTATCGGGTACACACATTCATTTGGACAAATATGACATTGCCTTAATATTAAAATTCTGAACACTTGGTATTTAAAACTACAACTTTCACATCAACGATCAATGGCGAGGTTAACTTATTGGTCCTGGATTTTATTTACACTTGGAATAATTGACTTTTTGTTGCAGGTGACTTACTCTTCACCCTTAACTTCACCCTTCCTCCATCCATTCATATCCTTTGGACCTTTCTTGTCCTTGTATCATGACCTCCTAGGGCCTTCTTAGAATTTTCCATTGTCTTTCTTGAGGGGTCACCAGTGACCTTTCCTAAGGTGACAATGGGTTTCGTCCCGGTGTGTTGTCCATTGGATAAGATTGCACAAGGCTCTAGTGCAACCTACAATCCATACGATAACATTTTTTGGCGTCATTGCCAGGAAGGATTTAGAATCTTTCTCGAGCCCATACGACAACCCCTCTTTTGGCAAGCCATCTTCCCTTAGAGCCTTTTCCCTTGGTTTTCTTGGCGACTCCACTTAAGGGTCTTACCCTTTTACCCCTTCCCCTTTTGGATAGCTTGGAAAGCTTACCTAGTGACTCCACCTTCTAAGAATCCAACCGATAAGAATCTTTTTCCACTCCCTCCACCTAATCCTAAGCCTTTGCTTGCCTACCAAAGAAGAGCTCCTCACAATCCTCCCATCGTAAACACGTTATCTCTTCCATTACCTCCTCCTATATAGATGCCTCCTTCATGGGCCAACCACCTTTACAAACCTATTAACTTCCAAAACACTGTCGGTCAACCACATGACATGCCCAAGGATATTGCTAAATGGTTGCCTAAATTTTCCGGAAATAATGTGGTCACAATCGAAGAACATATTGATCAACTAATCGATGCCTTTGAAATCATGTGTGTTGAGCATGATGATGTAGCCATGAAACTATTCACCATATCTCTTGAAGGCCTTGCTAGAGCTTGATACCTTAGTATTGCTGATAATACAATCACATCCTACACTGGTGTTGAAACTGCTTTCAAAATAGATGGGGAACTAAGAAAGACCATTCTTCTATGTTGAACCAATTCAATACAATCAAGAAGAAGGAGAATGAAATAGTGAGGGAATTCAATGCTAGGTTTGATACTTTGAGACAACAAATCCTGACGGATTTGATGTCTGAAGAGAAAGGTGTTCTTATAACACACCTTAATGCCTATGAGGGACAACACCATTTTTATCTCCGACGATCAACACTTCAAACCCTTGCTGAAGCAATGGAAAGTGCCATTAGTATTGGAGAAGACTTGAATCATGCTAAGGTTGAACCTATGAGCTATCCATGTGCCAAGCTGGAGAAGAAAGCCAAAGAAGCCAACACCTTTGAAGACCCTATTGCAACAATCAGTCAGAAACTTGAGTAGATGACCACACAATTCACCCAATCCCATAACACTATGATGAATATAATGACGAATTGGGAACAAAAATACCCCCTCTGAGGTTCATCTTATGCTCCTCCGAGAAGAGATAATAATTGGAGACCTCGACCTTAGCAAACATCTCGCCAGCTGGATCCTCATATCCCAACTGGCCTTGTCAATGAAGAAGTACCCCGGTGTCATACATGTAAATAACCACACCTGGACCATGAATGTCTGAGACTCATCGGTGAGAAAGAAACTGATCACATAATGAACTTATTGGATTCCATCATGAATATTTCAGAAGATCCCCTTCATAGTGAAGGAGTTATCCGGATGAACTAAGAATAGTTTGAACAATGGGAGAAATAAACAAAGAAAAGGTTATACATGGATCTTTGGAATGAGCTGGATGAAGAAAGCAAGGAGATTATTAGACAAAACCAATTTCTCTATTATCAAAGGAAGAATAAAGGAAATGCACCTGTATCACCTCCTTCATATTCGACTCTGTCTACCAATCCACCTAGTGCTCCTTAGACACCTTCACACCTAATTCCCTCAAAAGTAACTCCTACACCACCAGTCAAATATTTTCCTCTGCTACCTCCATTACAACCTCCACTTGTTCCTGAGCCAACTTTTCGTACCCCTCCAGGTCAGGAAGTACCAAACCGGTCAGAGGATACCATTGAAGACTTTCACTAATTAAAAGTGCATCTTGGAAGTGTGCTCAATAAGATAAATGTTCCTGTTCCACTTTCAAAAATATGTAGATTACCATAAATGAAAAAGGAGGTAATGAAGTTTTTCAATCTTGATGAAGAAGCAAATGACCCACCCACCAACATTAGTAGCCAAAATATCATTGGGAGATCAAATGGGATCCCTCCTTTCTATATTTCCTTGGTTATGAATGGCTTATGGATAAACGATTGCATGATTGATTCAGGAGCATCTACCACAGTAATGCCTATTGGCATATTCCAACAACTTGGGTTGGGAATCTCACAATCTTATGGAAACGTTTGTGGGATGGATTCAAAAGCAGTGAAAGTATTTGGTGTAGCAAAGGATGTAGACACATACCTGTACAATCTGCCCAAAATAAGATTTCCTACATATATTGTTGTAATTGATGTTCCCCTTGCTTGGTGAATGCTTTTGTTGAGAGATTGGGCCAATGAGCTGGGCGGTTATATGAATATGGACTTTTCGCATGCCTTCATACCAATGGGAGATGGCACATATGAAGTCTTGTATAGTCAAACTGAATTGCAACACCATGTATGTTTTCTCAATGGAACATACATAGCAAGTGATGATGGATTTGATCAAATATCCAATGATCCTCCATATGATGCCTCAGAGCTTCCTTTTGCAAACAATGAAGCATTTGAAGCTTTATTCCCCAGAACGAACAAGTACGATAAAGGATTGGTCAAACATTATGATAAAGATGTGGGTGAGGTAAAGATCTTACAGAATGATGAACAAACACAACATACAAACACACAACATATTATCAAAAGCATACATGAAGTTTCCCCTCCCCCGAAGCTTTATATTGAAGATGATCCATACATTGAATATGGAGAGGGCAACTTAGTTTTATTGTGGTACAAGAAAATAGGGCAACCCAACTAGGATACCAATGATGAAATTTTATGGGATGGCCCCTTCATTGTTAAAAACAAAGAAAACAATCTTTACAACGTGTCCACCATGATGGGAAGGAAGGTGCCTATTGGTTATGAGGCATCCTGTCTCCGCCCATATATAGATGTCATTTAGGGCTTCGATCCTTAGGTTTGTTAGTTAGGTCATATGTACTATAGCACATTCACATGCTAGATTAAATGCATTTCATATGCCTGCCATCAATCTACATTATGCATATTTTTCTTTCCAATTATATTCTATGAGGGTCTTGCATTTTGCACACACACACACACACACACACACACACACACACACACACACACACATAAAGAGGTGTGATGTTTTTTTTACAGGTGCCTAGATGGTTTTGTTTCAATAAAGAGTGGTAGTCTAATGATACTTTCTTTTGTCCCAATCAGGTGTTCCAAAGATTTGAGGTTCTCATGCACTCATCAAGTGATCACATGTCCCCAAGCTAAAGCTTGATGCTATCCCCCACTGATGAATAACTATTCTAGAAAGAACATCTAGAGGCGCCCATGCAGAAAACATGGAAAGCCAGAAGATGTGCATGTACTTGCAAATATGAACTCCAGATTCTCTTTCTAAGTATGAGCACGTCTCAATGGAATTAACAACATATGACACCCATGGCATTTGTACAAGTCTGTTAGACATACTCAAGAAGAATGCTGCAAGTTGGTGATTCTGTCATCATGGTGAGCATCAATTTAATATCTAAGGCATTTAAGCTTGTTCTAGAGAGTCCCTTCTAACTACTAGTCGTTAGCTCGTTGGTTATATCTCTTCCTTTGTCATAACTTGACTTCTTATCTTAGGTCCTTGGGAGATTGGGTTACTCTTGGGAAAAATGGAGCACTACTGGGATTTATTTTGAATCTGTCATCGTACCATTCCCGATCATACCTAGCACTTTCCATCTCGTTAGTCCCTGTCATATCCATTTCTTTAGGTTATACAAACTGACCCAAGACGAGATCATTCCTTGTTCTATGGGAAGAAGGAGCTTTAAAGCTCAGAGGGAGACTAGAAAAAGCCTACCTTGGTTACTTGCTTAGAGGCTCACCTAGTCCTATAGCACTTGCAGATACATCACCAGGGTGTTACATAGTCTCTGGGGTGTTTGAAGCATTTAAGCATGTTTTTTTCAACACGGAAGGGCGAAAAACAAAAATAAAATGAATTATCCAAAGAAAGAAAAGCAAAAAGTAAAAGGCTGTCAATCATAGGAATATCACTAGAGCGCTACATATTCTCTGGGTTATCTCCCATGACTAGACGTGGTAAAAGGCAAATAAAGGGCTTGGAAGGTATCACCTCGCAAATAAAAGGAACCAAGTGTGTGGTATACCCTCATCAAAGGCATCCATGAATGATATACTACTATCCCGTGTATGCTAGTTGCCTAACCTTCAAGTATAACCCCATGACCATCTCATAATCAGTACATGGCAGTGAAGAGACAATCTTTGGGAAATATTATTAATACTTAGGTGTTAGTCTGATCTTTGATCTGGGTCTCTGATAACATTCTATACCTTGGCTTAGTAAGTTGTATAACCTTCTTTAGCTCATGACAAAATATAAATATGGGGCTTAATGGTTTGGTTTAGATGACTTTTATATTATGTTGATTATCTTATCATGCTGACATGACTTGTTTCCTTGTAGACACACATGTTTTAATCTGTCTTGCAGTTTCTCGCCAAGTGTCATGCCATTCAAATGTTCCAGGATTTCCTAAAGGTGTTATTATTATTCTAGCTACTGCCAGGCATCACTAGGGTTAGCTAACCCTCATTTGGTTGACACATTTGCATTTGATGGATGCCCAAGCTATTTCACAGGCCACATCATCACCATTTTTGAATGACTCGACCTAGTTCCCAACTCAGTCAGATGAATTTCAAGGCAAATCGTTGCATACCCCAGGGCGACATCACCCTTGATGCCAACCCTGTTTGACCAGTTCCTGTAGATCGTTGGATGATTTTGGGCTTGAGAAGGTTGGGTGATGATGTTAAGGTCCTAACCCGCACATAGGTAGATCAATGTATTCGGATGTAATAAAGGTCAATATTAATAAGACCTTTCAATAAAATAGAATAAGGCAGATGTAAGAAGACCTAATAGAAGCTTCCGCTTCTAGAAGGATCTTCCCCTAGATGCTTCTTTTTAGTATAAATAGGAGTCGAGGGTATGAGAACCCTAGCTTGGAGATTATTGTAATAGAGCGCTGCTCAATTGGAGGTTTCCCCCTCGAAGAGGCCTGTGAACATTGCTATCAGATTCAAAGTGTTATTTCTGTTGCTATTTTGTGAATCATTTCTGTGTATTGTGAAGATTATGCTGGATATTTTACTGTTATTCTGTTATTTCTAGCATTTCGTTTCTGTTCTGCATATTTTATATATCTGGTATCTTGCAAGTGGTATCAGAGCA
>ML780929.1:314154-324334 GCA_009831015.1 Picea engelmannii
ATCATCAAGTTCGATTTGGCCTTGGGACTTATTTTTCAACTAGAAGGAGGTTGGATGCACTTAATTGAGCAAGAAAATTAATTATTTAACTATTCAATAGCCTTGGGAGGCTCACTGCACATCACCAAATGAATATTTTCCTAAATCGTGGGACTTGGGGAGGATAATTCCTAGCTTCATGGAGGATTTTAATGGATCGATGGACTTTTTCCTTGGTTAGAGGATGATTGCATGCTTCAAGGAAAAATCAGTGGGCCATAAAGCCATGAATTGCATTGTAACCAGAGATTGCCGAAATAGACTGAGAAACAATTGAATGTCAGGTTTCCCATTTGGGTTTCTAGGGTAAACAATGTTTCATATGCAATGCTTTCTTTGTGTATGTTTGATTCACTGGGCTAATTTTCTTATTACATTGCTTAGGAGTCTCTTTGTATTTTTTTAATGGTTGCTAGTGGACATTGAGAGTGCATGGAAGGGGTGTTTATAATTAGAGTTATAAATTTCTACATACTTTGAGTTTGCTTGGCTATTAGAGATATCAACAATTGGTAAACCTCCATCGTTGGATGCCCAACCAATTGATATGTCTCAAGACACATGATCACCATAATTTGTTATGGACACATATTACTAATGAGATTTTGATATAAATTAGTTTAGAATTCTCAATTGAGCCCTTGAAATATTATGACCATATTCTAACTGATTTGAAGATGCATACGTTCAACATATCTATCCAATAGCTATACATGGATGCTCTAGTCTCACATAAGATTTGTGTCATGCCATCATAGGGTTATATGCATTTGTAAGGTTGTTTTCTCATGTTTTCTTTTTAGACCATTAATTCATCTTCATTGAAAAAATATGTCAAAATATCAAGTAGTACTATGACAACAATTTATTTGAAATTACTAAATAGTAACCGGGGTTGTCTTTGACTTTAGGTGGATCACATCCAAAGGGGTACATGTCACAAGCATCCCTAGATGACACAATGAAATAGTGAAAATTGTTTGTATTTTTTAGAAATGGCTGCCTACTAATTTTAGGATACTCATCTAGTTTTTGGTGCATTTGAAGATTCAATCAGTTGGTGTGGTGAGTTGTAGATGGATGTTCTTCCTAGAGAGGTACATGAAAACACTCAAGGGGTTTGTAAGGCAACATGCACATCCTGAATGACATATTTTAATTATTATTTTTTTTCTTTTTTATGTATGAGTTTATTAAACAAATACATATAAATGCTCCACTCAAGTGGGATGGTGATTGCGATGAAGAACGATTAGAAGGGGAGACACTTGAAAGAAATGGAAAAACACATGTTCTAAGAGGTAATATACTTATTTCACATATATATGGTTATAATTGTGTTATTTAAGAAATAATTATTTTCCTTGTAAAAATTAATAATATTAAGTGTTCACTAACATTGCAGATGAGGATGAATGTGATATTATGAAAAAATTCATTTTGTTCAATATGGAGGCTACTAGGAAATGGGTGGTGATGTATGATGAGATGCATACAAAATGACACAGAGACTTGTAATCATTTAGAATGTCAAAGCCTCATATTCCACTCCTTGAAGAATTATGTTATCAATGGCTTGTAGTGTGCACAGACACATGGGTAAATGAGCAAATTCAAAATTTGGGATTAGCCAACAAGGAAAGTGAATTAGATGCATTGAACATATGAATTGAATATGAAAGGATGGCATGTGATATTAGATTGATAATGAGATTAACTACATAAATTTTAATTGAACATATTTATGTATTGTTACAAGTTTACGAACAATTGTTGATTTTTAATATGCAAATTTTTTATGCATGAAGATACAAACATACTCTGTGATGTGGACGTATGGTCATCAATTTAGAGTGGAGAAGTGGAGAACGTGGATTGTGGCAAATAAACATGTGATTGTGGAGTCTCCATTGCATTTGATCAAACACGTTGTACAAGTTCAAGGATACAAACCCAATAGAAGGACAACTTGATTATGTTGTCACTATTTAGGAGATAATTGAGTTGCACTATAGGTCCTTTAAATGTAAATGGTTTTATATCTTTGATAGAAGGATATATTCTAGATGGCCTAGATAGTGAATTATATTCTATTAATATATGTAGAGAAATGTCAATGCTCATACCAAACAATGTATGCTTCCTAAACATTGTGAATGGGTTTTCTTTCATCTTGATGTCTATGACAAAAATTGGTGGTTTGTTATTCCATGTACACCAGGGGAAAACGGGTTTTTGAAAATATACCTATTGCAATTGTTGCACTAGATCAAGAAGAAGATGATGTAAATATAAGTGGTGAAGTAAATGCAAGTGATCAAGTAGAATTAAGAGTGTAGTTTTATTCATTGTACTCCTTGTGATATATATATATATATATATATATATATATATATATATATATATATATATATATAGTGTTATTAGTGGCGATTTTCGAAACAATGTGCATGAGCACATATAAAACATGAAGAAGTGCTAAATTAGACTTTCTCATGCATAGGTCCATTATGAGAAATGCAAAACAATGGTGTTGTCACACGGTTATGAAAGGTACAATTCGATTAATTGGGTGTCAAGTCAACGAATTCCTAAAAAGCTCCTATTTTGAAGTTAGTTAGGGAAGAAAACTTCTCTTGTGAAGTTAATTAGGGAAGGATATGAATACGTGTTGGGTGGAATTTTTTCAAGAAACAATATAAACCTTAATTTTGATGACTTAGGATCCCTATTTGGCTAAATTGTGTGGAATAAGCTATGGGGAAAATGTGATTTGGTGTCAAATTACTCTATCCACAATTTTTTTTAAAGAGTTAAGAAAAAATACTCATAAACTAAAATATCTTCAACAAGTGTTAATTTTTTTTTATAAGTGTCATCACCTTTCAAGTGACGCTTCTTCATTTCACAAATGTTTCAGTTTAATCTTTTGCATAACTACAAGTGTTTTACCGAGAGAATTGTATATTAAGAAGTGTCATTTTATCTACAAGTGTCACTTTCCAAAGTTACCTCTTAACACATATACCTTTCTATTAAAATAGTATTTTCCCTTATGGTAAGGATGTTCAATTTAAGGGTCACTCATACCCTCCCAAAATAGTCCCTACTCAAAACCCAAACACAACATGTGTCTTTTTCCAAAGTTTTATTAAAATAATCAGGTTACAATTGACAATGTTAGTGGAACTCAATGGTGATTGAATATTCTCTAATTTTCTATGTTTAATTGGACACATATATTAGTTTTCATTAACACATCACAAATTAATCATATCATAAGCCACCATATGCCACAATAATCAACAATCACACCATGTCCATCATATAACCCATACTTAAGCCTCATGCACCACATAGACCATACTTGTGCCACATGCACCATATAAACCACACATGCACTTCATGCACCACGGATTCATGCATCACTTGCGCCATACAAACCACACTTGATGTATGATACCCCTTGTTTGTGTGACAAAGACCCCCTTTACATTAAGGACTTTAAGTTCTTTCATTTTAATTTATTAGCTTTACCTTACACATCTCATTAAAAAAAACCACATGCACCATATAAACCACACATGCACTTCACGTGCAAAAGATTCATGCACCATTTGCGTCATAAGAACCATATGCACCACTTGCGCCATACGAACCACACTTGATGTATGATACCCCTTCTTTGTGTGACAAAGACCCCCTTTAGATTAAGGACTTCAAGTTTTTTTTTCATTTTAATTTATTAACTTTACGTTACACATCTCGTTAAAAAAAACTTTCTACAATAAATATTGTAATTTATATTAGAAAATGGTATGATTAAATCAAACAACTTTGCAATAAAAAATGAATAGAGTCTAGAATGCAACTTACCTATTCAATTTTCTACTAAATCTATCTTTCGTATTCCAACCTCTTAGGACTCCTAATGGTTAAGAACATGTGTTTCCTTCTAAGAGATTACAAGTTCAAATCCAGAGGGAATAGGGTATGTATACCTCCATAGACTTTAGCACTCAAATAACTACGTGGAGGGGGTCCATTGTCCCATAAACAAAGGGTTCTCATATACCAATTTAATGTCTTACAATAACCTTAGATTATTATTATTTACTACCTTACAAATTGATTAAGCAAATTTTTCTACCTCGGAAAAAAAACAAATAAATAGTATTTTTCATTTAAGTAAAAAAAATGTTTTGCATAAGGCATTTAAAGATAGATGATATTGATCCTCTTCTGAATTGTGGAAGTCCTACACCATTAAACAAAAATACTTCCACAACCTGACTGAGCCTAATGATTCTGTGGGCCTAATGATTAAAAACACGTGTTTCCTCCTAAAAAGTCACAAGTTCAAATTAAGAGATAGGATATAAATGATCAAATCTCAACCTTAAAATTAAATTATTATAAAAAAAAAACAAACAAAAAACTATTTAATCACCTTACAAGAAAACCCCATGACAAGTCGGTTCGCACCTGCTCCAGCATCATCCGGCTTCTCTTTCTTAGATTCCGCTGTAAAGTTGCCCTCACCCATACCATATTCCAGTTCCATGTCGTGAGAGCATAGCTTTTCCCAATTGCCCTCCAAGGCCGAGGAGAGACCACAAAGAGAGGGATCCTCATGAGCTAGAGTCATCAACAAGGGTGATGAAACAATTTCCCTAATAGAATAGAGGGATTTGGAGGAATAAATCGCTAATTCCGGAAAATATTTATGCTCTTCACACTTTGAAATTTAATATACATTCCCATTCAGATAGTGCATATCAATTGGCTTATTATATACGTCCTGAGTTCTGCTCTTCTGCGAGTATTTGGATCTCAAAAATTTCCAACGCTCCTGGTTTTTTTATGCTTGATTTGCACTTACAGAGTGAGTTCTTTTTCACGCTTTAAGAAACAGTTGTTTATTCTGCAGTACAGATTCAGCCATTTTTTTCAATTTTTTGTGTGCTTTGGGCTTGAACGTTGGTGCGTCAATATATACTTACATTGTAAACATTGTTTGTTGTATCAGGGTTTTTTCAATTCCTGCGTGAAACCAATTTGAGACCATCCAAAGACGTAAGCTCCTGTTCAATAATTTTCTCTGAATTAGGTTTTGGGGGGTTTTATTATATGGTATGGATTGCTTCCTTGAAAAATGGTTAAAGCAATTGAGGGCAACAAGATTGATGTAGACGAAATCCACTACCTATTCTTCCCTCAATTTCTTTAGGTGCCGTAACCTTGCTTTCTGAAGCGTTTTTCCTGAGCATTACTTTCTGTATATTAATTTAACTTATTTTATTGTTATTTAAAAAAACAATTGCTGCAATAAACATGTGCTGAGTCACTGCCGGCTTCCTTTCGGGTTAGATGTCAGGTCGAGGGGTAGCTATTCTGTCAAAATTGCCTGGACTTACACCTGGCCTCATCCCTTTGAAGCTTATGCCCTTCAGATGGGGCACACCACAGTCAGAATTGAACCGTAGTGGACGGTATACAACTCCTCACGAGTGAGTCAATGCCCAATTGGCGACTGCAGTCTTAGAGACGTTATTGATTATTGCTTATCAGATTATGGGCTAGCTAATCACTATATGGTAAATTTGATGCTTCCATTATTTCATGGGTTTCTTTGTGTGTGTTATTGTAGATATGCCAGCAACTATTGTCCGTTATATTATTATTATTAATCTACTTTGTGTAATATCACTGACCCAGTAAAAGTAGGTTGCATACCCAAGTTCTTGTATGGATGCTCAAACAGGGGTGGGTTTACCTCTGTAAGTATACCCAAAGAGGGTCATAATGGATCATATTTGGAGAGGTCTGTACAAGCTTTTACCATTGACATGGAATAATAATCAAGATGTTTGATGAACATTGAGTCTAGCTGTGCATCCATTTTGGGTGAATAACTATAGTAGCAGTTTGGTTTACCAACATGGTGGGCTATAATCAACCATCAAGTATAATAGTAGCACAGAGCCTTGCAATGTGTGAGAAATCTGTTCTCATTGTAATCGATAACACTACATTATATTTAAACTTATATACCTCTTTGAATGAGTTGTTACAATGGCTCATGTTTATCTGCATGAATGGAATGGTTGAACCTATAAACCTGCATCTAGCAGTTACACAGAAGAGGTAGAAGAGAGGAGATTACTATTGCAATGCTCTTATCCTTGGCGTTTTTCCTGAGCATTACTTTCTGTATATTAATTTAACTTATTTTATTGTTATTTAAAAAAAAAATTGCCGCAATAAACATCTGCTGAGTCACTGCCGGCTTCCTTTCGGGTTAGATGTCAGGTCGAGGGGTAGCTATTCTGTCAAATTTGCCTGGACTTACACCTGGCCTCATCCCTTTGAAGCTTATGCCCTTCAGATGGGGCACACCACAGCCAGAATTGAACCGTAGTGGACGGTATACAACACCTCACGAGTGAGTCAATGCCCAATTGGCGACTGCAGTCTTAGAGACGTTATTGATTATTACTTATCAGATTATGGGCTAGCTAATCACTATATGGTAAATTTGATGCTTCCATTATTTCATGGGTTTCTTTGTGTGTGTTATTGTAGATATGCCAGCAACTATTGTCCGTTATACTATTATTATTATATTAAACTTAGACTTATTAATCTACTTTGTGTAATATCACTGACCCAGTAAAAGTAGGTTGCATACCCAAGTTCTTGTATGGATGCTCAAACAGGGGTGGGTTTACCTCTATAAGTATACCCATAGAGGGTCATAATGGATCATATTTGGAGAGGTCTGTAAGCTTTTACCATTGACATGGAATAGCAATCAAGATGTTTGATGAACATTTGAGTCTAGCTGTGCATCCATTTTGGGTGAATAACTATAGTAGCAGTTTGGTTTACCAACACGGTGGGCTATAATCAGCCATCAAGTATAATAGTAGTACAGACCCTTACAATGTGTGAGAAATCTGTTCTCATTGTAATCGATAACACTATATTATATTTAAACTTATATACCTCTTTGAATGAGTTGTTACAATGGCTCATGTTTATCTGCATGAATGGAATGGTTGAACCTATAAACCTGCATCGAGCAGTTACACAGAAGAGGTAGAAGAGAGGAAATTACTATTGCAATGCTCTTATCCTTGGTGTTGACCACTTCTTCAGAGGGATATTAAGGCCCATTTGAGAGCAGAAGAAATTGATTTGCAAATGATGTATCTGAGTAGATGATCTTATTCAATTTGGCCAATTTTATGATTCTTTGACTCCTTGATCTTCTTTTATGTAGTGCAAAACGAACTACTTCTGAGCACAACATGACAAAGACTGCTTCTCTAGTTTTCAGAGCATCTCAAGCTTGTCTAACCTGGTTAAAAACAAAGATAAGATGATATTGCCTTCGATGCAATGCAAATCAAATTCCAATTCAAGTCTCTGAATGGAGGAAATGAGTAATTTTTGCATTTCAGCAGGCTGATAGTTAAGCCTATCAAGGTGGACTAGATTAGAATCTCATCCATGAGGCTCTGATTAAATTGTTGTGTTAAATAACGAGTGTTAGAGAGTTTTTCATTCAAAACGTTCACGCAAGAAAAAGTTATGGGTGCCAAAGAAAGTACAGAAATATAATTTGAGTGGAGTTTCATAGGCCAAGCACATGTACAATGAGAGATTCTTGTGGAACACTTGAGCTACAGTTCCACAAGTTTCCAACAGCAAGGGTTTATATTCATATTGCATAGGTATTATAAGGATGGAATCTTTTTGAACTACGGGTTAGTACAAGTTTAGAGCCTGATTATTGATGACGTTGTTAGTGCTAGTTCATTAGGCCAGCCTTAAATATGAGACCTAATATGTGGGAATGTTATCAGTGTTTCAAAATTTGGATCTAAAAGGCAATATTTGGAAATTTTTTCAGAGGTAAATTTGAGAACCTGATTATTGGTAACTTTTTTCGCCAAATCATTTATGCAGATGGCTGTACAGAGTTACATACCAGAGCGTGAATTTTGACAATATTTCCAGTTGCATTATCAACAATATAGATTCCTCATCAAACAAATGCGTTCAAAGTTGAATGCAGGAGCCTGATTTTTGTCAAACATTTATTGTACTACAATCAATTGCATTAAAGACGAAGTCATGTTTGGCTGCCAACTATGAATCCAAAAGCTGAAGTCCTAAACCATAGTACAGAGGAAGAATATATACTGATAAATCAGATTGAGCCGGGGATAAGGAGTCTACTATGAACATCCCTCGGCAGTTGGCACCATCCTAATGTCCATCCCTGATGTTAGGGAAGCAGTCTCGAATAATCTGAATGGATGATGATACGGTCTGTTATCCATAGTCTGTTCTTTTAATCAAACCTGCTCACCATGGATGCTTATCATCAACAACATTAAAATGGAAAAAAATTACAAATATAGTTCAAGCAGACCTTAATTGAACACTCTCCAGCCTAGATGATCCAGGGTTGCGAAGGATCAATCCTTGCATCATTTTGAGTGTCCAAATGAAAAACTACTACACACGAAAGCTTTCCAAATCCGTGACTGATCCCTTCATAGATATTTAAAAGCTTTTTGCTGAACTACTCATCTTTGAACACCCTGCAACCCAGCTGATCTAGAGTTGCAAAGGATCAATACTTGCATTATTTTGATTGCCCGAGGAAAATTACCACATGAAAACCTGGCGAAGTCCATGACTGATCCTTTGCATAGTTATTGAAAGATATTTTTACTAAACCTCTGATCTTTGAATGAATTTCAGGAGATATGGACAAAATGAAAGATGGACAGTATTCAAAGGACGAGGTAGAAAGTTTGAGGAAACCAAAGTTCAGAATTGTTGAAGATGACTCCAAACCCGTTTTAACAGATCCTGTATCCAGCCATTTAAATTTATATTATAAATGAAAATGTATTATCATGTTCTCTTTACAGACGCTGTTTTCTTGCTTTGCCATTATGATTTTGTGTTTTTGGTACTTTGAAGGAATGACTAGTAATGATAACTTAGTTTGTAGTCCAGGATATATTCACTTTACCTTCTGAAGTATTGGGATTTTGAAGCGACAATTTTCTTTAACATTGTAACCTCAGCTTCTGCGGTCTAATCCAATTGAAACAGAGCAAGCGGTTCTTTGGTTGCCTCCATTTGATCCCAAACCAAAGAGATATAGTGGGGAGATGGACGTTTCATAAAGCTGAGTAGTCATGAAGAATATCTGTCACGAGTCGTGCACTTTAGGACTCTAATTTTTTACATGACGTGCAAATTGAAACATGCTTTTGACAGTAAATAAGTTTTTGTTTTCATTCTGTTTTTGGTCGATTTTCCTAGATGACTTCCTCTTTGCAATTATAGCATTTATTGCAAGAATGTAATATATTTAATTTACACGATAAGATTACAGAGGCAAGTCCGAAATATGTGGAACAACTTTGTCAACCATAGAATAAAATCATTCTTGTCGTCACTCAGCAGTCAGGGCCACCCCTTGTTTTTCTTGTTTAATAATTTGTAATTTTATTTTATCTAAATTTATTGTATTTATGATATACTTGGATGTTTATACTTCTGTATAGGTCTTTTGGGAACAAATATCATGGCCATTTTGTTAATAAATCAACTAAGCTATGCATTATACTCCTCTATTTAATATCTACAGGTTGAAGACCTATGAACTCTTTCATAATAGTGTTGACTTTTCTATTTATGTTGCTAACCAATATTGTTTTATGAAGAGAGAGTTTGGTTTGGGATGGCCAATAACCTGGTGTGCCATCTCTTAAAGAGTCTGTGTACGATGGCTTTTTCCTCTTGCTTACAACCACATTAAGAATTTATCTAGTAGTTAGCCGATTTGTGTTAAATTTACATGCAGCAGCGAGAGCCATTCTCCTGGAGGATGGCTAAAACCCTAGACGAGATCTAGGGCACCCAGTGCACTCCTGGGACATATGGTCTGGGACCAATATTGATAAAGACCCTAGGTTTGTAACCAGGGCCCCTGGTTTGTAACCAGGGTACCCATGCCTGGGGCATGGGAGTCTTGGTTTGTAACCAAGCAGTTGAAGACCCTAGGTTTGTAACCAGGGCCCCTGGTTTGTAACCAGGGTACCCATGCCTG